>CM034701.1:277392210-277406865 GCA_020142125.1 Phrynosoma platyrhinos | reverse complement strand
CCATGGCAGTCTCCACCCCAAAGCCTGTCCTAAAGCCGGTTTGAAATGCTGAAGAGATATTGTGAGTGGGGCATGACTCAGTGGGGAGAAAAAAGAGAGCCCCCAAGTTTTAACATTTTTTTTTCTTAAAAATATTTTTAATTAATTTTTAATTGTTTTAAATTTTTGTTCAAAAGCATCAAATCTTACAAAAAACTGTGTACATGTAAATACATTTAGTATGTGTGTATGGTATTGTAATTAAAAGGTATAATTTAATTTTGCTAGTTGTTTATGTCACAGGTATTACTGTTCCATTCAGTGATATATGGGAATTATGATCTATATATTTGTATAAAAATTAGTAAGGATTCTGTATGGTGTAGTATGGGAGGAGGTCAATGGGGTGTATGTGACACCATGAGTTACAGCACTGGTTGACACCAACCATAGTGACATCACTGGATGCTGTCATTATCATCTAGATTGAGGCCACTTTGGACTTTATCACACAGGAAGCTTACCATCAGTAAATCACCATTAAATTGTCTGAAATTGTCCAAAAAGTGTGATCAGGGTTCACATCCCTGGTTGCTTGTCCCATCAGTAAAGTGTCCTTGGAGCCGCCATTTGACAATAAAGGGATCTTCCATTATTGACAATGGAAGCTCCAAAGATGCTTTACAGATAGGACAAGTGAGCGGGGATGCCTCCATGGTGATTTACTGACAAGAGAAGCATGTGGGGATGTGACACATTTTGGATTATTTCAGATGATTTAAAGGCCATTTACTGACAGTAAGCTTTTGTGTGATATTCTTTATAGTGTTAAGACCTTCAATCTATATATAGACTGAGGACATGAAGACTAGACTGAAGACCCTAATACTACATGACCTTAGACTAGAAGGTAATGTTATCATCCATGGAAGAATGTAATAAACAGGATCTTCTAAAGGATATTGTCTCTCCTCTCTCTCTCTCCTCTCTCTCTCTCTTTCTCATTCTTATGCAGAGGAACACCTTTCATAACATTCAGATAGGCAGCCATGTTGATCTGTTACAGTAAAAACAGCACAAGAGTCTTGTGGTACCTTAAAGACTCCTAAGTTTTATTTGGCATTAGTGGTCAGAGATAACAGTAACCCAAACTATCCTGCTGGTAGATGTGGAAGAAAACAATCTCCCTGTTCTTAAAAAAATGTTGGCTTGTTCCTGCCAGATTTTTGTTGAGAAGACAAAGTAGTTGCTGCACGATCAGGCAGTTTGAGATCTGAAACCAAAAATAAGAAAGCATCTGCTGTCACTACAATACTCATGTGCAGTACATGAATTAGTTATCAGCAGTTGATACACATTTTTTAAATATAATTTTTACACATTTTTTAAAGGACCTGTCATATAGAAGAGTGAATACTTGTGCTTAGCATTACCAGAGATCAGAGTCAGATGTAATGATTTCCAGTTGCAGCTATGAGGATTTGGACTGAACTTTAGAATAATGTCCTAATGTTTCTTCTAAAGATTTTGACATCAGAATTTACTAGAGAATGGTAGTCTTCCTAGTTGGAAGTGTTTAAACAAAGGCTGGACAGTATCTCTTGGGGAACCTCTACATCTAGATTTTCTACACTTGCTCAATATAGAGCTGGACAAGGTGACCTACAGGCACCCCTTTAACTTTTTAGTTTTGTGATCCACAATGAAGTTTTCCTTCCAGGACCAGAAACTCAAAGATAAGAAAGAGTACCAGAAACTCAAAGATGTTTTTCTCTCCATTCCTATTGAGCCTGGCTTCATATTTAGTGCTGTCTCTGAAAGTTTCGACAGCCATATAGATAAGATACAGTTCATTTTGACTCCCTTTCCCAGCTCAGGTTTCCCCTCAAGTCTTCTTAACACAGTGTCTAGTCATGTGGTTTATCTGTGTTGTGGAGGTGATAGGCTACCATCCCAGCTTTTTTTAAAAATGAAGCTTTACAAAAGGCAGGCCACTCTCAAATATTGAAAAGGAGAGAATTTCTCATTATTATATTAGGGAGTACCATACCTTGCCACTGTTTTTCATTAAATGTTGAACTTGGTTCAAAGAGACCTGGCACTGCAAGTTTTGACCAGTTTTGCTCCCATGCTATATGCCTTATCTGTTCATTCCTTAAGTCAAATGTGAACACCCAGGGTACAGAGTCTAGAAATTTTAATACACATTTAAGGATCTGTAACGTTAAGCACTGTGCCCTGATAGAAGTAAATAGTTGTCTGCATTCTTTGAATTTGCAGACATCCCTCCCCACCTCTTTAGTTCACATCTAAACTTTTCTTTCACCTATACCTATGAGCTAACAACATATGATCCATTTCATTGGTTTTTCCCTAGGAGATGCCAAGCAGTGGTCACTCTCCAGTTTCTACCTGGAAAAAACTGGCTCTTTTAAGTGGTTATTTGAGCCTGCATTTAAAGAAAGATTTCTCAGAGCTGTTATATTACTCATGAGCTACCTCTCCTTCCTTTGAGACCATGCAATCTTGCTATACATTGTTTAAAAAGTGTAACTTGGGAAGAAGCTCATATGTCTTTCAGATTGAATATTTGCTTTGTCATTTTTATTTTTCAGAACATTTTTGACATGTGTAAGTAATATTAGTGTTGATATCACAGGAAGTAGGAAATTGACATAACTACAAGTTGTATTTAGCTCTTATCTCATGTCTATAAATTGTGAAGTTAGGCTGTGATATTTAGCTTAATCATATTGTTTAGCAGATTTTGCATCAAGATCACTTTTCTATTATTGATTTCTTCTGCTGTTGTCAGCATTGTCGATTTAAGCTTTCACTCTGCATTACCCTTCAGTGATCAATAAGCTGCTTCATCAATGGAACAATATCCATACTGAGGTTGCTTTCCACAATCTGATCTATGCACATGGCTTTATGGGGTGGCATGATTCATTTTTCCCCCTCAGTGTTTGAGAAGAGACTATTTTTCATAGTTCCCTTCCTTCCTTCTCACCACACTGCCCCATGATATTAGCTTGTTTTATGTCCCCCTTACATGCCTTTCAGTTTTTGCATTTGCACTTTGAATGAGTTACTATGCACCCAGAAAATGCTTTTAGTGTCTAATGCAGTTTTATTATTTCCCCCAAATGTGTCTGTAAAGAATAGGTAGTGAATCACACCAATTCTCTGAGAATGTATAGGAAGTGTTGCTGTCTTAGTGCTAAACATGTTTTTGGAAATCCAGAATAATTTTTCATGATTTCTATTCCTTGGTAGAATATTGAAAATTAGGTAAATTCTTGAGGAAGAAGAAAGCATTTGTTGAATGCATTCAGGAAAACAGTTTTAAATTCCTCTAATTTCAGTGGAAGGTGAAATCACTAAGTGTTTGGTTCATATCATGTCTTCAGTTAAAGTTCACACTTAGTAAGAATG
This sequence comes from Phrynosoma platyrhinos, assembly GCA_020142125.1. Classification (NCBI taxonomy): domain Eukaryota; kingdom Metazoa; phylum Chordata; class Lepidosauria; order Squamata; family Phrynosomatidae; genus Phrynosoma; species Phrynosoma platyrhinos. Next base: position 277,403,448 of record CM034701.1, on the reverse strand, counting down.
TGAACACTCTGCATATGGGCCCTATGACTAGAACGTCCTTTATGGGTTTATTGTTACACAAGTGCTTTGGTGGTAAGTACCAGTATTTATTACCCTGTTCCACTGGGTTTGGAGGTTGGAGGGGAAGTGGCATCTTACTTAGATAAGGTCACATCAAATAAAGTCACAGTAATCAGGGACATGCTAGGAAAAATAAAGTTTAGAAACTTGATTTGATGAGATATATCTAGTTCTGACAGATCTTATCAAATGGCCATAGATAGCCACTCAGGAAAACATTTTGGAGATTTATGCTAGCTGTGGGGTTGCACACAGCCCAAATTGGACTTGACTATCTCTCTCTGTCTCTTTTACGCACAGACACACATACACATGCATCACAGCTCCTTTGTTGCTACTGTTGCAGTAATGAAAAGGAAGCTCCTAAGGGAGCCAATTTTGTCTGCCCGTCACCTTTCCCATAGATAAAAGGGAATAGTGAGGGAATTCTTTAAAAACCAACAGCACCTTGTCTTTTCTGAAAAAGGAAAGATAAGGGGGCATGTAGAACCTTTCCAGAGAAAAAAACACTTTGGGTTATACAGGGGATCTGGTCTACTAAAAGTTTCTGATGAACAGTACTACCTGTGGGTACGTGAGGAATGTTACCATAGGAAAGCTCTCAAACTGCGTGAAGCCTTATGCAAGTTAGAATAAAGTGCTCCCATTCTCCCCCATGCTCTTTAAGATGGTGTCTCTGTGGACCAGAATACTCCAGGGCAGCCCAGAGTATTCTGGCTCTGGAGCTGACCCAATGTTTGTCTGTTACCTTGGGTGCTCCATTGTGATGCTGGGAGTCTGTTCAAACTTGGCACTGCCACATGTTGTGCCAATTGGCACTGCCACCTGGTACTGCCACCACTGCTACAGGTAGCTTGCTCTTAGGTCAGTGGCTTGATCACATGGTGGGTGCCACATTGCCATCTCAGAGCAAACAATGCACTGTATGCATGCCAATGCCAGGAGACACAGCAGGATACATTGTAAATAGTTGTCCAGCATTGCAATGGAGGGTTCTGGACCTTCTGGGAAGATCCAGAGCAAAAGGTGAGTTATTTTAAACCATTTTTAGGTGGTATATGGTGGGTTCAGTGCTGAACTGTTCAGATGACACACAAGAACCAGGGATTGGACCCTGCATTGTTAGAGCTATTCATCATGAGAATGGGGGGGGGGGGGGGAGATCTTTTTTGGCCTGTGTGGACAGGGCCTACCTCAATTACAGCAGGTTTCTATGGAGGGATGGAGGTGCTGTTGGAGATGGGTTATTTGCCACACCATCAGGTGAGGGGCCCATGGGAGAATGTGCTTACACAATGTTCTCTCTCCATCAAACAAGACCTACTTTCCTATAGGTTTAAAATATAAAGTACCTAATAAATACCAGGGATGTAAAGAGTGTTTACAGTAAAGATACTGAGACACCCCATTACAAATTATCAGAAGCTGTGTGATTTTATTGGTCCATTTGCAAGAACAAAAAGACCTGTGCTTTTCCACATCACTAACAGCAAAAGAAAGACATTGGTTGCTTAGCCCAGGCTAGAGAAGATTATTTGAATCAATTGTGGAATGGTGAGTCAATATGTAGGTAAATCCAATGGACTAAACATTTCGGCATTAGCTGGGATTCACAACAGGATTTTGCTCCCCAAAAATTGTGCAAAACCAGGTTGCTTTCCACAAGAGCATTGTAGAAAACATTGGTTTTGTGCATGCAAAAATGTTTCATAAAATGTTCACCAAAAATGTTTCAAGAAATGTAAAATAAAATGTATGGAAAAATGATTTTTTTTTTGCAATAATCCCCAAGATGGAGAAAACTTTTATTTTTTTAATTCTCACAGGTGAAAGGAAAGAAGCAAATATTACATCCCTAATGGAACTGAGATGTGTAAGAGACTTGTGAGGATGACAATATTCATTCAATACTGAATGTTCAATATTCAAGAATTTAAGAACTATCAGTGGCTGAGATCATGTATCACATGGGCAGAGCATAAAGCTTCTCCAGATGTGATTATGATCTTTTCCCTCCCAAAAACTTAACCAACCTATTGCCTGACTCCCCCCCCCCCGACTCATGACCATTCATTGGTCAGATGAGGATGGAAGAAAGATGAGGGGATGGATGGTAGCTGGACAGGAAGGAACAGTTATATTTGTGGACCAAACAGAGATCTAGTGGAGGTCCAGAAGAATGAGATTAGCTTCCTGAAGCTGGTTGGAGCTGTGTGGTACAGGGGGGGGAAAAAGTCACTTTCAGCAGACAGAATAATGAGATTAGCTTCCTGAAGCTGTGTGGTACAGAAAGAAAAATGTCACTTTCTGCAGACTTTCTGATTGGCTGGCCCTCATCTTATGATTGTCCTCCCTCTCCATGGTAAGGTCTTGAAGTCCCTCAAGATTTCTCTAACTTACTGCTAGATTCCAGTCTGCATGGGGGCAAAATTGCTGTAATTTTTCCTGTAAGTCTGAGCCAATAAAATCTTGTATCAATGACATATCTGCACTATGTCAAAAATCATATGAACTTTGGTTTCCCATGTTTCCTATGGACTTAAGGAAGACATTTTCCTACACAGAAGTCTTTATTTCTGCTAATGTTTCAAAATCTATAAAATTAAAGGTACCTTGTGGTGCATAAAAGGTCAGAATTGTTCACTGTTACAAATACTCTCTTCTTACCTTTAGCAGATGTGTTGGTTGAATTAAACTATATGTATGTATGTACTGTTTAACTTAGTATGCTTGAGCAATGAACTGTAAATGTGAACAATGAACATCCCAGAGAGATATATGACAATATCTTCATATATCTTGCATTAGACAATCACTTAACTTGGGTTCTGTTCATTTAGCTTTCAGGGATTTCTAACAGAGTTATAAATATTTCATTGAATCATTACTAAGATCCTTAATGTTTATACTATGTAGGGGTACACATTACACCTCTGAATATGCTATTGTATGCACACCCCAGAAGCTCTGGGAAAGATCAATAAATTCTGTGGCTTTATGGTACACGCTTCAGTAACTTCCTGCCACTTCCTTTCTATTTTCCTAGAAGCAAAACACTATGCTTTAGCAGCATTAAGAATCTGGAGGAAGAGGAGGAGGAAACAACATTATGATGGGTCTTCTAAACAGTCATGTTTGCACCATAACTAATTATCATTTGTATATTCAGTCATTTTCTCATCATACAGATTATAGGAACAGAGCCTTTACTATGAATATTTATTTCCATGATTTATAAAAACAAAACAAAAAAGAAGAATGCAATTTGAAAAATCAAACACCAGTGAAGCATTTCTTGTCTTTTTAGAATTACTCAAGTAAACAAAAAAAGATAAATCCATCTTTTGTTTATTTGTTTGTATGTTATACATATTAAAATAGTGTGTGGAATGTGCTGTTCATCAGATATACATATATTCAAAAGCACTACATCTCTCCAGGAATTTCCAGAACAATACAATTAAGATAAACATGAAATACATATTGTAAAGAAAGTGACATGGTATGAAACAAAAATATAGTTGGTACATGTTCTGTAAAAAAGGTACTTTGCTAATACAGCCTAAAAATTTAGCATGATAATTATATAATAGTCTAGTCTCATAGTAATTTTTAGGTTTGTTATTTTACCTCTGGAATGTTTGCCTTTATCATACAATTACACACTAGAGATAGAAATATTTGAGGGTTTTTTTGTCCTTGCTTGCAGGGATGATTTTTTTTTTTTGTTTTCTTCCTGCTGCCACAAAAACCAAGTTCTTTCCATATCTGTACATCCCTATATGACCAGGAATATAGGTGTTTTTTTTTTAGTGGAAAAAAGTATGAAGTTTTGCATAGAAAATGTGTCTTGCGCAGGAAACAATTTTATGTGAAGAAAACTCTGTTCCCTGTGAATCCACCTTTGGATATAAAAAAAATGCTTTTTTGTGCAGCATAATCTGTGTGAATACCTGGGAAAACATAACAAAAGTCTTGTTGTTGTGTTATACTTCCTGACAGGGTTTCTCAAATGTCAGCAAACATCACCTGAGTAATGAATAACAACGAATATTCTGTTCTTCCCTGTCACATACAAAGTGGTGTTTTTTTTTGTTTTTTTTTTAGTTTCAGATTTATCACACTCAGGACATACATTTGGGCATATCTCTCTCTCTCTCTCTCTCTCTCTCTCTCTCTCTCTATATATATATATATATATGCGTCTTCTACACAGAAGGTCAGTGAATGGAAATTGAAAAAGGTATCCAGGGGTTGATCCTGGATGAGTGCATCAACTTGGCCTGTAGCAATGTAAATCTTTGGAAACTTTGTTCTCATGGGCAAGGACAAATGATTTAACCTTTTTTCTCCCTGCCATAAGAAAGTTCTCAAAAACTGGACAATTTTTGAGGACCATTCACAGTAAAGGATTTTTAGCTCAAACAGGAGCTTTTTCCTCACATAAACGTTGGTTTCCTGTGAAGAAAATCTCACAGTTCACCCCACTAAAACTCACTCTCCTCCTTGCAGAGTAAGTTAATAAGGTTCTCATCTGTCTAGGAGTTTTCTTGTCATGATTTTCTGACACTCCCCTGCCACTTTCTCTGGTATTCAGAGCTTTACAAATATACTGTCCATCACCACTGGCCTGCTATCACAAATACTTGCTTAGAAGAATAGAAGAGTAACATAAATTACTACCAGCATTGTATGTATTGGATACACACAATAGGTTCTCTGTTAGCAGCAAGCAAACCCTAGTAGTAAGGAAGCCAGTGAGTACCACTTCAGAATTTTGCAGTCAACTAGGTTCAAGTTTGTATTTCAGAAAGTGGCTGCCCATGACAGAATAGACACTCTGTCAGTGCTGCATAACCATTCTTGCTGCACAACTACCTCTTTTTCTTGAGTGTGCTTGTTGTACTGTGAGACTTTAACATGCTTGCTGTGAGGCCACCCCATGCAGAGTAATGTTAACACTTCATCACTTCCCTGAATCTAAATACACTCATTTTTCATTCTACAGGATAATAGAACAGAATATAGCCATCATTTTACATGTGCTACTTAATTACATAACTAGCTAGTTGTGTAAGTAGTGTCTCCTCACCAGGACCCCCAGGCTACTTTATTATTGATAGACAACAGCAATGACAAAAACAAAGCTCTCCTGTTTGAAGTGATTTTCCCTATTGGCATTACTAAATCATGAATAGGAAAGCTTCCTAGCCTTCTTTTAAAAACATTCTCTGAAGCAATATTACTATTTGCTTTGACTAGATTTTGTATATGCAAGTAAGAGCAAACAGGTAATTTGGGTAGTTGACTTTCTTGATACATTGCTCCTCAGTCCACTGTTTATGTATAGCTTCTTTCCTTACACACTGTAAAGTATTTCTTAATAAGACAGCTCTAGTTACATCCTTACATAGGCTGGTGGTACTTTTACTTCTGTTGAGTTGCTGCTATTAATTACACTGATCTGTTCAAAAAAGATAAGAATGGAGACTTAGGGGTTTAACTCTTCCAATTCTAGTAAAGATTCATGCTTAATATTATGGAAAAATAAAGCAACACACACAATTTTTGTCTCCCTCCTTTGGCAGCATTAGGCAATTTAACATGCTCCTTCTGCCCACCATATTTGCTTAATGTTTGTCTACACAAGTTTGAACAGGACCTTCCATGCAGATGGGACAGTTTCTGCATTCACTATAGGACCACAGCCAGGAGTGGTACATGATCTAGATTGCAAAAAAAGTTGCAATGGTTCTGGAGAGATATCTTCTGTTTCCAAGTGGCCAGCCATATGGGACTACTACTATGATAGTGATGGCCTTGGGTCATACAGTGCATACATCCTTTCATAGTTTCTTCTCTGAAACAGTTGCCTCTTGTTGTACACCTAGAACCTTATGAATTAATGTGGCCCTTTTACATTACTACCATAGCACTGGTTATCACACATTCTAGAAAAAGGTAGAATTCAAAAACATAGCCATATTAGCCTGGAAAACCAGTATGCAAAAGATTCTTGTATCACCTTTGAGAATAACTGAAACAAAGAAGCTGGTAACATGAGCTTTCGTAGATTAGGGTCTACTTCCTCAGATCAGTGTTGTCAACCTATGAACAGAGGAAATTTCAATTCACAAAAGAGGACTTATGGAAGAATTCCTTCTGCTCAGAGGAAGATCCTATAATGCTCCCAATATGAATGAAAGGATTCTCTGCAGCCCACTGTTATAATGAGCTGCAGTCCACCATTATATAATATTACTCTCCATTTACTTTTATTTAAGTGGCTGTCCAGAGGCTTGGAGAGTTACATTCAAAACCTTTTCTGTGTGGATGGCATTGGTTGCCAATTGAGTACTATCCAATTTGTACAGACTCCTTCCAACTATTCCAACAGAAACATTTGGGTTTCATGTTCACCACTTTGCTATCATCTATTTCCAAGATAGTGGTGAAGGAAACAACCATAACATAGGGTGCCATAGTCCATGCCTATATTGACTAAATATTGCTTCTGTTAAGGAGACAGTCCTTAACAGTTTCATTTTCTTGGTATTTTTGAGTTCAAGTGAACATGGACAACCATTTGCACAACAAATGGAATTAAAAGGTTGTGTTTTAATGGAATATATTATTATGTACCATGCTGTCATGCTTTTATGAAAAGCAAATAGCACAGAAATCCAGTCAATAATTTAATTTGTGAATGCTCTCTGTCCCTTTTGTTCTTTGTTGATATGTGTCTGACTCAAATTGTGAGGCCTTACAAGAGAGGGTACTGGCTTGCAAAATCTTAGGTTAACCTAGGTTAGGTTCATTACTTTGACTTGATCAAGGTAAAGACCAAATAAAAACAACAGCATCTTGTGTCCAGATCAAAGTATGAAAACATATGTCAGTTTTGGTTTCTTTATCATTTGAGTTTTTAAAATTTCAAGTTCCTTCCATCTCATATATGAAGCAATTTGTGTATTTTGAAAAATTCTTATTGAAACAAAATCAAAATTTAAGCTTCACCCGTCTTCAACAAAGCACAGTTACCCCACAATGCAAATGATCATGTTTTATCTACCAAACTAATCCATGCTAAAGATGAGGAAAAAAGAAGTAGCACTCAAATTCTGCATCAGCACATATACTTTTCAGAGCTAAACACTCAAAGTCATGGGTTAGATGAAATAATCTGTCAGTTTTGGTGTCTCTGGAATTATATATATATATATATATATATATATATATATATATATATATATATATATATATATATATATATATATATATATATATAGTCTGGGTAAATTCTTATCAATAATAATCTAAAATGAAATTTTCACCCATCACATCAGTCATGCAAATACAAAATGCACATTTGGGGAAATATTGCTCTTCATGGATTCCCTCCTGTATTGGGTTGTACAACTAGAAAACAGTGCTGCATGCCATAACACCTAGTTCCTGGTTGTTCACTGGTAAATCAAGGACAATATCCCCACTATCATGTCTAACAATTTCTGGGTCAGGGCCATCAGTTACTGTACATTGGGATGGGGCACTTTTGGCCCTCCAATTGCTGTTAGACTTCACCTCCCATCATCTCTCACTATTTGCCATGCTGGCTAGATCTGTGGGAATTATACCCAACAACATATGAAAGGCCATCCTTTGCCTGCCTCTGATCTAAATAAACCTCAGTGAATATTTTGCTTTCCTTAATTTTTGTCTCAGGCTAGATATAAGCCTGAAGGGTTACAGGTGCTTTGATATTAAAACTTTATTTGCCTAGAACTTAATAACTCTATTTACAATAATAAGAAGGAAATCTCTGAATAAATGTCATTCTCATGCTTGATACATACAAAGTCAGTATCATTACAGCATGAAGCCTATGCCGTGCTAATAAGGCTTTGTTTATTCTCCAAGCATTTTAATGTTTAAAAAGGTCTTGCTTAGTAAATAAGGCATTTCTGAAGCATCTTGTAATATTTGTCTTCTGGTATGCAGATCATTATGTTCTGGTATAGCCCAAATCTTATATATAATGTGCTTTTTTTGTGTGTGGTATTTTAACAAGGGGAACATAATAGCCTCATTTGCTCTGTTTTCAAGATTAGACTTTAAAATGGGATCTATTATTAAAGGAAACCTAATGGAATCATGTGTTGCTGCTCCCATGCTTCTCAGTAACTGGCTTGGGTGTATTAATGGGGTGTCCAAATTAGTTGTGGAGAAAACAGAAGGATACCCTCAGGATATCATCAGCAAAGCATGCATGATGGCCCTGCTTGCTTCTTTTGAGAATGGCATGCTGAGTTGAAACTCCTTCCAGAAACTTTCTGGTCTTGGCTGACTTTCTAAGTCATGAAGAGCTCATTGCTTCCTTTGTCTCAACATGTTCAGCAAGCTTGGGTTCTGTGATCTCTTGAGTATCTCATTCTTTTATAGTTTCTAGGAACATAGCTTCCCTGTGAAGTGATGTTTTCCTCCTGCCATTGCTTTACTCATTACTAACACTTTTCAAACTCTTAAATAGCCCCTTAAAATAAACATTGTGAACTGATTTACTTAATGTCCAGTAACTACACTTTTAATAATTTATTTTCTGCTAGAAAGCGAAGATATTCCAAGTGTTGAAGGGGAATATATAAGCATAATTCCACAACCCAAATGTTGGGAAAAGTCACTTTATGGACTACAACTCCAAAAATGTATGAGATTCTGGGTGTGTTTGTTCCAAAAGTATTTTTTTCCTCTCAAGTTCTGCCCAAACTCCTTTTACAGCATTTGGAAGGTGTCTCAGTTATAATGAGAATGAATAGAATGGAAATAACAAGCTAATATTCAAGGAACTGTGTGATTATCTGCACATCCCAAAGTGGCAGGGGGGTAATTGGAATTTCTTAAACAACATCCCATCACATTATAAGAGAAACCACTTTGAGACCATTGAGAGCTTTAGAAGGTGCTTAATGTATGTGGAAGAATCTGTCTTTTAAAAATGATTGGAATTGTAGGGTACCTTGTAAATGGTGGTTGGTGGTTTCCATTTCAGTGGAGCAATGAATATACTCTGGGTTGTAGTATACATTTTAAAGGAACTATAAGGTATTGAACTTTATCCACAAAACAGGTTCATCCACTGCTTCACTGAAATGAAGAACAGCAGCTGCAACAGGTCTTTAGGACCTGATGGTTACAAAAGCCTACTCAGTCTGTGAAACATTTTCCTTATTTTTTTTTTCCTAACCACCTTGACATGTCAGTACACTCAACTGCATTTTCTCTTACTTATTTGTTGTTGCTATTGCTTCTCATATCATTTCCCTATCTTTTAATGATTAAATTTTATATAAAGACATGAAGTCATCTCTTTTTATTGCTGATGTTCATACAATAAAGAGCCATATATTTCTATGGACACATCAACTAAGTTGTGGTGGTCACATCAACTAAGCTTTAGAAAATTTGTCAGCTTTGCTTTCTTCCACAAACTTGTTAAAGCTTAAGTTATTTGCATTCAGACTTGCTTCATATTTGAAACTTTTCAGAAATTCTTCAAAAACGAACAGAAACAAACTTATCCTCTATTTTAATCAAACAAATTCAAGAGACATAGCTGCACCCAATATGGAAAATACCATGTTTGCCTGACTGTCATATCAGTTGGTGTATGAAGCATCAGGAGGAGAGGAATGGGTATCAAACTTCATTTAGCATTAGCAGTTGGTACATAGGGAACTAAGCCCAGTCTTTTAAAGTTAAATGATCAGTATTTCGGCCTTCAACAGATGACCGTCAGTTTCAAAAAACTGTTGCAGTTAAAAAAAACCTGTTGCATATATATGAAGATGTTGATAAATTGGTAGATATTTGCAGATTTGAGTAAATAATCCCTATATAATTCCAACTGGTGTGGTATAGTGGTTAGAATGTTGTCCTACGATGAGAAAAAACCCAGCTGAAAACCTTGCTGAGCCATGCATTCACAGGTTACCCTTTATCCAGTCACTGCCTATATAAGATGTAGAGGCTGGGTCGGTAAGGGAAGAGCAAGTTCTAACAACAACTACTAGTACAAATATTGGCTGAACTCTTGCATTGGGGTTGTATAATATGAGACTCTTCTGTTGAATGACAAAATTGCACAAAGGAATCAAGACAGCAAATGTGCAACTGAATATACAACCAATTGTGAATGCACATTGTGCATGCATGTAGATGAATGTACACATGCTTATACATATCCATGAACAATGAATGTGTAAGGTGCATCCATACATAATGGATGTGCAAATTCATATGCAATGGCATCACATGTACAACTCCAAACTGAATGCAGACTTTCTGTACAGAAAAAAAAAATGTCCATCCACTTTTGTAGGTATATAGACATACATAAGACTCTGTTGGAATTCTGGTCTTTGCAGTCAAAGCAGGATTTAAGCTCTAGAATCCTCTTTGTGAATCCACAGTGTGATAATTATCTTGGTGTTGGTGGAGCTGTCTGCAGAGAGGCACAACAGCCACAAAGGAAATAAGAGATTGGAGGAACAGGTTGTGTGAACCTGGAATATTTTGTCTGTTTTCCCTAACCACCTAGCTATGACGATGGAGAAAATGCAACTCCTAGTATGATGCACCAACATGGTTCTGCCTAAGAACTAGTTTGGTTAATAACAACAGCTGGAATTCACAATAGGTGTTACACATCTGTAACCTAGATAACCGATTCTTATTCATGATCCCTACATAGTCAATAGTATGGGAATGCACAGGGATTGTAAAAGTCTTCCAGTCCCATGTTACTGGCCAGCTGCTGCTGCAAATGATGGAGTGGGTTGGGGTTGGGGTTGGGGTTGTTGTTCTCCTACTAGGCACAGCAGACTGATGTTTACACCCCACTCCCTTGTATAGGCAGCCCTTGGTATCCATGGGGGATCCATTCTGGACCTCCCTCAAATATCAAAATCTGCAGATGCTTAAGTCTCAATGTCCCCAAAGACGATGCATCCATGCTGCCATTAGGGACAATGGGACTCCTCAGATGTTTGGAAACCACCTGGGCAGCCATTCCACCACTGAAGAAGAGCAAAAAGCCCCTCTGTGCAGTAGAAATGGAGGGCAGTGCTCCTCCTTGTGCATCAATGTGGCTGCAGGATGAGGCCATCTCACTTTCCATGA
>CM034701.1:277342878-277358246 GCA_020142125.1 Phrynosoma platyrhinos | reverse complement strand
GTAATTTAAAACTTCAGTTGAGCATTTAGAAGTACAGTATAGGCATGAAACAAAAGAAGTAGGGAAGGTTGGCAAGAGAATGTGAACACAACCAATGTGAGAGATCCAGGTGAACAATTTTCAATCTCTCTCTTTGTGCAATGCTAGAAATTTGGGTACTGAGGGAAAATTTCATCTTCAGGGCCAGAATTCTTATTGGGGGCACATGCCATTGCAGAAATTGCTGGAAATAGCATAATAGCTCATGAATTGTATTATACATTTCTCTCCATGAGGTGCCATCCATAGAAGTCATCAAGGAAAGAACACATAAATAAAAAAACAACTGCCTGAAGGAATAAGCCCTGTGATGATAATAAAGCATAAACTTTGAGATAACACTAAGAACAATAGTAGAAGGCTATAGTAAAGTACCTTTTCATTTGTAAAGCAAGTTTAGGAGCACTATCCTAGTTATAATTTAGAATGAATCAACAGAAATCATGGTCCAAAGCTTAGAAAGGGAGAAGAACAGAACACTCACATATGTGAAAGTTTACACACTCAGATTTACAGCAAATATTTTGAGACTGGTATCAATTTAAACATCCCATCATTGTGGAGCACTTCATTATTCTGGAATATTAATTGGCTCAACAGTGATTGTGATGAATTGGTCTACTCTCCATGTGTTTTGTATCCTAATCTATCATGACTTAATATCCATTTAAACTATAATGCTGCTATTATTCATTATACATCATCTCTATCAATAACTATCATCACTTTGCAAAGTTGATTTGTGAACTCTAAATGGCACCATGCTAATTTTGTTTCAGACGCTAAAACTCATTTTAACACACACATACACACATACTGAAAAAAGAATTGCAAGATGGCAAAAGTATCTATACACTGTTGATATTTTATAATTCCAAATCTGCTAGCATAGAATGGCTGGCAGAGGATGCAGAAAATCAAACATTTACAGATGGTGCACATGTTAAAGAAACAGGAAATTGAAGAGGTAAAGACTATTATAGTTGGACCTCATTATCCATGGATTCTTTATGCACAGATTCAAGCATCCATGGATTGAAAATATTAAAAAAGTATAAATTCTAAATAGAAAACCTTGATTTTCCATTTTATATAAGAGACAGCATTTTCCTATGCCACTGTATTTAATGGGACTTGAGCATCCACAGATTTTGTTATCTATGGGGGCCCCGGAACCAAACCCCAGCAGATAATAAGGACCCACTGTATTTACAATAGGAAATAAAATAATCATATAAAAAAGCCATTTGTATCCAAATGAAATGTTAGTCCACATCAACTTCTAGCCTTCAAGTCCCTGCAAAACTCTTTGTTACTTAAACTCTTTAAGCAACACTGTACATGCCTACTGGGAATTATAGCAGAAAATACAAATAGCCCCAGTAGCACTAAATGTGAGATCTGAGTAGAAAGGAATATAATACTGAATCCAACTGTTTTTCTTGACTAGACTTGTTCCATTGAATCAATAGCTTTTGTATTAATGCTGATTTCCCATTCATGCAGTTGGGATGCTCTAGTTGGAATTCATAATTTGCTTTAGTCCATCATTAATGTATTGATTTTTGATGACTATTCTAACTCTGTCACTTTTCCTGTCCTCTAACTTTTCTGGTTAGTATCGTTTCCAAAATTTCTGTGTATAATGGAAGAGCTGAGTATCTGATATTAGCTGGGCCACTATTTAAGTCCTGTCAAGGGGTTCTTCCATTCTGCTCAGAAAACTTACTAGTATCTCTCTTTGAAAAGTTTCCATGAATATAACTTCACTGCAAAGTAAAATTTAAACTATTCTTTATTTTTCTCCTTATGTGAATATATTTCATACAGATAGTTTCTTTGGCCCAGTGACTTCAATATATTTATTTTGCATGCTACAGCCTCTACGATTAATCACTTAAGCTATAAATTATTTGGATTTGTCACCATTAATAAAATGAATATTTTATCAGCCACATGTTTTACTGTGATTCTGATATACCCAAGCTATTCTAAAAAAGTCATTCCAAGACAATGGGGGGGGGGGATGATTAGACCATCTTGGTTTTCTGCTTCTCATCCTTTGGTATGGAAAGACCTGGAAAGGCCTACAATAAATCAGTTTTCACAGGCTCTCGATCTCATCTCTGTTGCATTTCTGCCTTGGTGTGGTAGGTTCCTTCCATTGCAGTTCCGTTTCTCTGGCAGCCACGTGGTATGAGTGGGTGTGATTCTGCTCCTCTCCTTCTCTTCCCCACCTACTCACAGTGATTGTGGCTGCCAGTATCTTCTGGTGCTGGATGCTGTGTGTACATTCACACAACAACTGGCTTTGGGATGGTGTTGGCAATTATAGTCAGCCATTCACATTTGCTGGTTTGACACCCATGAATTTGATTATTTGTGAGTTAGCCACCAGTCCTTCACAGCCCCCCTGAAGCCCAAGACTGTTGTATGGAGATTCTCACAGCATCCTCCGGCTTTGTGGTGAGGAACACTAGTGATCACAACTGCTGCTGCCAATCCCCTCCTGATGTCTGATGCTGTTATGTGAATGTGTACAGAATAGTCTTGGACATTGGGAGGTGGTGGCAATAACAATGGCTGGTTTTCCTCCCTTCCAGTATCAAATGCTATTCTGTACACATTCACATAGCAACCCTAGTCTTCAGGAAGGCGTTGGGAAAAGTGGTGATGAAAGCTGGTGCTCCCCCCTCCTGATATCTGAGGCTATTCTGTGCACATTTACACAGGGCTCCTGAAGGGTGCTGGCAGCAGTGACTGTATTCATGTTTTTTCCACTTTCACAGGGGTCCTGTGCCCCAACCCCCATGAATGTAGAAAACCAACTGTACTGCTGTCACTGTGTTAGTATCCATGTACACATAGACATGTTAGTATCTATTGTAAAGTACTCCTGCAAGTATCACACTGAAATGCATGAGGTATTGCTCAACTCCTCTATATTTTGTGTGAGAAAATTTCCCAAAGGATATTAACCATAATATTTATTTTACTACAAATCTAGGCCAAATCCAATGTGCCAAAAGTGGAGCCAAAATCTATGCTAGTTTAGCTATCTCAAATTTATCTGTTACATAAAGAATAGCACAAGGGACAATATACAGAAGCAATTGTTTGTGTGACCACTTGTACAATGAAAAAATGGGCTGGATTCTATGTGCTAAAACTATAAATAAATAAATAGTACAATGAAGCATCTACCATCTGAAAGACACCATTCAATTTAGACTTTATTTTATTGTGTCTGTCAAATAATATCCATTAACCTCTATGAAATAGTAAATAGGAATATTTATTAAAATGAAATGAAATGTTCTCCACATTTGAAATTTTTAGTGGAACCTTGTATTGGATTCTGAATTTCAGATAAGAACATTAAAGTCATTTGTACAATTATATGGTGAAACTATGAACTGAATCTCTATGGTTGTGGAAGTGTATTTTAGAAACAATGTGCTTGAAAGAGAAAAAACACAAAAAGAAAAGAAAAAAACACAAAAGAAAAATAGATTAGATTACTGTAATTCACAGTGATCTGGGTGTCATAGAATCATAGAATTATAGAGTTGGAAAAGACCACAAGGGCCATCCAGTCCAACCCCCCTGCCATGCAGGAACTCCCAATTAAAGCATCCCCGACAGATGGCCATCCAGCCTCTGTTTAAAGACCTCCAAAGAAGGAGACTCCACCACACTCCGAGGGTGTGTTCCACTGTCGAACAGCTCTCACTGTCAGGAAGTTCCTCCTAATGTTGAGGTGAAGTCTCTTTTCCTGTAGCTTGCATCCATTGTTCTGAGTCCTATTCTCTTGAGCAGCAGAAAACAAGCTTGTTCCCTCCTCAATATGACATCCTTCAAATATTTAAAGAGGGCTATCATATCCCCTCTTAACCTCTCTTCTCCAGGATAAACATCCCCAGTTTCCTACGTCGTTCCTCATAGGACATGGTTCCTCATAGGGCACACAGTCAAGGATAACATGGCCTTGGATTTGCAAGACCTGAGCAGGACTTGGAGGTCTCTCATTCATAGGGTCACCATAAATCAAAGTCAGCCTTATGACAGTTAACCACAACAAAACCTGTTTTATCTGAGTTTTTTAATGGGAGCATTGTGTACATCTACATCACTTCAAGAGCCCTGGTGATAAGCAAATTATATTAAACAAATATAATATCCACCTTGGGCCTGGTTCTGGCAATAAGAGAGAAAGAGGATAAATTAATCAATAAATAAATTTTAGAATGTTATTGTTCTAAAATGGCAGTGTCTATGACATGATTTCAGACAGAAACATTAGTTTTTGGTATCATGCTTACTCCCATTTCTTCCCACTATATGATTTTTATCTTGCTTTCTGGAATAAAGCCTTCATTCTGCATCATTAAAATCAGCAAAAATCTGTGACTTATACTTGCCAGGACCAAGTGTACCATCATCAGAAGTGGAATCTATTCTTCCTGACCATGTTTTATCCATTTAATCTTTGTGAGCTACTAACTAACTAACTAACTAACTAACTAACTAACTAACTAACTAACTAACTAACTAACTAACTAACTATATATATAGTTAATCTTTGTGAGCTACTAACTAACTAACTAACTAACTAACTAACTATATATATATACTAACTAACAGAATATGATCTGGCTGCAAATCCAACCATCAACCCATCCATCCTGTAAATCTCATATACACTTCTTTCTCTATAGCTTGCCTACCAGTAGTATCATGGCTAAGCCCTACACTTGTTCCAAGAATTATTATGTTTAGAACCTCAGGAAGAAACCATTTCCAAATAACACAAGGCCTGCCTGGATAGGCTCTAAGGTTCATTTCAGTAGCATTACTCTAGTTACCAATGACTGTGTCCTGTTGAATCTAAATGTCTCTTTTTCTCATTAGAAATTCAGAGGATTCCATTGGCAGTCTAACATGCTATTTGCCACAGTGGTCACCAAAACAGAGAAACAATGGAGGCAAGAAAGAAAGAAGATATATATATATATATATCCAACTTGTTTCAGGCTCCACTAGAGAAATCAGGAATGAATAGATATTTTTGTTATAAAATATAAATGCATTAAACTGAGATAGTGCCGAGAATTACATAAACCCCATCTATGTATAAGAAATGCACAAACATAATTCCCAGGAGGAAAGAGCCTCATTGTTAGAATACATGTTTACAATGCATGATTTCAAAACATATATGAATGAAGCAGAAATTATTATTAGGGAAATACATGATCTTTTCTCTTACAGACATTAAAAAATAGAACTTTTTCTTGTTCATGGTTTATGTAATTAACTACACTATTGCAGTTCAATGTGTTAGTGGGCTTTAGAAAGGACCAATCAGCAGATAAGACTAATTATTTTCTTGCATGAATCCCATCTTTTCTTGGTGAAGGTGCCAAGTAGTTGTTCTCTACAATGACAAGACAGGTGTTGCTAGAAAGCTCAGTAACAGTGCATTAATGCAATACAAAATCCCAACTCCACCATAATCTCCCAAGTCAATCACCCAGGAATACTGCATAACTTGGACTGGAACCACAGGACCTGTGCTATACTAAAACAGTGGCACATTGAGATTCTGTGGCTGATCACCTTCTCATCCTCCCTGAAACACTGCCACTCAATTAATATATAGGATTTTCTGCAGGCCTTATCAGCTCTGACATGATTTATTGGTCCTTTCCAGACTCTTCTGTCAAGTATCCTGGCCAGCCTTTGTTTGTTATTACTTTTTTCCACTTGTGGTTAACTTTTCAATGAGTTTCATATATTGTGCCAGAAACAGCAAACAAGTGGAGTTACTGTTAATATATAACTTGAAAGATATGCCATATCTTTACATATTAATGGGGTTCTAGTTCTAAAGGCATCCCCTTAGCATATTTTTGTTGACCTTTTAAACTGCATTAATCATCAGACAAGGAGTTTCACTGCCAAAAAACTTCAGATAGTAATTTTAATGTATTCCAAAGAACACTAGTTAGCAGAAATCCTACTTGAAATGTAAGGAGCAGCATGGAACAATTGCTGTGTAGTGACTTTCAATAAGTAAAAATGTTGAGCTCCCAGTGGAGAGATGCCATAATTTTCCTCAATATTATCAACCAGTCTTTATGAAGACCAATTTTCAGTGTCTGTGGAATGGTTTTGGAAAGAGAAATAATGCTTGACATAATTTGAACATTTGAAACTGCTCAACAAACATGCTCAATCCAAGACATCCAGACTCAAAACATAATTTTATATACTCTTAAATAAGCAAGATATATGTGCAGCTTTCTTATACTAGTTCTTGCTTTATCAAGAAACCTAATAAATTGTTTTCCCTTTTTTAAATTCAAGTTGCCAACAATGATATAAAGCATTCCATGACTTCATCGGCTGCAACTGGTATATTATATGCATGACAAGCAGAAAAAGAAATGTTCTATTATCAAATTATTTTTTTAAAAAAATAATATTAGAAATGAAAGGGGACACCATTTCTGGCAGACTGTAGCATCAGGAGCAGATTGCACAACCTCAATTTCAAACCAACATGTTCTTTGTGAAAAATTGATCTATGGTGAATCATTATGCTTTAGCCACATCAACCTGCATCAGAGAAAGAACATGACATGCTGGAAAGAAAATTAGTTGCTTTGTTTTATGATAAATTAATGATGAAGCAAGCAATTGCTTTCAAAATCTACTCATTTTGTGAATTCAACCTATGACTATAATCCAATGAATATACCATGTATATGTGCTAAGAGAGGACTACTTAACTTTTTCAATGGCTCTTCCCCCCCCCCCATGTGTGTGTGTGTTTCTGCATGCATCAAATTTCATTTATATCTGATTTTTGGGAGGTGAGGGCTACAATGTTAAAAATTTTTGTCATTTCTGGACTAGTAACTCACTCATAGACCATATGCATTTGGAACAAGCTGGTCTTATAATCCTCTTCAGGGAGAGCTCTGAGAATTCCCTGCCTAAGAAACCTAAAGAGATTCTGCCAGTCAACATATTAAAAGCAATATAAAAGGATCAGAGTGTAAGTTTGGAAAAATCAGTCAACAATTTCAGTTTCTCAATATCTTATTTTTCCAAGCTTACATTACTATTTTTACATCAGTTTGCAACTGGGTGGAATGGAATTTGTACATAGTTTTCCCCAAGGTATAGAAAGAAACATAACTAAAAAATACAGGACATCTAATTTAGCATGTTATTGTACCTTTCACAAACCCATGCATTTGTATTTGCACTTTTCTTAATATATGATCATTTATTGATTGGAGAACTGTAAAAACAGAGAAGTGTGAATACTGCATGATAACTGTATTTCAGTTAGCATATTGGTTCAGGAAATATCATTGAGGTCAGTTTGCATCAAAATGTAGCAATAAATAAATAAAACAAGCAAGTAAATTCCAACCTCCTTCTCTTCTTCATTTCTAACTAATGGTCTGACTTTATGTAGGGCGGCCTTCTATGTGTACAAGAGGGCAGTCAACAGAGGTCTAAAAGGTATGGTCCATCAGCAACAATGTGTTTTAAGACCCATTCACAATGCACAATTATAGCTCTATGATTCCACTTTAACTGCTATGGCAACATCATATGGAATACTGGATTATGTAGTTTGGTGAGGCACTAGAGCTCTCTAGTTAAGAATTCTAAGAACCACTCTCTAATCTGCAAATCTCAGGATTCCATAATGTTAGTGGGTATAGGTTATTATTGAAATGAAAGGCCTGCTAGAGCCTTCTCTAGTCACAATGAAGGTGCCTATCTTAAGATAGTGGTGAGTTTGAAAGAACCAAATTGCAGGCAGAAAAAAAATGTTTAGAATCCTCAACAGGAGAAACATTTTTTCCAAGTAATTTTTTAAAGGTTTTCCACATACAACAAAAGTTAAAAAGAAAAATAGATAGGCCAAATGAAAAAGAGGAAAGTAGTATACAGAATGAAGTGCAGACAAATAGAAAATGGCTTCCAACATTCTTTTTCTGTGCTTATACATCTATATATAATAATCATACCTCTCCCTCTCTAAATTACACCTTACACATCTTCTGTTAATCTGCTCATACTAATTTTCAAAAACAACAGTCATTTTCATGTTCTTGCAAAACTCTATCAAGAGTTTTCAATCTTTTAAGAAGGAGGATTATTTATTAAGGAAATATATTCTTGGATAGCAAAAGCCAGATCCTTTCTAAACTAATTTAAAAGAGAAGAGGATGGGAGGGAGACATCTTGCAAGATGTCCCCCTTCATCATATGTAGAACCGATGGGGAGAGAGTGGAGGGCTCTGCCTGGGCCAGTTCTTTTTCTTATACAACAGAGGGCAGTCACTTAATGAAGCCTAAGTAAACCAGACAATGTTGTCTGCCCATAATACTGTTGGGATTGATGGCTGACAGAAGAAGCAAAAGCAAGCAGAAAAGACAAAATACCCTAATCCCTCTCTAGTAAGGCCTTGTCAGCATGGGACAAAAAACCCATTTGTCCCCATTCTGGCATTGCCCTGTTCCATTGAAAACCTCATCTGAAGATAGCCCTTGACCAGGCAGCCTCTGAGTACAGAAGCTCAGGTCAGTGACTGAAAGGACAGGTACCTTTGATCCTGTTTTCCTGTTGCTCTCCCCATGGCTGTTCCAGTCATGCTGTTCTTCCTCCTACCCATGCACTTCCTTTCTTTATCCACCTTTCTTTCTCTCTTTCCAACTCCTTTACTCTCCATTTTGCATTTTCCTCTTAACCTTTCAGTTTCTTCACTCTACTTATTCTTCCTTCAGCCTTCTTCCCCCTTTCTTTCTCCTTCTCTATATTTTACAAAGTCATCCTCTTTTCTTTTCTTCCACAGCACTGATCTTCCTTCCTGGGCTGTAAAGGACATACCACTCATGAACGGCTTTCTCTCTGTTCAAATTCCCTGTATGTGCACTGTACTGCAAGCCATCTTCCCAGCTGGCTAGCAGACACCTGGCAAATGTTACTTGTGTTCTGAGAGGCCATGAGTAGTCTGTTGGTGGCTTACTGACAGACCCCTTCAAAGACTTTCAAATTCCCATTAATTTAAAGAGCGGTCAGGCAGAATAATTTCCAGGCAGCTGATTATTCTCCATGTCAAGAAATAGAAATTTTTGGTCAAAACAGCAACAGGGTTCCACTTGTGCATCCTGACTTTGGCACCAAAATGTCTTGGGCTTGTCTTGTCCCTTCATCAGTCTTGACATACACATGTAGGGGGTCATCTTGAGTATGGAAATGAACTGATTATAATCCTTCATACACAAAACATCCCACATTGGCTTTGAATATATTATTTTTTCAGCCATGCAGATAATATGGCTTCTACATAACATTACTGTTCCAATGCTCTCCATCCCCCATAACCTTTATGGGATGTCATTCATTCCATGGACAAACTGTGAGTGACATCAGGATTGTATTCCCATTGTTTCTAAGGAAGTCTGAGTATATTCTAAGTATCATCTGTGGTAGGAATTTTATAAATGTTTCTAGCCTTATCACTTTCATACAATATCTATTGGTTTGGTGTAGAGTTTGGCTTTGTGCACTATAGCAAATTTTATACTATACAGACATTAATCATTTTTTTAAATATTGGCTACATTCATATTATATTCTGGAATTCTTCAGTACAAATGTATCAAAAATAAGAAAGGAATGGAAAGTTAAGGACAGTGTTAACCTTTACTTCAGTCAGGCACTTAAATATTTTAAAAACATTAAACATACTGCTATCCCATCTAGCATTGATATTTTTAAAACAAAAAATCAAAGGATTTCCTTTGCTCTTAATAGTCGTATAACAGGCACATATTCAGCAGCTGTATCTCTTCATAACACAGCATTTTTATATCATCAAAATCTTTGCCTGCTTAATTTTTTCTCAACACACTGCTGTTAAACATACACTGTACATACATAGCCCTGCCAATAAAAAAACAAAGTAAATTCCATTTAGAACAGCCTATATGGCATACTGGCAGTAGTCACCACTCTCTAGTCAAAGCACACCATGCCAAAAATATTGTTCATGCCATTAACTATATCTTTAATTCACATATATGCACTAACTTAATTAACTACCAACATCTTCTTTTGCCTGATTCCAGCTTTGACTCATTGATCACTATTCAGCCAGAACCATGTGACCAATGGCTTTTGAATAAGTGTTGAACCCCTAGTCTAACCAGTTTAAATTTAAGAGGCAGGTAGTGTAAACAACATGCTCTATAAATGATTTATCTCACCCTGTTCTTTTAAAATTGTATTGTATTAAATCCATATTAATCCCAGTTGGCATTGGATTTTGAATGTTCTGGAGAAAAAAATGGCAGTGAAGAAAGCCAACAGAAGATGGGGCCATATATAATGGGGAATACAATAGCTACTGCCCCACAATGTGTGACAAATGCATCCAGCACCACATCTCTCCCCTACAATTAATTCCTTTATCAAAGTACCAGTAGCTGAATTCTTGATAGATTCTCACCAATATTCTCAGTCAATGTCTTAGTCCAATTTGGGTTGTAGTTCTAGGTGCAAATCAAACTACCTCGTTACCTTCCATGTCCTCTATTGTTGTGACTTTGGAATTATATGTACAAGAATACCTAGAAGAATATGGGGGGAAATCCATGTAAAATGGATTACATTTTTTAACTTTTGTATTTTTAAATGTAATTTTATACTGTTTAAATGAAATAATTTTAATTGTTTTTAAAAATGTATTGATATGTTTTAAACCAATTTTATCTGTGAGCTGCTTTAGATCCCACTCTGGGAGAAAGGTGGGATATTAAATAAATAAATAAATACCGTAAATAACAAAATCTATGGATAAAAGAAAAAAGTCTTCCAAGATAACCCAGCAAATGGTGGCACTGATGAGAGTGTGCATTGAGCCAGGGGCAAACCAAAGTATATCCCTATTTGACACAGTAACTCTTCAGAATCATAATAACAATTGCATAATACAGTCTTTTTAAATAAATAAAAATAAAAATAAAATCATACAATATTTACCAATCTATTCTGCTCAGGATTATTAATTCTCCACATGACATATGCCATGTTAATATTTCTGAGCCAGCAAGGGAAATCCTGGAAGGGTTCCCATATTTCCATTCAGTTCAGTCTCTTCTGTGGATGCATATCATATTTTATTAAGCAATGTGCTTAATAAAAGGATAAAGAACACCCACTCATGACTCTTGAAGCCAAAGATAGTATGAATCATCTTTCCTCTCCCCTAGTTTTCTTGTTTCCTGGACAAGTACGGTAATCAAAAGGGCTTGCCTGTGTGGTTGAAGTCTATTTCATACCTTTACCATCTTAATTTCCAAGCCATGTTGCAAAAAAAGAAAAAAGGAAAAAAGGAAAAAAGACAAAGATAGTCTACACATTCCTGCTGAAACAGCATAGCCCTTAAGAGACTAATCAGCCATATTCATAGGGAAGAAGATTGTTCATAATAAATCTTTTCCTACTTTAACTTGAGGCTCTTGAAGATGCTAGACTAGAAAACACAGCTGGAGTGGATGAATTTGTCAATAAAGTAGAGATTGGGGCCCAAGGCAAATCAATGTGCCAGTCTGATCATCACTACAGTCCTATTTTGGCTTCAAATGATACTTTGGCAGGATCTGAATAGCACCACTGGAATTGATGTGTGCCAATAAAGTTTTAACTGTGCATCTAAACAGCTAAATTATGAGCACCAGGACTTTAAATAGTGCCATCTTGGCTCCCCATGTCATCTCATCTGAGAAAGCATGAGAATACATTTTCCAAGCAATAAAGTTTATTTATAATTGGGAACTATTCTGAATCATTTCCAAAATGCCACAGTGCATGGCAACTGTGATTTTAAAGAGGCAACAATCATATTGTGTATAGCAAACTACAGAGTTGTTAAATGCCATTCATATACATTTCTAATTAGAGCCTTAATCAGAGGTGGAGAATGTGACACTCATGGGCAACAGAAAGCCCATGGGCTCCTATTTGACAACAGCCAAAGCCTCAGCCCCCTACTGTCTTTTTTTTTTAATTATTATTTACTCTGCCATCCTGGGGCCTTTTCACACTACATAATTATAACACAGTAATTCCACTTCAGTAGTCATGATTCTGTCCTATAGAAACCTGGGATTTGCAGTTTAGAGAGGGACATTTAGACTTTCAGCATGAGAGCAATAGTACCTCACTAAACTACAAACTGCAGGATATCATAGGATGTTAGTGAGATCATAGTGCAACAATTGTGCCATGCACTAAAACCACCCAAACTACCACAAAATTGTGATGGTCTGAGTTCCCTTTATGCTCCATTACTATCCACCCCTCCCCAGCCTCCAACAAAACTGGGGAAATGTCATTTTCAGGTCAAAAACCTACAATGTAAATTATGTTTTGTCACTTCTGGTCATACCAGGAGTGAGACAGTAGCCCATGAAGTGGTCAAATGGACAAAAATGGCCCCATCTTTACATTTGTGCACTATAGTCTAACAAATCAAACAATAATTTAGAATAAAACCATAACGGACATTTAAAGGTGAAATCTGACCATCTTAACATTATTGTACTTTCTAATATGCACTTACAAAGGAACATGTTATATTAGTAGCACCTATTTATTAGTTTATTTACTTTGGAGCTTTTTAAAAAAACTGTCCCCAAAGGCAGAAATAATCAAGGCACTTGACCATTAAAAGAGACTGAGGTCTCGTCCCCACTATGATTTAAAATGAATTGCTGATAAGGTTATATGACTGTCATTCCCACTTGAAACTGGTTCCAAACTGACTGCACTCAGTTTCAATCACAATGAAGCAAGGCAAACACAAAAGAACTACTTTTTCCTAGTTTTTTTGTGGTTCTTTTGAAGAAAAGAGATTAGCAAGTGTGTTTAGCAAGTGGGAATGAAGGAGCTGAATTGCATTAAACTGAAGGGGAGGGATTACTGTGGCAGAGGGTTGGCACATCCCTCACCAGTTTTTGGGGAAATCCACCAATCCTCCCTCCCCTTTCCCAGGACCTGTCCTACATTCCAACCTTCTGTCCAGGAGGAATTCCAAAATACCCTTCATTCTGAGCTTGACTAGAGGAAGCATGTCTTCCAAGTCTGCAAGGATGGGAGGGCACCACCTCAGCTCCCCATGTCCTCCAAGTCCTGCAAGGCTGGAGGGCAGCATCTGACCCAGGGGAGAGTCCTCCATATGACACCCATGGTTGCTGCATTCCAGGGGAGAGCCCTCCATATGACACCCATGGTCATCAAGCTCAGAATGGAGGATATTTTGGAATTCCTCCTGGACAGAAGGTTGGAATGTAGGATAGGTCCTGGGAAAGGAGAGAGGGGGGGTAATCATTGATTTCCCCAAAAACTAGTGAGGGATGGGATACTAGTGAGGGATAGGATTTTGGCCACAACACCCTTGACTCCCTCCTGTGTTTTCTTGAATGTGTTGCTGGTTGCATTACTGATAATGTGTAGATGATTGACAGGCATTTTCTGAAGGGGCACAAACTAGTGGGAATGACAACTGTGCCAAAAAAGAAGCAAATAAAGAAAAGTCCCACTTCCATAGTGGGAATGACACATGATTCACCAACCCGGAGCGAAAGCAGATCGCAAACCGGGTTAAGAGCCCTAAGTTTCACAAATCATAACTCGAACAAATCTAGAGTGTACCATGCATTTTTGTGATGTTATTTACCATTGATATTCACCATCCTAAACCTACTTATAAGGGATCAGACCCACTAATATCTGTGAAATTTACTTTTTAGTGGTTATTCATAAGACTGTCTTATATATCATTATGGTTTCCTAAGGAGAAATGATAGGAGATAATTTTAGTGAAACATGCTCCCTACGCACTCACTGATGTCCCTCTCCTGTTTGCTGCCACTACATTGATGTCCCTCTCCTGTTCACATTGCCATTCTTGATAAATGGGAGATGTTGCAACACACTTTCTGCCCTAATCATATGTGATCCCAAATTCCATGGTGTTTTCAGCATTCTAAGAGCCTTATAGAATAGTATCACCTTGGGTACAATCCTATTGCTTTCCTATATAGTGGGAATAAGCCATGTTGATTCAATGCTACTTACCTAATGATCTATTCTGAGTGAAAGGTGGAGGAGGGTCACTAACCTCTTGATCTTTTTGGTTTACTCAGCAGCTTTTGATGCAATCGATCATGATGTTTTATTGGATCAGCTCTATCATATGGAAGTAAAGATATTGTGTTACAATTGCTGTATCTGCTGGGTCGGCTCCAAAGAGCAGCATTAAGGAACTCATGTTCAGCCCTATAGCCATAAAGCTGTGGGTGCTACAGGGCACCATCTTGTTCCCCATGCTGTTCAACATGTATATGAAGCCATTGGGTGAGGTCATAAGGAATTTGGGGTGAGATGCCTTAAGTGTTAAAGGAGCTGCCACTTCTCTTCCAATCTGAAGATCCTAAACTACGTGTTCTACGCTGTTCGTGCGAGGGGAGGAATGCTTGTTAGTCAAATGTTGAAAAGTTTGTGAGCAAAAGATTGAAAAAAGCAAATCTAAATACTCCTCTATCTGATGAAAAGTTTATTTCTAGAAAACAAGGTAAAGCTAACAAGTGAAACAATAGAATGATTCATGTTATGCAGTTGTTACATTGTTATGCAGCTGTATAATTCAAGCTATGCTCATCTGTACTTTTCAGGCAGTAGGTAGGTCAACTGGATCTTTGAATGTTTCCTTATATTAAAATAAAATAAGCAAGAAAACAAAGTCTCCTTGAAAAGGAAAAGGGGGTCCAAGAAACTGACCTTTCTTCCTGACTTTCTATTTCTTTCTATGGAACATATTTTTCACCAAGAGGAAACATCAAATTTGCATGATTATTTGTTGCATAATGCTGCATAATGGCTCCATCTTTTCTTTCTACTGGGACTTTTTGATTAATAAAATAAAAACTCATCCAGATTGGGGGCGGGGGAGACTCTGAAAGTCTGAGGTTTCATTCCTCTACAAACCATTTTTATTTTTGAGATCAAAATGACATTTTCTTCATCCCAAAGTATTTCTTGAGAATTCCTATCATTTTCCAGGTCTTTTCACTTCTACTTTCAGGTCAGTTTAAATTAACCTATTATTTCCCAAAATGCAATGCATCTCTGCTTGGCTGTCTGTTTGTATTATCACTGAACCAGCTATCACTGCCACTGCAAATAAACTAAGGGCCTTTGCAGACTGCTAGAAAGAGTGCAAATTGAGTCCACT
>CM034701.1:277277682-277294465 GCA_020142125.1 Phrynosoma platyrhinos | reverse complement strand
AAAATCTACACATTCTTCTTAGGAGAGCTACTGCTGAGGATGAAAGAAGTGTTTAATGGATCCAAAGGCAAAGAAGGCCCTTGCCATGTAACTACGACTCTTCTTTGTGATAAGAAGAAATATAGCAAATAGGGCAAATGAAATAAAGAGTTCCTAAAACTGTAAACCTTTCTATTCATCTGTTTTCCTTTCTTTTAATATGACTGTCTGGACTAATTTGCTGTTGCTGTTGTTGCTTTTTTTTTTTTTTTTTTTTTTTTTTTGTCAGCAAGGTACCTGAAAGCAAGACAGTGTTTTACAACAAAGAATGTCAACTAAATAACCTAATCAAAATATTATTAAACAATTATACTGCAGTAGGCTGTTTAATGAGGTGTTTTCAGTGTGGTTTGGGTGTTAGAGGCAAGAGTATATTAAGCTGCTTTGTGCTCTGTGTATCAGGCAGGCCCAGGAAATGTGAGCCAAGTCAGTGCCAACAAAAATATGCAAAACACCCTTGATAGACAACATACTTTTGCTAGTCAGTATCTGTTCATACTTCACTATCAACCAGGGAAGTGAAGAGGAATAATGTTAATATCATTCCATCATTGATAACTTCATGCTCACCATTCCTCATCTTGTGCAGCTGCAAATACAACACAATGCTGAATTGAAAAGTTGTCACTCTTGATGATAATTGTTGCTGGTGTTGTGTGCCTTCAAGTTGTTTCCAACTTATGGCGACCCTAAAGGTAAATCTATTTTGAAGTTTTTGGGGGTTGAGAGTGTGTGACTCACCCAAAGCCACCCAGTTGGTTTCCACAGCCAAACACTGATCTCCAAATGTATGGCCCAAAACAGATGGGCCAAATAATGCAGTTTCCTGCTGCATTCAGGGTGTAGTGTTTAATGACACACATCCCAAATGTGGTGGGAAACCGTGTCAACACTGCATCTTTAGAAAAACCAGCTCCTTTTCAGGGGCCCAATTCAGACCATGGCAGTGGCCCAGACTGGGGCCGGGTGCATGCGGTCTCCATGGCTCCAGTGTAAACATTGCCAGAGTGTCCCTGCCACAATCCCTCTGTTTGTCTACAAAAGCTCATGCTGCCAATTTCTTTCTTTTAGTTAGTCTCAAAGGTGCTACAAGATCTGTCTACATGCTGATCTCCAGAGTCATAGTCCAACACTCAAGCCACTACACCAGCCTGGCTCTCCTTGAAGATCATAACACTGTCATAAAGATGATTCCAAATGTATGTTGTAAATGAAGTGTACATTTTATTTCATATTCTGTGTTTTTATCTTTTCTCTTGTTCTTCAAGAATTTTCAAAGATTATTACCAGTGGTTTTGAAATTACTTCTACCAGATCTTTTAATTCTCTTGGATGTAGTTCATCTGACCCTGGAGACTTGAATTTCTTTACAGTAGCCAGATATACCTGTACTACCTCTACCTATTCTGTGCTGTATTTTCCCTACTGCAGGATCTGCTCCATTTCCCTCAGGTTGAACACTGTGTTCCTTTTGGGAGAAGACCAAGTCAAAGAAGGTGTTGAGTAGTTCTTCCTTTTCTCTGTCCCATGTTAGCATTTTCAGTCTGCCTCCAATTTTAATTTTATGGGAATAAAAGTCTAGTGTAAGATCTGCATCTATGAATTGTACAATGTATAAAGAATAGAGACCAGTATGTTGGTCTGGTATATTTAAAATGCTTACATCCCATCCTTCTACAGTTCAGCAGGGTGGGGGAAGGCAATGTTCAAACAAACAAACAAATCATTTTTTTGTTTTTTGTTTTTAAAAAAAATCACAAGAAGATAATCAGAAAACTAATATTTCTGACTTTTTCAAACTAAAGATTAATAGAGTCTGTACTAAAGTAATGTTCCTGGGGAAGGAATTCCAAAACCAAGACACAAATACAGAGAAGGCACAATCCCTTATCCAACCAACCTCATCTCTGAAGGTCGTAGACCAGGGCTTTGGTAGGATACGATCTTGAGGAATGACAAATTTACATGTCAGAAGATGATTCTTATTCTAAACTTTTATTCCCAAAAAATGAAAATTGGCAGCAGACAGTAAATGTTTATTTTTAAAGCCAAGCTGAACAGGCAATAGGATTCCATTGTCTCTTTAAAACCTCTGTAAAAACAACTTAGATTGGAGAGCAATCCAAATAATGCAAACAGAGCCAAGCTGATATCACCACTAAATCACTGGATGAAAAACCTGTGTCATTTTGAAGTATCTTCACATTGGTTTAACAGTTTAGCTTTGTCGATTTCTCAGCATTAGTGTTCAAATCACACAAATGGTGTTAACAATAAATGTTTATGCATTGGTGTCTATCATGACAGTCTCCCTAGCCATGCCTCCAAGGACACTCAAAGCAAAAGTGAATTATCATCCCCACTAGAAGCAGGTCTGTCATTAAACCAATGTGTATTTTTTGTGTCTTCAAGAGTAAGCAACCCCAAAAATTTGACATTATAATTGTGATAGCTCTCAACAATATATTGTTGCTTAGAAAATCTATTTTCACCCCATCTGTGCAAATTACAGCTAGGTTCAGAGGCAACAAGGAAAAGAGGAGGAGCTGTTGCAATCATCCTTGTTCTACAACAACAATAACATTCACTGGTTGGGATCAGAGGAGGTATACTAATTGACCTCAATCTCTGGCCCAGAACACACAGGTTAAAAGAAGCAGCTTCTGGCCGCTTTGTGGGCATGGTGTTTATATGACGCATGCCCCCAAAATGGCCCAAAACTGCTCTGATGCTGCATTCTGGTCCTTTGCCCCAGAGCAAAAAGGAACTGGGATAATCTAGCTCTTAGCAGCGTGGCTTGGGTCCATGCAGTCACCACAGACCCAATCCGCTTGTGGCCACTCCTTCCCACTGGTCTACTCTGGGTATATGTTTCCACCACATTCTATGCATGGGATAGAGGAGTCTGCTGTATGCACATAGTGTTCATTGCTCCATTGTAAACTGAACTTGTAATTCATGGAGGGTGATGGCAATAAATATTTCATAGTATCATAGAATTATAGAGTTGGAAGAGACTACATGCAAGAAAACACAATTGAGACACTCCTGACAGATAGCCATCCAGGCTCTGTTTAAAAACCTCCAAATAAGAGTCCAACACTCTCCAAGGGAGTGTCTTCCACTGTCAAATAGCTCTCCATGTCAGAAAGTTCTTCCTGTTGTTTAGGAGGAATCTCTTTCGCTGTATCTTGAACGTCATAGATATGGCAGGGCCAGTGAACTTCACACATTTCCAATCATGTGAAGTTTGGAATCGCTGATAAGAGCTGTGGTGAGCTCCATATATGGCCTCACAGAATGGTTGTTTTTTGCCTACTAATTGTCTTTCTTAGGCTTCCTGAAGAACACGAAGCAGTGAAGCTATGGCCCTGGTGGCGCAGTAATTAAATGCCTGTATTGCAGCCACTCACTCATAAACCACAAGGTTTAGAGTTCAATACTATCCAGGGCTCAAGCTTGATTCAGGCCTGCATCCTTCCGAGGTTGCTAAAATGAGTACCCACCTGTTGGGGGACAATGAGCTTATAGTTGTAAACTGCTTAGACACTGCATAGTGTAGTATGAAGCAGTATATAAATGAAGCTGCTTTGCTTGCTTCCCTTCCAAGAAACTCCCTGTGTGACCTTGATCTGGTGTTCTTCTCTACTTTGCCTCCATTGCTCCACCTCCATAGTAGAGAAAGCATATTTTTTGTTGCAATGTGTTATAATCTATACTATATTAAAATCTACACTGATCCTCTGTGGGAAGTTGCTATACAAAGAGCTTAAGATGATGATCATTATAATGAAAATGCATTGCCTGATTAATTATATCTTTCACTTCATCTGTTGCTTTCTGAGAGTGAAGAACTGGCAGGCAAGACCTCAGAGACTACAGATCAGTGCAATTAAAAGAGAAGGTTCCAGAGATTATTTGTTATAAGTGCAGTTTCCTAAGAAAACAGGGTGCCCTTCAGATGCAACCACCAGCCACATGGGAGCCATAATTATGTAATATGAATCTGGAGCTGATTCATTGGAAAATTCTATGATGCACATTCTAAAATTCCTAGCCACATGGTTGCACCACTGAGAATCAGTGTGCCATAGTGATTAGTTTGTTGGACTAGGACTTGGGGGAACAAGTTTCTAGGCCCCAGTGAACCATTACATTTATTGAGTAAATTTCACCCAATCTCTTTCCAGGTGTAGCTATTGCAGGGGCATTTCCCCCAAGTAAGAAATGTGCCCCTAATGAAATTTTCCTTCAGTCTCCACATTTCCAACATTGCAGTGAGTGAGACACTGAACATTTTTCCCACCTAGAACTCTTATATTTGCAGTATTGACATTTCCTTGATAATTGTCCCTTTTCTTAGGATGCCTAAACACTCCTCTAGAGTTTTAGGCTATGGTAGATCTCTCCAGTTGTAAAGTAAATCAAGAACAGACATCTGGAGTGACCCTTTGGGTCTAGCCACAACTGCTTGTCTAAGTGCACCCCACAAGAGCACTACCGGTGTCTCTCCCCCCCTCCCCCCCGGGTTAGGTTGGGTTGCTGCTGGACTGCATTCCTAGATTTCTGGAATCATGTTAGGTCATTACAAGATCGTAAGTCCATGATCATAAGACTCAGCCTGTTATAACTGCTGGACAGAATGCTATCTGTAATGATTATGTAAATTAATGAATCCCTCAGAGGTTAAGAAATAGGTTCTTTCCTACATAGGGGGCAGCCTCTAAAGGCCATTTAAGTTCCCTAATATTTTAAAATGAAATTACATTGCTTAGAAGAATGCACATACTGCAATGCTCTGCATACTTACTCAGAAATAAATCTATTGACATCTGGATAGTACTTAACATATTTCATTTTCTTTCTCCAGATTTTTGTTTCCAGTTTTTAATGTCATTTTTTCTGGCATCAATAATATTTGCTTCTCATGATACAAGTTTTTCCCCCCCTTAACAGCAGTGAGATTGCCCCAAGAGGTGCTGGTTACTATGTGATAATTAGATAGTGCTCTGAGGTATCAGGGACATGGTTTGGCTGCATTGTGCATCAAATCACCTTAGAGACATGGTTGCATCTGTAGCTGTCTCTCCCTCTATTTATGCCTCATTGCCTCACTGTAGCATATCCCTCTTGTATAGTCTGAAGAATACTTTTGTGTCTAGCATTGTCTATTTTTATTTCATTCTCCAGCATATAGAACACTGTAGAAACTAATGTATGGTAGGAGGTAATGGGGCTTGGTTTATAGCTCAGAGTTTTTTTCATTCAGCATTTGCTTTGCTCTGCTTACTTTTCTCTAATTCTCCATGGGTCTCTCTCTAAGGTGACAAACCATATCAGTATTTCTTGATATGTGTCCCTAGAGGAGAAAAAAGTATATCTGTCCTTCCTCTTCTCATGTACCTGCTGATGAACTGGTAGACTGAAGCAATGGTGGGCAGACACAGAACAGTAAGTGTGCCCATATCTGCTGCATTATTAGACCTGTGACATTACATCAGCCTTGAGCTTCTGTTGGGAATTGTAGAGATAGTATCTTGCTGTAACAAAGCTTTCTGAATGTAGTGTGTTAACCTCCTGGTGCCTTAGCTGGCTTCAGCCTATAGATTTCTTTGCAAAAATATGGAGAATGTCTCCACTAGAAAATATTGGTTTAAAACCTATATTATGGATATATTCTGTGCCTCACAGTATGATCCTTGTATCAGTGGGACCAGTGGTTTCAGTTGCCTGCATACAGAAAAAAGGTGCTTCCAGGCAGCTAAAGGTTTTCCGGCATGACTCTATGGTCAACTTCTGGTGAAAATATAGTGTTTGCTGTTATTGGGGTATTAATCACTTATCTATGGTAACCATGGGAACAGAACTCCTGTAGATA
Source organism: Phrynosoma platyrhinos (assembly GCA_020142125.1). Classification (NCBI taxonomy): domain Eukaryota; kingdom Metazoa; phylum Chordata; class Lepidosauria; order Squamata; family Phrynosomatidae; genus Phrynosoma; species Phrynosoma platyrhinos. The sequence goes on along the minus strand of CM034701.1, from coordinate 277,288,548 downwards.
CAGGGAGTATATTGTATATGCATATTTCCTGTTTTGTGCTGATTTATCTAGCAGATTGAAAATCAGTGTGATGTACTGGTTACATTGTCATGTAGATTGGTCAATGACTAGTTTAAAATTCTCACTCAGTGCATAAAACTACCCTCAAAGATAGTTGGTCCAAAAACTCTCAGTGTAGCATGCCTCACAATATTTTTGTGAGAAGAAGTAAAGGGGTAAAATCATGTTGTTTTGTAAACCCTGGAGAAAGGTGGATATAAATAGAGTTCATGAATAATTATAGATTATTGACCAGTCTCAGTGATAGGCATATGATTAATTCTCCAATAAAATAACTTTACGGCTACGTGTGGCATAGCATATGTAGTATTAGGCATGAAACTAATATCGACTTTGAAACTGAGTTTATGTGCATTTCCATAATACCTTCAAGGCAAAAGGTAGTGGCATGAAGGAGATGTACAAATTAATTCACACATCTTTATCATTTCATGATGATAAATTGATGGCCACAATGAGTGTGAAACAACAAACAGAAACTCAGCATCAGAGGTAAATCTTAGATGTAATACTTTTTTACTATAATCAGTTCACATGTTCAGTTGCGAGTCATTAATGAGAAGTCTTCAAATGATAAGATGGGGCATTTAAATTTCTCTCTGCATAGCATGGAGCATGTCATGTTCTCTCTGATCCTAGAGTCACCTATAGTTCTTAATGTGTGCATTTGTTTTTCCATTGATACAGCAGCAGAATTCCAGGAGCACATTTTCTGATTACAGCAGCTGAACATGTTCTAGGATCTTGTAATTGCATCTATGGAAAGAATGAGTCAGTTAGTTGCTTCTAATTGCCTCCAGAGAGTTCCATGAAAAGTCCTAAATGTGGGTCAAATTATGTCCTGATAGATGTAACATGGGAGCATAGCTTCTTCCAGATGTTAATTTGAACACCTGTGGAATGTTCATGTCTGCTAGCCCCCTCTCCCTTCTTCATGAATTTGATACCATATCTAAACTTTACCTGCATATACTCTGTGCACAGTAAGGAGCCATGAAAAGAGATAGACCCTTTTCATACACAAAGAAACTATTCACATAGGTTTGTAAGCACATAATATTCCTTTAGACATTACACCTACCAGAAGGAGGTGTACCAGGAAGATGTGCATGGATTCTGTTATGCTGTGTGTGTCATTCAGAGTTTTCTGTATATGTTTCACTGAGGTCGAAAACACACTGCAGAAATAATCCAGTTTGAGACCACTTAAACTGGACTGGGTCAACGCTAGGGAATTCTGGGAACTGTAGTTTTGTGAGACGTTTAGTTGGCTATCAGAGAAAGAGCTTCTCAGTATGGGCCTCCCTTCTATGGATACTCTTCTAAAAGAAATCCATCTATAATCTTTATTAATAGCATTAAAGTGTTTGGCTGAAACTGAGCATCAGCTAGCCATTGATATGTCTGCTGATTTATTATTTTCATTGGAAAAAAAACTATTATAATTTATTGTAAAATATGTTGCAAATTATTGCAATTAATTGTAAGTTAGTTTGTGATTGTATCAATTGTTATTTGTTTTATTTATTTTTGAACTGTTTTAAGGGTACTACCAAGTGGGTGACACACAAACATTTTAAATAAGTACCAGAGAACAAGGATAAATTTGTAATAATTGAGCTCATCAAGAGTCCCCGATTTCCAAATCAAAACTCAGTCCAACTCAGCTCATTATATCTTCTTTCCTGTAGAGAAACACATATTCATTTTGGTACACTTTGTTCAATTTTTTACATTTAGGCCTAAACACTGCTGTCAGTCTTGGGACTTCAGTCCAAAATACACTGCTCAAATAACTGGCCTGGCTCATGCTTGGGAATTCTGTGAACTGTAGTTTTGTGAGATATTTATCCTTCTCTCTCAGAGAGTTCTAGTGCCACAATGAACTACCAGGATTCCCTAGCACTGAGCAAGGACAGTTAAAGCAGACTCAAACTAAATGGTTTCTGCAGTGTGCTTTGGACCTGACATCTGATGTTTCAAATGGGATCAGGTTGGGAGGAATATCTTAGCAGCTGTATAAGATTTCAGAATGGTATAGTTGATATTAAGCACTACCTCCATAGAGAGGATGTATCTTGACCTCAAAAACAGATGAAAAAGATGAGAACAACTTTATTGTTCTCCTTATGCACCAATCACTTTAATAGTTCTAATAACTGAATGTCTGGAGATGGCTAGAATGCCATTTTTTTCCACATGAAATGACTGGACTGATAGATCCATCCATATATGCACAGATTCAGCATAAAAATCATTTTTATCATACTCTTGGGTGCAATACCCTATTTCCCTTCAACATGGAAACTAGTTACAGTGGCCCAGTAATTTTCTAGTAACATTCCCTGCATAGACCTGATTTATTTATTTTTTAACACTTCATATGTTCAACATTTTGTATATTTTACTGAAACTCTGACTATGGTTTCTGCTCCTTTTTTTGCAAAATGTCATCGGCAACAACTATAAATGATAAAGAAAACAATTGTAAGAGCTTGGGGGTTGTCTGCTTATTTTTTTAGAGGGTCTGGATTCTGATTCCATTATTGCAAGTTAATATTTTACTCTCACTGAAATTGTGCAGCTTACAGCAGGGGATGTGTCTTTGTTCACTGTAATTTGTGCTGAGCCACATCAAATGAGATTTTTACTTTAACTGCTGAGAGAGTTTTGATCATTTTTCTCTCCATAAAGAAAGAAACCATTGCAGTTCCTCTGATATAAATGATCAAAAGACAAACATATGTAACTCACTCTGTTACCTCATTCACACTGGGTGCTTGTGCACCATTATGCTTACCTGGAAAAGACTGTCTTTTTTCATATTCCCAGGTGATTGTATGCTCATGTTTTCTCTCTTTCTTCGTTACTGGGTAACCTGCCCTTCCCAGAGCCTACAGACCTTTATGAAACTCCAAAGCAAAGACAATGATACTTCTCAGCACATCTATTTCTATGTGGAGGGGAATTGTGAGAACATCAGCTATTTTAGCTTTAACAGCACATACCTGTGTTTGTTCTTGGTTTTCACTTGAAGTGACTCATAGACATATGGAGAGCATTGTAAGGTACTCTGAGCTCCAAGGACTGTCCAGCCCAGCCCATTGTCAGAACAGAAATCTATAGCTAAAGCATCCTTAAGAGGGGGTCATCCAACCTCTGTTTAAAAACCTGCAAAGAAGAAAAGTCCACCAACTTTCCAGGTAAGCTATTCCACTGTTAAACAGGTCGTATCATCAATAATTTTCCTATTTATTAGTTGGAATATATAAAAAAAATTGTTTCCCAAATATGGAAAACAAAATATTGGCCCTCAGGTTAGAAACAATGAATATACATTCCTATCCCCCCAAAAGGAAACACAACAGATTGCATTATCTACAGGGCCATTGCATTAATTTCTCACAAGCAAAGTCATGCTAAAATTTCTACAGCAAACAAGACTACTGCAATACACTGTTAGCGTTATAATTCTATTATCTCATGTTTACTGTTATGGATGCCTCCTGTGGTGTCTTGGGATTTGCATTTTATGGAAAAGCATTTAGAATTATCAGACAGAGAGTTTTTAGGCCTCACTAAACCAAAAATCCCAGAATGACACAGGAGGCAGCCATAGCTAAAAAGTGGAATAATAGCTCAATAACAGTGTAGTGAGTTATTCTATAGACTCCTACCATATGGAGAGTGAGCATTCCAGAGATGCAAGCTGGATTCATGAAAGTGAGAGGCACTGTACAACTGAAAACTAAAATTAGGATTATGCACACCATCATAGTTCCTTATTGTATGAATATAAGGGTTGGACAGTGAGAAAAGCTGATAGAAAAAAAATCAATTCATTTGAGATGTGGTGCTAGAGAAGAGTTCTGTGGATACCACGGACAGCTAAAAAGACAAATGAGTCCTAGAACAAATCAAGCCTGAACTCTCTCTAGAAGCCAAGATGACTGTGGGCCTTTGCAGACTGCTAGAAATAGTGCAAATTGAGTCCACTTTAAGGGTTAGGGTTAGGGAATCATGGGAACTGTATTTTATTGTGGCACCAGAGCTCTCTGACAGGGAAGGCTCAATGTCTCAGGAAAAAAAAAAACCAATCCCCATGATTCCCTAGCACTAACACTAATCCTAAAAGTGGACTCAATTTGCACTATTTCTAGCAGTCTGCAAAGGCCCTAAATTAAGGCCATTGTACATTGCCACATCATGAGAAAGCATGGCTCACTAGAAAAGACAGTGTTTGGAAAGGTAGAGGGCAGCAGGAAGAGAGGAAGATCACATACCAGATGGACAGACTTAGGGGGGAAGCAGACGGGCGGCACGGGGCCGCCCCAGGAAGCTGTGGATTGGGGCTGAGGCATCCGTATTCCTCGGCCCCACGGTGCAGCATCCCTGCTCCAGGAAGGAGAGATAAAATAGCGCTCCTTCTGCAAGATGCCGAAGGTGCACCGCAAAAGGCGTCTGATGCACCTTTGGTGCCTCTTCTGCGCTGCAGCGGAAGTGTGTCCTCAGAGCGCCGGCCATGCGGAAGGCCAGCTGCTCCGACGACGTTTTGGGGAAGGGGTTGGGGCGCCCAGAGTGAGGCTGTCCCTCCCCTTCCTGGCCTCGAAGACGGTGCTTTGCACCGTCTGCTTAGGCTCTTAATCAAGGAGGACAGTCTTGAGCAGAGCAGTTGAGGATAGGGTCCCTTGGAGGTATCTCATTCTCAGGATTACCTTGAGTGGAGGTTGACCTGAAGGCAGCTGACAACAAAGCTGGAATCTTTTGTCTTGTAATTTTAATTGTTTTGGGTCTTACCTTCTGGTCAAGCACTAAACAAGCTTGCTCCACCTTCTAGCTGATAGACCTTCAACTGTTTACAGAAGACTATCATATCATCTTTCTCAATCTTCTTTTCTCCAGGTTCCAATGTCTTCTCCAGGACCAATCTGTTATCCATTCCTCACTTGGTTTCTAGACCCTTTACCATCTTAGGTGCCCTTCTCTGGACATATTCCATCTTGCTGATCCCTCTTTCTTAAACTGTGCTGCTAAGAACTGAATGGAATATTCCAGAGGAGGCCAGACAAAAACAGAATCAATGGCATAAATAATTTCCCTTGATAGAAACTCTATTATTCTGTTGATACAACCAGAACTGCAATAACTTTGGGATCAGAAGATCAATTCCTATATGTACCAAAGGTCTTGCAAATTTCAATCCACATGTTCCAGTTGGAGATTTCAACTCTAGTTTCAACCCTTTGGAAATAGGTGGGCTAGAAATAAATCAAATTATTGTTATTATTATTAGTTCAGCTGATTTGTAGCATTGCTGAAGGGCACCAAAGTGAGCTTTTTCTGGATATCCATACTCATATATGTACCTCTAGTGGCAAGGCCTGCTCTGCAGAGGTACAAAGGTATACATAATGTCTTCAGCGCATATTGATTCTCTCTAAGGATCATTATAATACCACATAAACAAGATACTCAGGCCTGTAGGACACAGAAGTATCACCTGAACAAAAGATTTCATTATAGGCTCTATAGTAGTGTGGGAGTCAGAAACAGATGTAAAGAGAATGAAAACTTAAATGTGTAAAGCTTTATGATCTAGTTTTAGGATGCAGTTTGTCATAATTTTGCTTTTTCACCTCCTTAACATTTTTACAGCTTTTTCTTGGAAAAAGTACTGGGCTTTTATTTGTTTTATTTTTTTACTAGTGCAACGGTACAATATTTATTGCAATAGTATGGAAGTAACTTGCCTGTTAAAGTCAGACTGTATTGGTTGAACGTGGTTTTCAGGTTCAGGAAGTTTTCATCATTTCCAAGAGAGTAAGTAGCCATTTTGACATTCCTACAATGTGTTTGGCCTTAGGTCACACTGCCACCTGTGTGAGAATCCAAGCAAGGGATTAACACTGCTCAAATGCATAACTTTGTGACTCTTATTACTCCAAACCAGCCAGTCCAGAAATTGAGTTGTTTTTTCCCCACTCAGATGACTTGTCTATATCATTTTTCATTCTGTACTCATGTTAGATTTATTCTGGTTTAAAATTTCAGGTGAAGTCTGTTTTTGTTCTGTGTTGTGTATGTTCCAGGAAAAGAGGTCATCTGAATTGTCTGCCTTAAGCAGAAGTTGCTATTTTGGGTTGTGGTGAATGAGACATCACCTTCTTCCTTTTGGCAAAATGTTCCACTGTCTCATCAGGATAACTATGTTTCACAGATAAAATATCGCAACTGACCAAGAGCAAAGGGGTGATATTAATCAGCTCAGTTTTGATACATGATAGTGGGTTGTAGAGTCAGTGGTATGTAATATCCTTACCCAGGATATCTGTTTATCCCTTTTATTAGAGGATTTTCATTGCAATTGAAATATATCTGTGTTTTAGCCAACCTTTGACTAGTTATTGTGAAGTTTTATTTCTTTTATATTATTTTTTCATTTCCTGGGAACATGTTAAAATAAAACCACCATAATTCTTGACTGCAGAATCTCATCTATAGCCAAGAAAATGGTGAGGTGTTTCCTCATTATCTTTGGGGGCACACGAGAGGATAATGAAATCTGTCTTCTGAATACTGCTGGTAAATGCCAAGAAGCTTATCTCATACTTATGGCTTACCTGATCTGGTTTAAAATTTAAATTGGGCAGCATCCTGATATTAACAGAAGGCATTAGCCACCAAATCCACTGCCCAGGTCCATCCTGGGTCCTTCCCCAGTCAGAGGGCTGCTCCAGCAGCCATTTTCTCAAGCTAGAAAACTCCTGGCTTTGAAAAGAGCTGTGCTGAGTGCCCCTGTGAGCAGGGATGGACCCAGGATGGACCTGGGTAGTGGATTCAGTGGCTAAAGCCTGCTGATGATATCAGGATGTTGCCCAATTTAAATTTTAAACTGGATCAGGTAAGCCATATTATTTAAGTATGTGATAAGCTCACAAGCTGAGAAGACCTGACATGCAGTGGGAAGTTATTGATGACCATGGCATAAAGATTTTCCCAACACTACAGTTTCTGCCCTGGCAGCCACCAGTTGTCCTGGTAGCCTCCCTTTCACAGCCATCTGACTGGCATAATGTTGTCACATAATATTGCTATAAGCTTAGCTTGTGAGGTCAGGAAGTAGAATCATATAGCACTGAACTGTGGAATTGGGAGGCGAGGGAATAGCAGCCAGTTGGTGGCCATTGGGGCCAACAGTCAAGTAGCAGTAGGGTAATAGGGATTGTAAATTTTGAGAACAATGAAACAGTTTTTCATCCCATAGCTTTGCGGAAATCAGTCAGGAAATCTCCCCCCTCCCCAATGATGGGAACTACACAGCTTTTTCAGAGAGGCTGTGCAGTTTCCCCAGGAAACTAAGCAGTTTTCTGGATGCTAAGCAGTTCCCCATGAAAACTGTTCAACCCTCCCTAAAATCTGTGCAGCTTTTGGTATGGAAAGGATTGCTTTCAGACAGCTGTGTGTGTTTTGTGCAAGAGACTACTTAAACCATGTGGCTATTTTTGTGCAACATTGCTGATTATTGCAACACTTTTGTGTAACATTGTTGTTAAAATCCAGCAATGTTGCATAAGACAACATGTGGTTACAGCTTCAGTCGGCCAAGTTTCTTTTCAAAATGGTAAAGGCTGCAGCCACAGCAACAAACATTTCACTGCCTTGTTTGTATAGCAGTATAGAGTACAGTTTGTTTTTGCATTTTCTGCACTTTCACTAAATATATAGTGAAAAACAATGTAAGCAGGTGAGATTTTTTTTTACAAAGTATAAAAAAATAAAGTCCATCCAAATAAAGTCCATCCAAATAAGTATGAAATGAGAAATATAAATGAATTGCATCAGCTTGATCCCAAAATGCATTGGTTTTTATATTTACAACTAAAAGAAAGATTCCTGGTGGGTCAAAAAGTAGAAGAATTTGAATATGAAACTTTGAAAATAGATAAAATTCTGTGTGACCCAAGGAAATGAACATTGAATTTATATAAATATTTAAGGAAAAAAGAACAAGAATTTGATTTGATATCAGATGAGATGATAAAATGGGCATCAGATTGTGACTGGGTCATTGGATTAGAGAGCTGGAGTTATGCCAGAAATAAAACAAGAGCACAGGACTTGAGGTAGAATTATTTCAAAATGGAGCATGGGTGGTACTTGACACCAAGAAATATTGCAAAGATATATAAGATGAATTCTAACAAATGTTGGAAATGCCAGGAAAAGGGAGGTATATGGATCCATATCTGGTGGTGATGCCCAAAACTAAAGGTCTTTTGGAAAAAGATTCCCATAATGATTGAAAAGATATTCAAAATAAACTATGAACTGAGATCAGAAATTTATTTATTCAATATGTTAAATAAGATCCCATCTCTTGTAGAAAGGGAACACTGGAGAATTTTACTCTATATGATAACAGTGGCAAGACATTTGGTTGCACAAAAATGGAAAAATAATGAACTTCCAGAATTAGATGATTGGCTGCTAAAATTATCAGAAATGATGGAAATTGATATTTTGATGGCTCATCTGAATCAGAAGGATATGAATGTAACTGAGAAAGAATGGCTTCCAGTAACCAAATTTTGTAAGAACAGATGGAATTAAACCCTATAATAGGGAAATAAGATGAACTGGGAGGGGAAAGAAAATCCCTTGTATCACATGAGTACAAAACTTTGTGACTACTGTAGATATATGGGTATATATCATGAAAGAACAAAAGAACAATAAATTCAAGTAGATATGTTGGGAAGAAAGGATGACCCAGCAAGAGACATTGAGGAAGTAGTGTATTAGGGGCAGTGTTTTATGTTATTAAGCAAATTCTAATGTACATTACTGGAAAGATATGTATATGTTTTAAGAAAAAATAAAGTATAAAAAACCTGGAAGATATGTAGTTTTCTGTGTGTAGTAAAAATGACTGAGCGTAGGTGCTGCACTGTTTCTCAAACCTTTTTGCGGTTCTCAAAAACTACATACCTTTGAAGAAGTTTGTGTTGTGCCAGAAACTTTTTAAGTGCCATTTTTCTTCTTGCCTAAGGAAAAGGAATTGTAGTTTGTTATGGAACCAGAGCACTGCAACAAACTACAATTCCCAGAATTCCACAGCATGGAGACATGTAAGTTAAAGTGGTGTCAAACCAGATTATTTCTGCAGTCTAAATTTGTCAAGAGGTTGGGAACTCCAAAATCAACCCCAGTCAGGAAAGTAATGAATTTCCATTCCATCCCTACTGGGTAACTACATATCTTTTGCAGAAGATAGCCCAGTCTTTGACAGTCCTCATTTTTTAAGCCCTTCTACAGTTAATTCAGCCCAGCTCCAAGTCATAAAGGAAGGAGAGTAAATGCTGAGGTTGCCCTTGCACAGTCAACACATACACAGCAGACTGGACACAGACAATGCTGGAAGATCAATACTTCAGTGGTTAGGGGACACATGCTGCTAGTGCTGCTTGGCATATTTTATCTGAGGTTGCATCCACACTGCAAAGATAATGCAGTTTGACACCATTTTAAATGCCACAACTCCATGCTATGGAATCCTAGGATTTGTCGTTTGTTGTGGCACCAGAGCTCTCTGATAGGGAAGGTTAAATCTCTCACAGAACTACAATTCCCAGAATTCCACAGCATTGAGCCATGGCAGTTAAAGTGATATTAAAGTGGATTATTTCTTCATTGCAGATGCAGCCTGAATGCAATTATGAGAATTTCTCAATATGAAGTATGCTGACTAGAGCTGCTGGGACTTGCAATCTAGCAACTAATGGAGAGATACATGAATCCCACCTTTTTGTTCAGAAATAAATGCCCACAAGAATAATAATGGGATTGTAGAACAACCTCTCTATGAGCTGGTTGAAATTACCACCCACCCAGCCCTACTCACTAGTTGTACAGAAAGTGAAGAGGTATCTGGTCTCTTGTCCCAGGGGTCCAGTGTTGATGAAGCTAGCTGGGACACAGACAAGCAGGGGAATGCACAGAACTTCCTCCTCCCTTGGGCTTAAAAGGTATGGTATCTGTTGCTCTTGCCCTCCAACCCTGATCCACCTGTTAAAGAATGTGAGAAATAACAAGCAAAACAAGCAGCATTCATGAGCAGAAGGTGAACAACAACCTTCCAGTTCCATGCATCACCAAAAATGCACAAGGTCCATCAGAAGAAATAAAGCAAACTAGCAGTTCTTCCACATTGCAGAGATAATGTAGCATGACACAAACTTAATGGTCATGGTTTCATCCTGGAATTTGTAGTTTGGTGAGGCATTCAGTCTGGTCTCACAAAGAGCTCTGGTGTATCACCAAATTGCAAATGCCAGGATTCTATAGGATAGAGTAATGGCAGATAAAGTTGTGTCAAACTGCTGTATTTCTGCAGTGTGGATATACTCTTAATCTTCTGTGTTAAAGACATATGAAGTAGCTTTCTTTATAAATACAAAAGGTTTCAGAATTTCTCATGATGAGAGACTCTGAAACATGCTCTCCAAACATTGAAGGGAAAAGAGAGAGGGAGAATATCAGAGTACAAAATAAAAGATGAACAGATTCACACTAACTGCAGCCCAACTGATGTAGCATGTGGCTAAGATCACATGCTATACCCAAATTTTTAGAAATAGAATTATACTAGTAAGTACTAAGTACAGACATGCTAAGGTTACTATTTCTAACATTAACATACTGCAAAACTGCCCCTATAATGGGAGAGATTTCACATATCTATTGGTGGGGGTGGGGTATTTTTGGAACTGCTTCATGGACGTAATCAGATTACGTAATCTAATTTGT
>CM034701.1:277240449-277271525 GCA_020142125.1 Phrynosoma platyrhinos | reverse complement strand
CTGGCATGCCCTTAACTCAATTTCAATTTAGAGCAGTGTTGAAGGAGATGCTAAGGTGGGTTAAGCTGCCTCAGGCTTGCTTTTCTTCACATTCCTTTCGTATTGGAGCAGCAACAGCTGCGGCCACTCATGGCTTGAGTGAAGCTGATATTTGCAGAATTGGCCGGTGGTGTTCCTGAGCATTTAAGTCATATGTCAGGTCATCAGGGAACGTGACTCCTGGTCAGCCTCGCTAATTTGTTCTATTTTCTTTCAGCTGGCTTTATCATGGCTTGATATGGATTATGGGCCACAGTTTGGTCTTCTGGGTGGAACACCACCTTCTGGAACATCGGCGTGACTCTGCTTTGGGCCTGTCACACATTGGAACCACGAAGTGGTTTGGACAAAGGGGCTTGATGTGGGGAGCACTCCTTCCGTGGATCTTGCAATTGGCATGATCATGTCTGCAACCCCGGCTTTTGGTGATACACTTGGGGGAAAATGGTTTAGTTAAAATCCCTTGTTTAAAGCTAGCAAAGCCTATGGTGAGGGATCTGCAAGAAGTGCAAAAGATTATCCCAGGTGCCATAATACTTTGGACTAAGCTCTTACCATGGCATAGCTGGCCTGGAGCTCAAAAAGTTGCTGCGATTAACAATGCTCGTCGCTGGCTTAATTGCTATCACTATGTTGCCAAGCAGCTTTCTAAACTGGGCATTTTTATGATTGAACACAGACTAAAACTTGATCGGCCACAGCTGTACACGGGAGATGGGGTGCACATCTCTCCAGAAGGTTAGGAGATGTATGTTTCGGAACTCTCTGATCAAATTCAAAAGGCAGTCTGCGGGGGGTGGGGGGGTGGAGAGGGGATGCCTAGCTAGGCTGGCCCCCTCTTGTGGCAGGTAATGATCTCCACCCCACAGGAAAATTAATCTGGCTAATTAAATTAATTGGGGTAAATTGGATAAAGACAAATTAAAGGAAATGATGAATGTAGTTAAATGCATGATGTCATTAATTAAATGATGTCATATGACGTAATATGATGTCATTTCCGGAGGGGAGGGATTTGTAAATTTGTTGTTATTTGTTTACATACTTTGTCATGTACGGTGAAGGACCACCCATCTAAAAGGTGGTTATACCTTCACTTACACATGTGACAAATTTGTTGAAGTTTATTGCCTTGTAAATAGATCCTGTACAATGTGAAGCCGTAGGTTTTTATGGCCGGCATCCATAGTTTTTTGTGGGTTTTTTGGGCTGTGTGGCCATGTTCTAGAAAAGTTTCTTTCTGACGTTTCGCCAACATCTGTGGCTGGCATCTTCAGAGAAAAAAATATGTATAGACCCTGTACCGCTAAATAAAAGTTGTGGCCTGTTTAAACCCAAAAAGAGGCGTCTCGTGTCCTTTGTGCCAATACAACAAGCCTGTACTCTCCCCTCTGTGACAGCACTTTATTTAAAGTCATCATGATGTCCCTCAGTCTTCTCTTCACCAGGTTGAACATGCCTAATTCCCTCAACCTATTCCCATATGTTTTCTTCTCCACATTATTCCTGTTGGCCTTCTCTGAACATGTTCCAACTAGTCTATATCCTTCCTAAAATAAGGTGCCCAGAACTGAATGTGGTAGTCCAAATGAGGCTTGATTAGAGCAAAATATAGGGGAGACTATTACTTTTCTTGTCTTGGAAACTATAATTTAGTTAATGCAGGCTAGTGACAGTGTGGAGTAGTGGTTTGAGAGTTGGACTGCAACTCAGGAGGTCAGGGTTTGATTCCCAGCTCAGCCATGAAAACCCACTGGTGACCTTGGGCAAGTTGCACACACTCAGCCTTAGAGGAAGAAAATGGCAAGCCTCCTTATAAAAAATTTTGCCAAGAAAACCCCATAATAGATTTGCCTTCAGTTCACCATAATTTTGAAACTATTTGAAGGCACACAGTAACAACAACAACAACAACAACATTATTTACCTTTATTGCTTCTATATGATCAATAACCCCAAAGTCCTTTTAACATGTACTTCTGCTAAGCCAAGTGTCCCTCAACCTTGCGGTGTGCATTTGTTTTTTTTTTGCCTAAATATACAATGTTGCATTTATGTCTTGAATTTCATTCTGTCAGCTTCAGTACAATTGTCCAGTTTTTCAAGGTCTTTTTTAATTTTGTTCCTATCTTGCAATGTGCTATCCCAGTTTTGTAACATCTGCAAACTTAATAAGGATTTCCTCTAATTCATCATCTAAGCCATTGATTAATGTATTAAAGAGTGACAGCTCCAGGACGGAATCTTGTGGCACTCTGCTTGAAACTTCCCTCCAGTTTGAAGAAAAACCATTGATGATGGATATGGTTTTCCAACCAATTATGGACTCATCTGACAATGTTCCCACCTTTTCCACACTAAATCAGATTGCTAATCAAAATATCATGCTGATTTTGTCAAAGAATTCTAGTGGAAGCATTCTTGGCTTTCTATTTCTTTTTTTCTTGGTTATTAATGGTCACTAGACAATCTTCAAAAAAATTCCATGTTAGCCCCTTGAAGTATAAAAAGGTTAAAAGGAGCAGGAGAGAAAAAAAGAATTATAGCAGCACCTTTAAGACAAACTGTTTTTTTTAAAAAAATAGCATAAGCTTTCATGAATATAAACCTACTTATTCAGATACAGTATCAAGTGATACAAGACATAGTATTGTGAGTGTTGGACTAAGACTCTGGAGACCAGGTTAGAATTTTGGCTCAGCCATGGAAACCCACTGGCTGACACACACTCTCAGCCTCAGAAGATGGCAAGGGCAAACTCTCTCTAAACAAAACTTGCCAAGAAAACCCCATGATAGGTTTGCTTTAGAGTCAAGTGGTTAAGATGCTGACACTGTTGATTGCAGTGTTTAAGAAAGTTACAGGAACTGTGTGCCCTGTCCTAGTTAGGCATGGAAGAAAAAATATTCCATTGATGATTTGGTTTTCACAACGCATTATTTTCTGGATCCAAATGTGGAAATCAACACAATTTGCAATTGTGTTGATAAACTTGTGATGTGTCCCATGAAAGAAAAAAAAAAGAAATATGTTCAATAAAATGTTACATGTGAAAAATGGGCAAAGAAAATTGTGTATGTTTCTAAAATATACACAAGCAAATTTTAGGTAACAAGTGCATATGTACAAAAATGTACACAAAGACGAGCATCCTGTAGGTTCTCCCAATTAGATTAGGCCTATTTGATCAATTGTTGTAAATTGAGTCAACACATGGATAAATCTCTAATCAAGATTTATTGCAAGGTTTAGGCCTAAATATATAGATTTAAATGATGTGTGCTAAAAAGCATATGTGTTTCTATTCTGGAAAGAGGGCATAATGAGCTGAGTTGGGGTGAGTTTTGAGATGGAAATCAGTGACCCTTGAGAAACTCAATTATTGCAAATCTATTCTTTTCTCTGTTGTTTATTTAAAATGTTTATATGCCACCCACTTGTTAGTACCCTCAGGACAATTCCAAAATAAATAAAACAAATAATAATTGAGAAAATCACAAACTAACTTACATTTAATTGCAATATGGTTTACAAAAAATTGCAACATATTTTACAATAAATTATATATTTTTTCAATGAAAATAATAAAGCAGCAGACATCTCAAGGGCTGGCTGATGCTCAGTCTCAGCCAAGCATTTAAATGAAGGTGACAGATGGATTTCTTTTGGAAGGGCATCCACAGATGGGAGGCCTGTACTAAGAACTTCTTTCTCTGGTAGTCAACTTTGTGGATGATGGCACTCTTTTCAAACATATAATTGTACGTCAAGTTCAGCAACACACTACTTCTTATGCCATTGCAGTGGAAATAAGCCAATCAACAAGATGGAAATGGGATTTTGGAAATACAATTTTGGAAATGGGATTACTTATCTTGTGATAAAATGTAATGGAAGTAAAGTCATTGTCCCAAATCTATGGTGGCTTGGCATCAAGTAAATATACATACCTTGTGGAAATCTCCATTTTTATTTTGTAGATTTTTTCTGTTCACTTGGGACTTGGTATCCTGTCAAAAACAGAGATGAAGTAGAAACGACATTCTACTTAATGGCTAACCTTAAACAGAATAGGCTGCTCATTCTAGATGCAGAGTTTGCCTCTGTGGGCTTCATATATCCAAAACACAGTTGTTCCCTGACTCTGTATCACCTTAAGACAATACTATCAAACTTATTTATCTGCTCTACAAGGACTTGGTTTACACTTATGACCATGCTACCCTGGACTAATAGATAAATAATTGGACCCAATTACCTTGGTTCAGTCTCCTTCAGACTATGCCAGGATTGTTAGATCTAGTATGCTTAATTTTTTTTTAAATTCTTTCCTAGCTAATCCTGATTTTGTCCATCAAATCTACTAATGTCTTCTAATATGTGGTCTCTAGCACCATATCTTCAACATAATGCTATCAGAAATTTAAATCCTAAATCAGCTTACAGGAACAAATTTAATCTTTATCATTATTCTATAGAACATTCAAGTATTTAAAGTACTTTAATATGTGACTTTGGTAATCTTTACAGAAGCCCAATAAAGTTGTAGTATCTTTTTGTACATATATAAGATTACTAACTGCATTTCTATTTCTTCCTTTAATTCAGTATCAGGGTTTGTTTGATTTTTTGAACCGGAAATATTTAAAACATTTTGGTTGATCCAATGACTGATCCAAAAAGCACAAAATACATTAGGGCCAGTATACTGTTGGTTAGAATAACTAGAGTAGACCTATTCAATCAAATATTGAATGATGAGTCAACATCTAGGTAAATCTCATTGATTAAATGGTTTTGATTTTGTCAGGATTAACAACAAGTTTTGATTCTATCTACAATGAAAAACTCACCCTTCTCCATCCATGTGCAAACAACCTCATTAATGCATCCACATATTGTGCTATCCCTGTTTATGCCCTGAGATATGATATTGTTTTCCAAATAACAAGTTGGCAATCTTATGCAAATAAAAATCTGAACAAGAACAGCCCCAAGTAAGAGAAGCAAAGAATAAATTCTAAAAGTTGCAGGGAGATTTATTATGAAAAACAAACAAACCTATAGTTCTTCAAGGGAAAATATCTTGCAGCAGATAAATAATGCTTTAAAAAGAGGCCTTTACAGTAGATATGTCTTTTTTTTTGTTTTGTTTAAATGATGGTCATTATTTCACAACATGTTAGATAAGAAGTTGAGACAAGTGAGAAGCTTGCCTCAAGACACCTAATAAACCCATGGATGTGGTGAGATTTGACCTAGGATATCCAACTTACATTTTATACTCTTAGCCATTAAAATTATATACCAAGTCTACCCCATCTTCCAATTGGGCCCATGCTGTGTATTCAGAGATAGTGGCAAGAAGTGATGGGATATTCCAGGAATTAATTTGCTGCTCCTTCTGTTCTCAGCTTGAATCCCATGCCCTGTAGCTGTAGGCCTAGACTGCTGCTGATAGAACCAATTCTTCTTCATATCATGTCCCTTGCCCAGTGCACCTGCCAGCAACTTTATTGCCAGCTTCACAGCTTTGCAGCACTTTATGTTCCCTCACCCTTTAGCCAACTGCCAATACTCTATGGAGGAGGACACAATTGGGAAGCAGTGTGTAACTAGCCAATGCCAATCTGAGTGATGCCTTTATTTTTATTTTATTTTAGACCTGCCAAATGTAACCAATGCAAAAATGTCAGCCAATTTATTTATTTATGAAATGTACAATCTACCCTTCATCCACAAGGGAGCCGTAGGGTACAAACACTGCTTTAGCTAAATCCACATGTGAATGTGATGGTGTCGTTCTTGAATGAATTAAGCCTGATCCACAGCACCAGGATTCATTTTTACCCATTCCCAGATACATCTTTCAAAATAAATTGGCCCCAGTTTTTCTACATTTATTTTAGCAGAGCATAATATTTCAGGAAGTTGATTTGTTTATATCTAATGCTGCTAAAAGCTGGTTCTCTGGATTATATATTTCGATTCTATGCCAGGTGCATCGTCCCACCCATATCATTTTTCTTCCTGTGGTTTCCAACTGTGCAGATTTACAGTTACCCCAAACAGATCATGTACAGAACAGAGCCTCCCAAGAGGAATAAACACTGATTTAATCACAAAGTGGCTGACAATATTAGGTCATGCTTTCACTTTTAAAGAGCATTTAAATTAGTCAAATATTCTATATATGCCAGGGAATACGGTGTGCCTTCAAATTACAGTGTGATTTTATTTTTTGATAAGCTGATTGTAACCTTGTTTGGGGGTCTTATATTTGTACTGACTTTGAACACATGTTTCTCTGTTACTGCTTCATTTTAAAACTGTAATATAATTATAAGTCCTAAACATCAGAAGGCAATTAGTTTATCCCCTGCTGCAGCTAACCCAAAATTTTAACCTGGCCAACAGCATTTATTTTCCTAAGTAGAGTGACTGTAGATATCTCCTTGTTCTCCTAAAACAGAAGGAGATTTTTTGCATGCTAAAGATCCCATGCCTATGAGCTACTGGGATCAGGTGAGCTTGGTCTTGCATGTATGTCCAAACTAGACATAATAAAAAATACTCAGATGTTTTTCTCCTCCTTGATGAGAAGCATTTCTTGTGAATAAATGAGTGTTTTGCAAGCAAAATGTTCCAAAAAGTGAAAAATGTGACAGCAATTGATATTGTAACAGCAAGATGTTCTGATGAGTTGAGACACAATTTCCAATCAGAAAAAGAGAGAGAAAAAGTGAATATATTTAGTAGTATAATTGTATAATTGTTGTTGTTGTTGTTGTTGTTATGTGCATTCAAGTGTACTCTCAACTTACAGCAACCTAATTTTAGTGATTTCATTGGAAGATTTAATCACAGGAGTTTTGCCATTGCCTTCCTCTAAAGCTGAGAGAATGTGACTTGCCCAAAATCATCAAGTGGGTTTCATAACTGAGAGGGGATTCAAAGCTTGGTTTTCTAGAGTCTAGAGCTCAAAGCACTACACCAAACAGGCTATCATTTGGCTCAGTATAGTCACATCACTGCAAAGAAACTATTATTATGTTGAAATCAGTAGCATATGGATATGGGTTTGCCATGGCATTCTTTCTTTTTTTGGGCTTAGCAAACAAAATAAAATACCAGGTTATGCAACTCGGAAAGCTGGATAGCTTTCAAAACAATGTATAGTGATTCTTCATTCTCCATGTACACTTGAGTATATGTCACTGGCAAGACACAGTGACAGGGAGCACTGTAGAGAATGATTAATGGGTTTTGAATCTAACCAGCTTGATGCTTGCACAGCAACTTTCAGTGTGCTGGGACAAACTGTTTGTTTTCCCTTTTAGATTGCTCACCACTGCTTGATTTACTGGGCAGCAGAGGGAAGACAAGTCCCTAAATAACTGTCGCAGAGCTACTACTCTTTTCAGCAACTGAACACATTTCTAGGAGCAGCAGTGGAAGATCACTTGTTCCAGCCCAGGAAAAGGATGGTTATTGTTTCTAGGATTCTCTACCATGAAATGTGACCTAGAAGAACATTTTAGTTACCAGGCACAATCCATTGAGCAATAAAGAAGAAATTCCTCTATCAGTATGAGGGTATATGTGGGGAGGGGGGACTCTGTACTGATAAATTTCAGGAAAATAATCTTTTGGACAGCAGTATGTTTCATCTCTCATGTCAAAACTGAAAAGCCCAATTTTCCCATTTATGTTATGGGCAGTCAAAAAGATTTCTCTATTATTTTTTTTTTACCCTGAAGCTGATCTAGGCTTCATTACAGTGTAAGGTTCTCTTTGATGCCTGTTGATGATAGAAGGGCCAGATAAAAAATATTTGACTAAATGAAGCTCTGGGGTGTAATCCAGTGATAGCTAGTGTTGGCTGTCATCCCTCTGAGCCTGAAGGAGGGAAAAAGAAAGAAGCCAAGCCATTCATCCTGAAAGAAGTAGGGCTTGTTCCATGAGCAAATGATAAGGATGGAAAAGAAATATATAGGGTTTGTATTCCCCTTTATTCATTTAGTATGACATGAGACTGACAACAGGACAAAATCAATCTTCCCTTGGAAATCCTTGATCCATTTCATCAGAGAGAGGAAGAAGTGTATAAAATCATGCATATGTTGGAAAACCCTGAATGACTAAAAATAAATGTATGGGGGGGAATCACATAAAGATGTTTCAGTCAGGAGAAAAATGCATGTAGAGATGTGTGCATTAAGGCAATGCATACAAAAATGTAGACATTTAGGGAAAATGCACAAAAATATACCCAAATACCCATATGGAAAGAGGACAAAAACCAATATAGAATGGTGGCAGGCTAAGAATATACATATGACAAATGTCTCGAAAGAAAAATGGAAATGTATAGATTTTCATATCCCTAACAAACATAAATTATTTTATATGGTCCTGAGTCCCAGTGGTATTCCTGATGGAAGTAAACCCTTTGAATTAATGAAATTTATGTAAGTATTGATTCACCATTGAAGTATTAATGAACCAATTTAGTTGGTTTAGTTTTCAGGCCATAAGGTGGTAGTCAGAGGCCTTGTCTGCATGGGCCAAATAAAATGGTCTCTCTCTGCTTTCTAAGTGGGGAAACCAGATGACACACAGCCCAAACCCTGACTCTGGTGCAAACAGACAGATGAAGGCCAGCCCATTCATCACCTGAATCAAGGTATACCACTCTTACAATGGATTTTAAAAACTTAACAGTTTGCTCCAGAACTTCCCAGAAGATTCAGAGCCCTCCATTCTGATGTCAGATGGCTGTTTAAAATATGTCCTGCTGAGCTGCCAATATATCAGCTCCTGTCATGCAGGCATATGATCATCGCTGGGCACATTGTTCTGATCTCAGAGTGAAGCAGCCCATAGTGGTAGTGAGCATGCCTGGCAGCTCAGTGGGATACACATGCGATCAGCTGCCCATAGTCTTTATAACAGGTCTTTATAACAGGGGAGGATCAAGGCAGCTCCAGGGCCAGGATACTCTGGTTTGCCCCCAGCCAGTGCAGATAAAACCAGAGACACAGATTGCTCTATCTCCTGTGTTTATTTCCCAGTGACTCTTTCAGTGAAAGATGCTTCCACTAGTAAGATGTCATAAAATGGATTGTTTTCAGCACTGATGATGTAAAGCTGCGGAATGTTTTACACCTTATGTAATTATTTGGTTACTGAAAAACCTCACCCTTATTTTTACATAAGCCCTCTAATGTTTCCTAAAGGTAAACGTAAAGGTATTCCCCATTGACAAGGTTGTCAAGTCATGTCCGACCATAGGGGGCAGTGTTCATCTTCATTACTAAGCCAAAGAGCCAGCACTGTCAGAGGCTACTCTGTGATCATGTGATCATGTGGCCAGCATGATTGTACAGACTGCTGTTTACCTTCCCACCAAAGTGGTACCTATTTATCTACATATATTTGCATGCTTTCGAACTGCTAGGCTGGCAGAGTGACAGGAGCTCACCCCATCATGCAGCACCTGGGCCTTGAACTGCCAACCTGCCAATCTTGCAATCAACAGAGTCAGCATCTTAACCACTTGAGAGTGAACCACCTGAGCCACTGCATCCCACTCCTAGTTTAATATATGTTTCCTAGTTTAATATATATATTTTTTCAAATTTTATGTGGATAGAGGATGAGTCCCAAAGTTTTCAGTTTACCAGGAGAGTGCCATGTGAATTCCAAATGTAATGAAATTTCTTTTCATTGTGAAGTTCTTTTTGTCAATGCACTATTAGAAACTAAAAAAAAATCATGCTTTCGAATGCTGTATTTCATTGACAACGGAAATCCATTAGCCTTGTTGCCTCAAAGAATGCATTCTCTATACATTAGCAATGTTGTCCTCAGTTGATATAGCTCAACAACTTCAGCGGATGCATATAATGTTGTGACACCTGGAAAAGTAAATGTACCAGATTGGCCAGGTTACAAAAAAAAAAAAAAAAAAAAAAAAAAAAAAAAAAAAAAAAAAAAAAAAAAAAAAAAACACAAGCCTGTATAAACATACCCTCAATCAATAAGCTCCAGTAAGCACAACAAGCATCCTGTGGTGTTTAAGGCAGTGATGCAGAGTGCTCAGCTGAACCCCGTAGAGCTTTGGACAAAAGCCATTGTTTTCATAATGAGGTATGACATTTCAGCTTATGAAGGTCCAAATTCCATGCAGTCCCCACCTCACAAAAAGAATTCTTATAGGAACACAATATTTATGTATTCATTCCTGCTTTATTAACTTTTGGCACAATTTGGTGGAGACTTTATAACTTCCTTGATATGGTCATGAAAAGCCATTTTCATGAAATAGTCCACTATAAAACAGGGCTTTCTTTGCTAGTAACATTACCATTGTGTCAAAATAAAGTCATATATTATGATTGTATGAAAGGAGTATGTGCTGGCTAGCCAGAGGACTGATGACAATATTTCTAAAAGTGTTTTACCCGATTCATCTGAGATGGACATGGGATGGCCAGTGGATCTCTTACTGCAGGGAGGTAAATCCATTATTGATTTTCCTCCTCCTCCTCTTAGATCTGTTATGAACTGGATGGAAACTCTTTCAAAGGTGGATTGTATCTCTTCAGAAATTTAGTACTGATAGAGATTCTTAACAACTTGGATCAGCTACAAGACAAGCATGACAAAATCAAGAGTGGGTTTACTTTCCCAGGGCTGCCCTAGCATTACTGTCTTTATCCAAGCTTGTTTTAATGAAGCAATGGACAACTTCATCAAGCCCAGAAGCCAATTTTCTGGCCCTCGGTCACTCTAAGGAGCACAAGGACTGCCAAAATTGGTGGACAAACAAGTATGTAAATCTTTCAAAGAAAAGTTTACAATAGGGTTGTGGCATACCATAAATCAGATTAAACTTGAAAGCACTTGACAAGAACAACAACAATTCTTAATCTGTATTAAGAATGTGAAGGATATTCAGAAATGTTCTTTTCTTTGACAATAAAAAGTGTCTTAAAGTATTGAAACACTCTGTTGGAACAGTTGTCTAGT
The DNA here is from genome assembly GCA_020142125.1 of Phrynosoma platyrhinos. Classification (NCBI taxonomy): domain Eukaryota; kingdom Metazoa; phylum Chordata; class Lepidosauria; order Squamata; family Phrynosomatidae; genus Phrynosoma; species Phrynosoma platyrhinos. The sequence goes on along the minus strand of CM034701.1, from coordinate 277,260,452 downwards.
GCTGCACATTTGTTAATCCTTCAGAGAGAGTAAAAAAGTGATCACTTTTATATGTATGTCATTTCTAGTTCATTTGTGTTTGTCATTTTGCAGAAAAACACTGGCTGGAATCCTGTTGGTGAGTCTCACCTAGGAAAAGGCCTGTTGAATCCATTGCTGAATTGTGGTCAACAAGTAAGTAAATCCGATTGAATAAATACCTCTATCCTAGTTGGCATTAACTGTAGGATTCAGGTTAATATATTTTGCATATTTTATTATTATAGTTGTCATCATCATCATCATTATTAGAATCCTATTGGGAAGTCAGAAGTACATAATTTTAGTTTATATGTATATAACTGTCTAACAGGATTTGTAACAGCTACATATTCCCTACATAGCCCCTACTTTAGGGTTTATGTAGGGATAATGAAAGAACCCCAGATCCCTGTTACTCATAAGCAACTGCTAGGATCCCCGGGGGCCTTTCCGCATGTTGACTGCCACATATTCCCACCCATTCCCTACACTGGCACAAGGGCGATTCATGCTGGAGACTGCTGATGGGAGGGCACGAGAGTGTCAGGCAAGCAACTCTCAATCAATAGGGGAATGGACCCCCATCAATTCCAGTGACTGCATACTGGTAAGCAGGGGGTGGTCTAGCTAAAATCAACTACATAGCATGGTAGTTATAGTGCTACATAGTATGTAATAGTCATACATACATTCAATTCTGCTGAGCATTATAATTTTTATTTTTTATTTTTTATTCATAAATAAAATTTTCACCAAAATGTCCTCATTTTGCAGAAAAAAACTGGAGAAAAAAAGAGGAGAAAATGTGCCAATAGGGAGAAAACTGTTGAAATTCTTTCTGTAAAAACAATAAAATAAACAGAGGTTTACTTCACTAATCTATGTGAACACTACTCCAGATCAAGTTTTCAGACTGCCTTGTTTTTGTTGTTGCTGTGAGCCTTCAAGTCAATTCTGACTTATGGTGACCCCAAGGTAACCCTATCACAGGGTTTTCTTGGCAAGATTTGTTTAGAGGGGTTTGCTATTGCCTTCCCCTGAGGCTGAGAGAGAGTGATTTGCCCAAGGTCACCCAGAGGGTTTCATGGCTGAACTGGGAACTGAACCCTGGTTTCCAGAATCATAATCCAAAACTCAAACCACTCCACCACACTTTCAGCCAGCTACCCATGCCATTAATTTTAGGAAGCTCAAAGAGGTCATTCTCTTCCATCATCTTATTTTGTCTTTTTTTAAAAAAAAAAAAAAAAGATGGCACTCTACAGTATGCTGCTGTTGAGCACATTCAGTTATTTTAGAATTATATTGGGTGGAGGGATGTACCCATAAGAATAGGGAATAATAATAATAATAATAATAATAATAATAATAATAATAATAATAATAATAATAATAATATATTCTGTAGTTCTGATCATGTTGATACATCCTTTTTGTTTCTTAGTGAGCTTGCTCATCCTGTAATTCATTACATGAATGTGTTATTCAAGAGAATAATGCAATATATGTGCATTCATTGACCCCTTATCACTTACTCTACTATTAATGATCAACAGCCAAATGTGTTGACAGTTTCCACTGAAGCATAATTTGTGTGAGTTGACATGGGGTGATATGAACAGCTCATTCACAGAAACAACTAATTATTTGGTTCTTTAAGCAGTGTGTAATTTCTACAAATATGTGCATGAGTGAATTGGCCCTTAGACACCAGAAACACAAACAAATTTGCATGAAGTCTCTGCAGAGCAGAATGGACTGTGCTTCAATGAGTAAAGCACAACCTGGTCCCTGTTGTACCTATGAGACCATTGCTGTGAGCTTGTAAGAGTAAGATCAAGGAGCCCTGGTGGTGCAATGATTAAATGCCAGTATTGCAGCCATTCACAGGCACAAGATTGGAAATTTGATCCTGCAGGGCTTTGGAGTCCTCTCAACCTTCCATCCTTTCGTTGGTTGGTAAAATGAGTACCCAACTTATGGGAACAATTGGCCTACACATTGTAAATAGCTTAGGGAATGCTAGTTCACTGATAAGTGATATAGAAATGTACTTACTATTGCTATTGCTATAAAGGTAAAACCATCTAGGTCAATGGTTCTCAAATAGTGGGATGGGACCCTCAGATTGGTGCAAGAGTTGCTGAAGGGGGAAACAAGACTTGGGAGCCCTGATCTCTCCTCTTCCCAAACTTTTTTTTTATGTGAACAATTTATACATGCACAGAGTTAAATAATGGATTTGAATGATGCTATTTCATTATAAAATGTTAAAATATGAGTATACATGAATGTACAAATGAAAATATGAACATATGGGAGATGTAGAAGCAAGTGGCTGTAATTCTTCCCATGGATAGTCCACACCCAATGACACCCCCTCATCTGTAATGATGTGAAAAAGAAAAATCCCATAATTGTTCTGGAGGGGGAGGAGAAATACCATCTGAGAAGTTCCTGCTCAATTCTAAATCATTGAATCCACAGAGATGGGAATTTCTTAGGAGAGTTCTAGAAAAAGATGCATAGGGAGTACAACAACCACAATGACTACAACATGCGCACACACGCACACATGCACACACACACACACCTAGCCTGATAACATGCCAGGATGCAATAGCACACAACTATGTTGTTTGACTGCCTCAATTCCACTCGGAGAAGAAAGTACATATAAATATCAGTTTAGAAGTGACAGGGACAGCTGTGCAAAGCACATTTTAAATCAATGGAATATACATTTAGGCATTATTCAAATAAACACTTCTCATTCCTGAAGGAGGCAGACAACATTTGAATCCCCACACAGGCAAGACTTAACAAGAATTATAGTGACATACTTACATCCAGTTTCTGTTCCCAATTTATTCATGGGATCACTGCCAGTAACTTCTGTGGCAGATGGAGTATCTCTGCTATATTTTCTTAAATCACTGTGTCTTATGTCTTTTTAAACTGATACATGCTAGGACTCTCAGCTTTGCTTTTGTTGCCCATTAATTTGAATCTTCTTATCCACCAATCCATATTCTCTCTCTTTATATTTCTCATGTCTATCTAGTACAAGTGGGATCTGGAGGGAGCCAGGATTGTAGCTAGGGAGGAGAGGAAAATGAAAGCACAACCTCCTAAATAAAAGTCCTGCCCCCCCCAAAAAAAATTCCTTCAGTCTCAAAACTTCTATCATTGCAGAGAGTGGAAGATTGAAAATCATTATATCCATTCTCATATCCATCATATTCTCATTCCCTTGGTCACTTTGTCTGTCCTTTTTTAAATGTTTAAACTGTATTTCTAAATGCTCATTGGAAGTTTTAATTACTGAGATGCTAGAAATTTGAGTATTGAAGGAAAATTTCATTTGGAGGACACATTTTTCCCCCTCAGGGGGAAAATGCCCTCTTAATTCCTCCCCCCCATAAAAGCTAGAGGGAGGAGGGAGAGCCATTCTTTTCCTATGTTTCTGTTATTGTTTGTGTATTAGCAGTAAAAATATTAAAATTCAAGCATTTAAGCAGCAAGAGTAATGTCTTACAATGCAATGCATGTGTACTCGGCTTGAAAATACAGGCACATTTCATGATATATACTCCTTTCCTCTTGCCTTTGGCTAGATTAGGAAAGTAAAGCAGCAATAGTTTGAATACTTGGAGGGAGAAAAAGATACTGAAATGTACTTCTTTTTTAAAGTGTAATGATTTAATTCTGTTTTAATGTAACACTTTTCTGTTTTTAATTGTACTGTTTTTAATCTTATAAGCAACTCTGGGTGACACTTTTAGGGAAAGGGTGTGATATCAATAATGATGATGCTAACGATGCATTGAAAGCCAGCTTGCTGTAGTGGTTTGATTAAGACTCCTACCACATTTCTGCACTACATTCTTATAGTGCTGCTATTCCTCTATAAGTGCTCTGGCTGCCTCCTTTTGCATTCTGGGAGTCTGAATCCCCACATGGCCATGGAAATCCACTGGGTAACCTTAGGCTAGTCACACTCTTCCAACCTCAGATGAAGTCAATAGCAACTCCTCTCTGAACAAAAAGCCTTCTATAATAGAATTAAAAATGTGAAGTCAAAGGCTTTCACGGCTGGCATCCATGTTTTTTTGCAGGTTTTTCAGGCTATGTGGCTGTGTTCTAGAGGATTTTATTCCTGATATTTTTCCAGCATCTGTGGTTGGCATCTTCAGAAAATGCTGGCATGGAAGTGAGTGGGGTATCCTTGGTTGAGAGAAGGTGATTTACATGTGTGTTGTTCTGTTGTTGAATGGCAAAGCCTTAGGGTGGGAGGATATGCAAGGAGGCATTGTGCCTATTTAATTAGTGATCCATTGTCTCCTGAAAAAACTCTTGACCCTGGGTGATTTTCCTTTTGCACATGCTGGGTCTTGATTTTGGTGTTTTTCAGGACTGGCAGCCAGACTCTGTTTACTCTAAGGCAGGGGTAGGCAACCTTTTTGAGCCGGGGGCTGATCCCCCAAAGTCCTACCTTCCGGTGGGCCCGGGGGGGGGGGAATGGCAGCAGGTGCACTCATGTGCATGCATGCAACCCCTGCGCTGCATGCAACCCCTCCCGCACACGCTGCTGCCACTGCCATGCACGCTGCCACAGCCGCTGCCGCGCATGTCGCGGCTGCCATTTTGTTCTCCAAAATAGCGGTCATTGAGTGTGTGGCCTTGTGGTGACTGAAACACGTGGCAGTGGTGGTGGCAGGCCGCGGCAGCAGCAGGGGTCCACCTAGGCTGGTAAGTGCCAAGCCCTGGGCCGGAACCAGCCCGGGGGCCGTAGGTTGCCGGCCCCTGCTCTAAGGATTTCTTCCTTCTTGTTGAAATTTTCTAGGTGTTTGTGGATTTTAATGGCGCCCCTGTGTATTTTGACCTGATAGTTGTTGGCATGGTCCAAAATTTCAGTGTTTTTTAATAGGATTTTATGCCCAGGATGGTTTATAAGGTATTCTGCTACTGCTATTTCTTCTGGCTGATCCAGTCTTCAGTGTCTCTCATGTTCCTTGATTCGTGTTTGAACACTACGTTTGGTGGTCCCTATGTAGACTTGTCCACAGCTGCATGGTATTAAGTAAACTCCTGTGTCTATGAGAGGATCTCTCCTGTCCTTTGCTGAGCACAGCATTTGCTGGATTTTCTTGGTAGATTTCTATATCATTTGGAGGTTGTGTTTCCTCACCATCTTCCCTATTCTGTCTGTGAATCCTTTGATATATAGTAGAAATACCTTGGGTCTGACAGCCCTTCTGATGTCTGAGCTGGAGTAACCATTAGCCCATACAGCCCAGTCTAGGTTCTTCAGTTCATCTTCCAGGTAATGGGGTTCACAGATCCATTTTGCCCAGTCTACCAGTAATTTTGTTGTGCCTCTTTTTTTGTCCTAGGTGATGATTGGAGTTCTTGTGTAGGTATCTGGCTGTGTGTGTAGGTTTTCTGAATACTGTGTGGCCCAAATATTGGTTCGGTTTGCCTTCTTTCAACCAAAGGTCACACAGTGTATGTGTGTGTGTGTGTATACAGATACACACACACACACACACACACTCACACACACACACACTGTGCCTGCACACTGCACACAAACAATATCTGTTATCTGTCTGCTCAGTTGCTTTCACTCTGAACAAAGAGGGAAGATAGGAGTCAAGGGGGCTATTTAGATGGTGAAAATAATACAGGATGAATCTGGGTTGAATCTCCATTGTTCACATGCAACCTGAATGCACCCAATTCAGTGGGGAGGTGGCTGCCAAAAAACACCACTTAACCAAGGATAATCAATATCAGGTTTTCCCTTGAGCTTTTTAAAAGATTTGCATCATCTGCAGTCTGAATAACCGATCCAAATAGACCCAGGATAATTTAGGATTAAATTTTGCATGCCTTGAACATGTTTCAAATACATTTACTTTGTCGGCTCCATAATTATTCGAGTGCTGGCACATGTGAGCAATCGAACTCACAGAGATGGGCAGAGATGTGACTCCATAGTGTGAATAACAAACCCAGAATGTGTGAGTGAGGTAAGTTGCATCATTGCTCCACTAGAAAAAATATGTCTGAATGACCCCAAGGCCATTCTGGTACCTTGAGCATCTGTATAACTGGACTCTGTAACCAGTATGCTTTGTGTCACCAGTAAAGATTTACTGAGAGTGCTGTCTGTGTTCTTCTTCAAGCCAGATAAGCAGGTGAATAGGTTGGAACTTTGGCACTGCTTCATTGTGCACTGTGCACTTTGCACATGCCCTGTACGGGTATGACCATTTTGCAGTGGCCAGCCACCCCACATCAGAATGTAGGGCTTTACAAGAGGGGAGGATTCTGACAGCTTCAGAAGCAGGATATTCTAGGCTGTCCCACACCAGTGCAGAATGTTCCAGAAGCACTTCTGTCAATTGTCAATTTTTTAAATAAAATAAAATGCAAAACTGAAAAACAAAAAGAACCACAAATATTTTTTTAATTTAATCCAGATGTAAGGACAACAGTTACATAATTAGGAGACACAGTATCAATTTTCTAAAGGCTAAATTCAGATGCTGACAGCCAGCATAGTGTAGTGGTTTAAGAGCAAAACAAAGCAAAGCAGCTTCATTTATATACCACTTCATACTGCGCTACTGGGTGTCTAAGCGGTTTACAACTGTAAACTCATTGCCCTCCAACAGTTGGGTACTCATTTTAGCTACCTCGGAAGGATGCAGGCCTGAGTCTAGCCTGAGCCCTGGCTAGTATTGAACTCGCAACCTTGTGGTGTATGAGTGAGTGGCTGCAGTACAGGCATTTAACCACTGTGCCACCAGAGCTGCAACTCTGGAGGCCAGGGTTCAAATCCCTATTAAGACATTGAAAATCACTGGGTGACCTTAGACAAGTCATTTTCTCTAAGCCTCAGAGGAAGGCAAAAAACAAAACACAACTTGATAAGTTCACTTAAGAGTTGCCATAAGCTAAAAATGACTTAAAAGCACACAACAATAAATATATAATTTATATATAAATATATAATTTATAAAAATCACATAATATTTGGAGTATGTGAACAAAAATGAGTGAAACATATCAGTTAGGAATGAATTAGAATTTGAAAATGCCCAACTCAGCTCTCATCTTTCATTCATGGGTTCCAGAATCCCCATAGACAAACCATTTCCCCTTTTTATTAGTCTACAACATGGAGATACTGTTGCTATTCTAATTTATAGAATTTACCATAGAGTTGTAAATTGGAATGGCAGTGAATCTGCCATGGAATCTTGGACCCAATTTGCCTTGTTCCAAGGGGAAACATGCAACATATTGCATTAATTTTGAAAAGTGATGATGATAAAATATTATAATTTTAATAAGGAAGAAGCAGCATATTTTCACTATGCAGATGCACATGAATGGCTTCACATTGACATTTCTTGTATACAAATGTTTTTGTATATTATTTTCTGACCAAAATTTGTAAGGTGGTGTATATATGTGTGTGTATGTGTGTATTTATGGAGAGAAATCTAGTGCCCTTGTGATTTAGTATCTTTCTTGCATTTTAACGTTTAAGTTTTTGTATTTTGTACATTGTTACAAAATTAATAAAATCTTTTTAAAGGGAAAGCTATTCAGCTCAGTCCTACTTACATCTCTATTTGGGATGTCCTTTCCTTATTATAGAAAATGCTGCTGTTTCGTCTCCCACATCTATCAAAATGCACTGAAATTAAGACCACACTTTTAAATTCACTTGCAGAGGCTAATATGAAAGACTTTAAACTAGGACCACTATAAGATTAGATGAGTACATGAATAAATTACCACCTAAAATTGAATACTGTGTGGAGATGGTTTTAAAGTGACAGTTTAAAAGTGGGAGAATAAAGGAAGTGGGATGATCCAGTGAAATACATACACGTTCACCTGAATAAATGTGAAATGGCATCCTATGGAACTTAATATGGAAACTGCCAACCTTTTCTGCAAAGCTATCTGAAAATGAAAACATCATGTAATATTAAAAGAAGGAAAAATATACAAACAGAATACACTAATTTCTTAAATGTTTATTATGTGTATGTATTAAAAAAATTGAAAAACACATTGAATTTTGTGCTGGCTAGTTCTTATAACACTCCTGAGGACCACATGATAAATGTTCTTATAAATAGCTTAAGAGTTCCCTGAAATGAAGCACACTTTGTTTTACTTTTGGGGAAGAAGAAAAGGATCTGAAACATTAACAGAAAAGAACCTGAAATCCTCATTAGTACCTTATGATTTTTTCATAAGAAATTATTTAGTACATCTAATACATTCACATTCCATTGTTATAACTGGTGTCAGCTTTGCAAACCAAGGTGGGTGAAATGGGCTATATTTCACAGACAACTGAATTGTTTCTATTGAAATTGTTTCCTTGTTAGATAACACCTGATGTGCATTTTTTTTTAAAAAAAGCATATTTTATTTTGAAGTAATTACCAACTTGATAAATAGTGTCAGATGTAGATTGTGAATACATTTTTATTTCTAGATCTTTGATCCTGCAGAATTTTTGACAGCCCTTCCACAGTTGGAAAATTTTAAAATTGCTTCTTAAAGTACAGAAAGGTAAAATGCATTGCCATATTGGGGAGAGGTGGCATATTAGCTACATATAAAAGTAGATGCATTTTCGTATACAACAAATTGCATCACCTTCTACTTACAATGAGCTCCAAAACAGCAATTTACTTCTCCAGAAAGCCTCACAGTTCCTAATACTGTATATACTTACACTTGAAAATGTCATCATTACCCATCCATCAACTCTAGTGAAGTTATGAAACTTCATTTCTCCAGAGGCCTTGACATTACATTTCTCACTGTTTGTTCTGCTTGTCAGCACTTTATGTCACTAATGGACAAGCACTCAGGTCCAAAAATCCCATTTTCCCCCCCTTGATAGAGGTATTTTTCGCATTCAATCATCTACTTGTACATAGACCATAATATGACTGTGGGTATACAGCCAAATCAAGGTAATAGGGTTTGACTTGAAGAATAGTATTGGCTGCTACAGCCATCATTGTTGGGCTTTACTCAGTCAAAACCTGATTTTATTGCCTCTCTGAAGGTTTTAGTTAAGCCTCCATTGGGCTTTCAAAATATGGCAGCAGCAAAAGCACCTATTAATTTCCTTTATGTATAGTAAGAAAATGTTTATTACAATCAAGGTAAAGCAACCTCATTATTTTTAATTAATGGAAAGTTGAGTTCTAATTCTCATAGGGATGCTGTTCAGGGGATATGGATGAGGAGAAGCAGTCCACTCCTTGAGATAGACAAAATGAGCTTTACCTTAATAACAATAATTGGTAATCATTTGTCCAGAGCTATGGAGACTTTTTTGTACCTAGTACTTCTAGAAGCAGCTGTCTACACAACACTGAACTATGCTTAAACCAATTAAATCTGCTTTCTCCTCTGATGGTCATCTTAAAGATTATAACTAAATATAGATATTGTGACTTCAGAAATCCAGTTCTTTATCACCTCCTTGACATGCTTGGTATCCAGTTTGAAAAAAATCAAAATCTTGTTCACTTTCTTGTGATGTAGATTTCATTAGTCCTACATAGGAACATGGAACTTTCTCAGCATCAGTTTTGTTGTGTTTCTCTCAAGCCCAAATGCATTTTCTTCTCATCCTTGTTTCATGTTGTTGTTGTTTTTTTTTTGCTTGCCAGAAGTACCAGAACTGAAATGAACTAACTTCTTTGTTTTCTCTTTTATACATTGGAATATCTATCTGGTATCTATGAATGTTTGCCACACATTCACTAGCTGTTGTTGGGTATTAGTACCTTATTTAGCAGCTGATAATATTTCACATGAAGTGTCAAATTACATATCAAAAACTGAAACTGAGAGTAGTCAGTATTTCACAGCATATTGTAAGTCCTGACTAAAGTAGGATAGTTGAATCAACTGGAGTTATCAACATGTTGACTTACCATACCATAATTGATACAATGGGTCAGTTCTAGCTGGGTTTAATCAATAGGATTCCAATAATCTAACTGCACATTTTTGGAAGACGCATCACTATTTGTCAGGGTCTTCTTTATGTACCACTTCATGTACCCCTTTATTCATTTGCACTGCAAAAATAGCCAATCTTTATTCCTCATTGCACAATGTGACAATAAGCAGTCATATTGGCAAATACACCAATGGTTGTGTAGGACCAGAATTCAGCTAAAGGATGACATAGACTATGGGGGACTGCAGATGGGTGGCTCTCGGCCACCCCAGGAAGTAGCAGATTGGGGCCATGGCAACCCTTTTTTAGGGGCAGCAAAAGGCCATCCTAAGAGCCAGCGCATGGCTCTTCAGCACCCTTTTCAATGCAGAGTGTTTGAACGCTGCTCCAGAAGGGCATCCTGATGCATCAGGATGGCGTCGATGTGGGGTTGTGGTGGCCAGCGTGCAGCTGCTCCACCCCAACTCTGTTTCCAGGCCGGCCCTTTGGGACATACACAGTGCAAGCACAATGCAGGGTCTGAGCCACTGAGTGCCTTGACAGTATTTGATAGTTCATGTATCCCCATGCCTTAACATATATATTTCATCATTAGTATGTAACTGATACTTTGCATGTAATATATTTGACCATATTCAATATTTCATGCTTTACACAGAACAAAAATGAACAAATATAAATATTTATATACTGACATAAACATTTCACATTCAAAATTCAAGGGCCAATTTGAAAATTTCAGTTTTAATTATAAGAATCACCCACTGAGCAACTATCAACAGGAAGGAAGGCAGACTATCATTTAAAATGTACAACAATATGCCTATTAGGTTGTGCAGTGCCTCAAATGATTGTTTATCCAGAGAAAAGCAATGTTTCCAATTGAATGTTGTTATACATAAGCCTGGAGAAACTTTGCAGACCTATCCATGTATTAATATGCACATTGCCTGCCATAAAATATTGGGAGGTTGGTCTGCTGGGTTATACAGTAGAAAAAGCTATTGTTGAGACATGGTTATCTCAGATGTGAGGGAGGCAATGGGAAGGAAGCAAGCATGAGTCAAGCCTCTTCAAGGCTTCTGTGAAAATAATCTAGCTGTAATAACATAGAGGCAGTGTGGGAATGAAAGAGGAAAATGTTTTTATTAATTATACTGAATAGAACTAAGCCCATAAGGAATTTAAAATTGTGTGCAGATTAATTAGGCAATGCTAATGCTCACTGGTCAGTTATCACAATGAAGGTCACTAGATTGGATTTTTAGTATCTTAATAAAGATTTTCTGAGTTTTAACAAGTGAAGCCTGTGTTTCTGAAATTGGTAATGGGCTGGACTTGACACCATAACATTTTGTGTTAACAGTCATATATCAGGTTGGAGAAACATCAGGAAAGGACCCACCAAAAATGCCTCCAAGTGCAGCTGCATTGGTATCTGAACAGTGAGAGTGTATCTGTACTTACATAGTTTCAGCTGTTATAGCTGTTTCATATTACTTTAACTGCTGTGGAATTTGTAGTTAGTAGTTTGTTGTCTCTCCTAGAGAGTTTTAGTTCTGTAGTTCGGGAGTATAAATGAGTACCAAAGCAAATCAAGTCTAGATGTCTTGAAGCCAAGAAGACAAGATGATTTGGGTAGTGTCTGCATGGACCAGAATACTCTGGGAGCAGCCCAGAGTATGCTGGCCCCAGAGATGACTTAATGTGCCCCCATTACCTGGGCACTCCATTGCGATACTGGGTGGCTGTTTGAATGTGTGCCCCACTGTGCTGTCTGCCACCACTGCTGCTGGCTCACTCTGAGGTCAGAATAAGGCACCCAGCATTGATCACATAGCTGGGTGCCTTATTTTGACATTAGAGCAGGTGACCCATGGCAGCAGTGACAGTGACAGCCAGCACAGTGGGTGGCTTTGTAAACAGACATCCAGTGTAATGATAGAGTCTCTGGATCTTCTGAGAAGTTCTGGAGCAAAAGGTGACTTTATTGAAGATTTTTAAGATCAAGATAAATTTCTTAAAATAAATAAATTTAAGATTTTGAGGAGGGTAATACTGTGGCTTCAGTTCTGAACTGGCTGGGTGTCTGAACAGTTTGTACCAGAACCGGAAATTTGGCCCCTGCCATCTGGAGTGATTGCTCCGAGGATGGGGGAGGACATTTTATTTTGCCTATGCAGACAAACCCCTAAAGAGTTTTAGTCCTGTAGTTCAGGAGTACTAGAGCGAATCAAACCTGAACTCTCCCTAGAAATCAAGATGAATAAGCTGAGACTATCATACATATCATGAGAAGACATGACTCACTAGAAAAGTTAACAATGCCTGGAAAGGTAGAAGGCTGCAGGAAAAGAAGACTGCATTACACATGGATATACTCAACCAAGGAAGCCATGGTCCTGAATCTTAAAGGCTTTTGATGGTAGGGAAACTAGAAGGTGTTCTTATTCATAGGGTAAAGCCCATATTTTGATGGCAGTTAAGAGCAGTAGCACAGCAACAACATTCAGGAGACAAGAGTTCTCTAGAAGTTCATCAAACTTTAAATTCCAGGTTCACATAAAATGAAGCCATGGCAGCTAAACTGTATCAAATTGCTATAACTGTAAAGTAGATGTATTCTGGAAGTCTTAACTAATCACTGTCCTTAGGTGACAGGAATCTAGTACGATACAGGAAATGTCATACATTTCATATATGTCTTTATTGTTGTGTGTCTTGAAGTCATTTTTTATTTATGGAGATCCCAGGGCCAATCTATCCCAGGATTTTCTTGGCAAGATTTGTTCAGAAGGAGTTTGACTTTGCCTTCCTCTGAGGGTGAAAGACTGTGACTTGCCCAAGATCACCCAGTGAATTTCCAGCCAAGTGGTGATTTGGACTTTGGTCTCCATAGTCATAGTCCAATGCTCACACCACTGCACCATGCTGGCTCTCCTCCAGGTATGTGTATGCATATGTATATTGTGCCTAAAGGCACCAGATTTTGTCTGATCATGGAAGATAAGCAGGCACATCTTTGGTTAGTACTTGCCATGGGAGACCACTAATTAATATCAGATACTGTAGTCTATATTTCATGGGAAGGAACTCACAAAACTATCTCTGACTATCCCTTGCCTAAGAAAACCCTATAAGATTCATGGGATTGCCATAAGTTGACAGACCACTTGAAGGCACACACACATTTATATTGGATATATATTTTTGGTTTCATTAAAGTCTGTTAGCTTCTGTAATTCTAGAACTCCTTAATCAACAATTTTTAGTAAGATGGATAGAATGCATTTTTTTATCCAATGTCTTCTGTTCTGTGAAACATTTGTCTTATCCAAATGTTTCTCCAAAGAAATGTATAATGACTTTTAAGAACAAATATTGCATTTAATATTAGCATTGCTATTACCCCTTTCAACAAAATAATAATGGGTGTGATCAAACAATACTTCAGCATATGATGAGTACACTTGTAACTAATTGTACTTGAAATTCACTTAGAAAATGTTATTTTTACTGAACCATGATAACTTCTATATTGGCAGAACAGTATAAACTAAAATTAAACTAAAATGTGCAATCATATCTGTAGTTTCTTCTTTATTAACCAGAAAGGAAGACAAGGAAATGTTTTTAGAAGAAGGAAAAAGAATATGTGTTAATTTACACTGGTATTTAATGAGATGGTTATTATTCCCCCTTGGGGCACAAGGAAATGAAATGAAATGTACCTTCTGCAGAATACTTCCCTTCACACCACCATTTGTTTACATAGCAGCCATATGAAATTTATGAAGTGTTGCCTTATGCAATTCCCAATGTCTAAATTTACAACAATGGAAAATATTACCATCATTTCAAGACTTTCTTTTGTCAACCTTAAAGAAAAAGAACAATCCCTGAATGAAGATTGTCTTCTTTCACAGCTTCCTTTGCTTCAAGACTTCAGTCAGCAGAAAATGAGATTTTCCCAACTGCCAGTAGCCCCATAGAATTGGCTGGCTTCCATAGCTCAGCACATGTTGCCCTTAATTCTGATTTGTGAGACATTCATTTTAGCCTTGGCAGATTAGAGAATGGGATACAAGATGGTGTGGAGGAAGAAGTGGAGGGAAGGAGGCAAAACTGCTGATGGGAATTCAGGATTTCAAACTGTCAAGGGAAGATCTTTCTACTTGAAGAGTAAGCATATTTCTAAATGATCTTTTTCTATATAGTAATAACAGAAATACATTAATTAATGTTGCTGTATGATAACTATCACTAAAGCACAAAATATTTAATGTCTGGGGTCTTATTAAGCAAAACACTTTGGCTTAGTGTGTTGTTGAAACTTTAATAAGTATGTGACTTCATAAAGCAAACTACTTGAAACAGTACCTTGGTATCCTCACTTTCCCTTAGTTGATATTTGCCAAACTGGAAGGCTTTTCCCTGTCTTGAACCCCATGCACTTATCATTCCATCAACTTGTACTATAACACTTCATTGAATCATGCTAAAAAGTGAGGGGACCTATATCTGGGGCCCATTCACACTACACAGTTAAATTGCTATATTACACTTTAACACCCATGGCAACTTCTTGTACAATCCTAGGATTTGCAGTTTGATGAGGTACTTTTACTGAGAATTCTAAATATCCCTCCCTAAACTGCATATCCCAGGAGTCCATGGGATGTTGTCATGGCAGTTAAACTGGAATATATTACTATAAATGAATGGACCTCTGGTATAGTTGACAGTGTTTGAGTATAAGTGGATATTTTACAAGAGAATAACTACAGATAGGCTGGATGTCCCTACCCATTATTCAAACCAATGGTCATCTTTTTTGGGGGGTAGAGGGATATTTTAGTCCGGATTGGCACAATGTCATCTTATACTGTACTTTCAGGATAATATAAATTATGCTGACAAGTTAATTTGAATACAAGGTGGAAGACTGCAGGAAGTATGTTGGAGATAGGCCAAGCTGGTGATAATCTGCTGCTCAAAGTGAGGGACAAACACCTGTTAGTCTGGGATTTGTGCCAGGCTAATTATGATTAAATGTATGGTTAAGAAGTGTAAACCTGTTATCTGAAGATCATTTGCAATTTTGGTAGTTTGTTTTGTCAAAGTCCTTTTAAGAAGATTGCTAGCTGGTGATGTTTTTTAAACTTTATCTTCAGCTTGCCCAGCTGCATTAAAAGTAGCAGTCAGAACATAAAAACAAACAAACAAACAAACAAAAACAACCCTGAAAATATTCTAGTTTTTCTATATTTTCTAGAAATGTCTCATTTTAATGTACAATGTGAACAAGTATATACTTATGCTCTGTGTTTCATCTGAATTGATTTTTTTTAAAAAAATTGTAAGTGTGAAATCCCCATTTTAAACTAGTTGCATTGATTGAGCCAGAAGGTAGCACATCTTAAAGTCCTGAATGGATTCTCTTGGTGGAGTGAAAATGCAGATAGAATTGGATGAAATGCATCTGCATTAGGTGATGCACATCCAGATGTGAATTATCCAAAAGGATCCATATGCAGGGAGGAAGGAATGAAAATGTAGACTCCAAGCAAATGGAAATACACTCTATCAAATTATTGTGGCAAAGGAACTGAGAGACTATTAGGGCTAGTAACAAGCACAGTATCCAGGGAAACAGAAGAAATAGAGAGATGTCCCCTTGGCATCTCTCTGTCTACTTACAGTTGATACTTGAATAGAACTTAATGAATTTTAACCTGTTCTATGGACAAGTGTGAAGCAGGTTCCCGGTGGCATTGCATGTAGGTCTGTAGGACGCCCTATACATCAGTTAATAGAGGTGAGCAACTGATTCAGCCAAATCCTGAATCAGAAACCAAAATGACCTGATTCAGATTTATTTGAAGCACCAGATGCTCAAGATGGGGTCCAAACTGGATCAGATGTCATCCAAAGTGATGACAACTAGATCAGCTATCTGGACTATACCACAGTAAAAGAAAACCAGAGGAATAGTGGGCTGGATTCTGATAATGGACAGTTCTTGTTTCCAGTCTGGGGCAGGAATCTTACTGCACATATGTTAGCAAACTTTAATGCTATTAAGGCCAACCTTAAAACTGACTAGCATAAAAACCTCTGGACCTATTTTTCTGCCATCTGGCATGGTTAGTTCTCTCAGAATGGGCATTCTTTTAAATTTTATGCAATTTGAGATAACAAAAGGATTATGGTAGTTTTGATTTCTCAGAATCAATGGCAGGAACAAAAATGTGGATATCTGAGTTCTCAATCATATTAGAGTACAAACTGGGTCAGAAGAAGTTCAAATTCATCCATACTATATTGAAGCTCAGTATGAATTGTTATATTTTAAACATCACTGTTCTAATATATTAACTAAGTAGTCATAAAATAGTTTTCTATGAGAGCATTAAATCCAAATTAATTATGGCATCTTACCACACTGACTGCTTATTACTGAGCTATCTACCAAGTAGGTTCTTGGAATGTTTATTGTGATTTGGTTCTGGAAAATGGAATGTGTGCTAATAAATTTCTATTGGGAGTCTGCAATATTTCACAGATTTCATTTCCATTTTCCATATAGTGTTATTACTTGAATTACATGAACAAGCTGACTGTCTAGACATCCAGATTTTATGCTGGTTATTTGCTTACATAAATTTTAATTAGGAATCTGTGTTAAGTGTTTGTGCACCCACAGTGTAAGCAAAATAACAATTAAATATCTGTTAATGCAATTACAATGCAATTATCTACTTTAATTAGATAAATTAGTCATTATTAGAAAAAGTGGAATTTTCTGTAAAACCAGGAGAAAAACCTGACTCATACATTTTGGAAGACTTTGAATCCATGATTGAAACTTTCTTCAGGAGTTCAAATTATCTGGTAACTGAACATCCAAAGAAAGAAAGTGTTAACAATTCTGTTGCCACTTCCATTAACCTCTACATGCATGAGGACACTTTCTCAAGAGATCAAGTTCTCCTGTCTATGAAGACTATTGATGTGACTCAGAATGCTGGAAAAGCTGGTTTCCAAATCACATCAGAAGATGGAACAGATAACAAAGATTTTCCAGACTCTTACTCTCCATGTGTAAGAGTGGTGATCTCGTAATGGAGGGACATGGTTAGAATATTCCCTCTCCTCCCATGTTACTTAATTAATATGTTTGAATTTAAAATGTACAGATATCTAGCTTTCAGGATTAGATAACAACAGGGCTCTTGGGCTCCTCACACTACACCTCCCATAATTCCTTAGCATTGGTCATGGTTCTGGAGCTTCTGGAAGTTGAAGGCATATCTAAACAGGCCAGAATACTCAGGAGCATTCAGACCCCACAGCTGGCTTGGATTCTCCCTGTTACCTGGGTACTCTAGAGCAAAGCAGAGGGAAGCTATTCACAAATGTGTAATGTTGTTCTGCCTGGTGCCACAGCCACTGGCATGACTCACCCTCTCTGAAGTCAGAACAAAGCAGCCAGGATTGATCATATGGCTGGGTACCTCATTCTGATCTCAGAGTGAGCACCCTCTCCAGAGGAAGCAGTGGCATATGGTACAGTGGGATATGTTTGTGAACTGGTGCCCTGCATCACTCCAGAGGGCTCTGGGTTTTTTGGGGAGATCTGAAGCAAAAGATGAGTTTTTAAAACCCATTTTAAAGGTGATATATTGCAGGCATGGTGCTGAAGTGGCTGTACCTCATCAGGACAGTTCACACTAGAATCAGCATCGTCTGGACTGCTCACCATGATGGGTGGAGGGAGGAAATATTATTTGGCCTGTGCAGAAATGAATGAGTCTAGAAGCTGAAAATTAACTGCTGAGGTAGGCCACTTGGTGTGTGCATGCAAATACATTAGTGTCCATGTATATACATACCTACAACCAGCCTGCCATGATAATCATAATGTCCAAATGTGGGAATTTGTTATTCTTCAAATGAATATTACATATAAGCACAACACAGTCATTCATATATGATAAGAGGAGACAACTAGTTTTGTCCACATGCATATTCATTTGTGCCCTTCCTCCTCAACATTCTCTTCCTACTGTCATGACTAAAACTATAAACTCATTGAGACAGAGACAGGTTTCCCCCCCCCAACATTTTAAAGTGCCATATATATTGATAAATAATGATGAATAAATAGTGAATAAATGTCACATAACTTTATGTTAGATATGTCTGAAGTCTGTAGTTTTGAACAATGAAGCATGTAAATTGAAAAGTACTTTTGTACTAAAATCATCTTAACAAAGCTCAAGTTATAATTGAAAACCACTGGTTTGTGGTTGCATTGAAAGGTTAATGAACTAAAATATGGTACTCCCCAGAGAATCAGTCAGGAAGCTTTCCTTCTGTAAAATAGGAAAATTCAATCCTGAATGTAGTTGGGATTGATACACCTTTCCTTTAAGCTAGCTAGCTAGTAATCATTCCCCTACCCCATACCACTAAGAATGCTAGCAAAAGGTAATACAAAAATCCCTGCATTTCTATCCCAATTCAGATCCTCAGGGAGGGGGAAAGCCATTCAGCACTTGATTCTAAGGACCAAGAGACTTGGTGAAATTGTACTCC
The DNA here is from genome assembly GCA_020142125.1 of Phrynosoma platyrhinos. Taxonomy (NCBI): domain Eukaryota; kingdom Metazoa; phylum Chordata; class Lepidosauria; order Squamata; family Phrynosomatidae; genus Phrynosoma; species Phrynosoma platyrhinos. Next base: position 277,241,809 of record CM034701.1, on the reverse strand, counting down.
CTCTTCACGCTTTGTTTCACTTATGTGATTGAGTACAGCACAAGATAGCTACACAACCCTTCACATGTCAGGAGAATCTGAGCACGATGCTTTACGTAAATTACAAGTGTTATCACTCCAATATATTGCAAGGATCAGTGCATTTCTGGAAAATTCACATGACTTATTTCTTTTGTGTGTGGACGTGTGTGTGTGCTTTTACTGCTGATATTTTTCCTGATAGTTATATATTGAAACTTTTGGCTCAGACTTATCTCCTTTTAATATGATCTTGCTGATAACTTCTAGACTATTTTATCGGTATTATATACACTACAGCACTAGGTACGCTGAACATTGTAATTTTTCTCATGTATCATTTGTCATAGATTCCAGGGGCCTGTTTATCCAGTTTACTGCAAAAGACTATCTCTTCACACATTAAAAAGAAAGTACTATAAAGCACTGCATAGTTCAAATTCATATTCACCTTTCATCCTATAGATAAGAACATCTGCAATGATGCTTAAGAGAATTCTGCAAATACAACCTCAGAAGCTCATGAAAAATCATATAAAACACTGGTGAAGAATCTGTTAGGATCTAATGCTTGGAAATGTTCCTCTTAACTCTGAATCTATATTGCTTGGCAATGGTCAGACATGATCAGAAGCACCAATGTTTCAAGAATATGTGTGTATTGAAACCCAGAATCATTATATTACCCTCTCATGACAGAAAAATAGGCTATTGTTTAATAGCTCTGACTTGAGGGCAGGCATACATCTATGGGCTAGGGATGGACAAACATGTCACTTTTGTTTCCTCTGAGTTTTTCATCCCCCCCCCCCCATGTTCAGTTGTGTTCATATTAAGGAACACTCTGGGTATCTGTAGTGTCCTGCAAGATAATGCCATCCCAGAGCATAGCCTATCATGATGGCAATACTTTTCCTCACTCATCTGCCCTCATTCTCCTGACAGCCACTACATGGTTGTGCAGTAGCAGAAGAAGAATGATTCTGGGCTGTAATGAGCAAGGACACAGCCTTTAAGTCTATCTGAGGACTGGAGAAAATGAGAAAGGCACTTAAGGAGGATTCTTCATGTCAGGGTTTTGGAGTGCTCAAGATCCCCACATGTCTTTAAATTAAGTTTTCATGTAGTCATTTTAACTCTTGCTCTTGTTGAACTTTAACAGTTAATTTGGTGCAAATGTTATTTTTCAAGGTATAAGCGTATTGTGTGTACATTTGTTTGCATGCACTTTCCCCCAGTATAGATATTTTTCATGCATATACACTAATGTATACATTTTCTTGACTGGTCAGACTCCACTGTGAATTTTAGAATACAGATTCTGCAGGGTGACTTTCAGCCT
>CM034701.1:277227694-277240349 GCA_020142125.1 Phrynosoma platyrhinos | reverse complement strand
TCCTCCCTTTTGCTGCCCCTGAAAGAGCTTCAAAATGCTACTTCTTTTAGGGGTGGCTAAAGGCTGCCCTAAGAGCTGTGCCACAGCTCTTCCATGCCCTTTAATAATAATAAGATTTATTTTTACCCTGCCCCCCTGTCGAGCAAACATCCCTCACCCCTCACCCCATTAAAACAGTGCAGCGTGTCTACATGCTGCGCTGGGAGGGCGTCCTGACACCGCGCACCGTGCCTACAGGTGCTCAGCATCAGGACAGCATTGGGCTGGGGTTGGAGCAGCTGGTGTGCAGCTGCCCCACCCCAACTCCACCCCAGGCTGGCCCTTTAGACCAGTCTGCAACACCTATAAGTTTGAGTTTCCATCTTGTTGTGAGAGTATGGAATTAGGTAACTTCTAATAAAAATCAAAATAAAAAAAGAATATATTCCCTGTTTTTAACACAAACACATATATCTTTGTATCTGTTGAAAGAGCACAGCTTATTCCATCATGCTATTTCCCTTTCAAATATTTGTAGAAGATTCTCCCCATTGTCTTTTCCTGAGTGGGATCATGACTCCTTTGGGCATCAGATATAGGATGAGTGATATCTGGCTTGACAGCTGTGCCTAGGAAAAAAAAAAGGATCTAGGAGTTAGTAAACCACAAGCTAAATATGAGTCAGCAATTTGAAAAACCAATGCAATTCTAGGCTGCATCAATAGGAGTATAGTGTCTATATACAAGAAAGTAACAATGCCACTTTATTCTGCTTTGGCAGACCTCATCTGCAATACTGTGTCTAGTTCAAGAAGGATGTTGTAAGCTGGAGTGTGTCCAGCAGAGGGTGACCAAAATGGTGAAAGGTCTAGAAACTATACCCTATAAGGAGCAGATTAGGATCTGAGTATGTTTAGCCTGGAGAAGATAAGGTTAAGAGGTGATATGATAGCCCTGTTTAAATAGTTGAAGAGATGTCATCTGGAAAACGAGTAAGCTTGTGACATACTCTCAGCCCCAGAAAACCCTGTAGGGTTGCCATATGTCACAATCAAGTTGAAGTCACACAACAACAGTGGCATATCTAAAGATCTGTGAGAAGGGCAAATTTTTATTCAGTATGTTCAACATTATTTCCAACCCCAAATGGGGATTGTTTGTTTGATTTATATTCCACCTTTCCTCCAAACTGGGATCCAAGGTGGGAAGGTGGATTGTTTTCACAGCCAATACATCTTTGCCTGCTCTTTGTCCTAACCAAGTAAGAAACACTGACCTCTCAGAAGGAAAAGGGAATTTTGTTTTATTATAGTTTAACTTGTATTACACTTTTCCCCACTATGGGACCCAAGTTGGTTCACAAATTTATTTTTTTTAAAAAAGCTGCAGTTAAAACAATGGATAGGACAAAAGTTTATTTTTTTAAAAAAATCACATTAATAACATTTCAGATTTATACAATTTAAAATTAGGTTTTTAAGGGTTGTTAACAATAAACACTGCAACTGCTCTGCAGAAATAATACAGTTTGACACCACTTTAACCGTCACGGCTCAATGCTATGGACTCCTGGGATTTGTAGTTGTTGTGATACCAGAGCTCTCTGACACAGGAGGTTAAATATCTCACAAAAGAACAGCCCCAGAATTTCATAGTATTGAGCCATGGTAGTTAAAGTGGTGTCAAACTACATTATTTTTGCAGTGCAGATACAGCCATAGTAATGATGACAAGATTACCAGTACCAATACAACACACCCTAAGTAAAAGATCTTCAGCATGAATTGACAATAGAGAGAACTTTCCAGAGGAAATGAAACTCTGGAATGGACAAACCCCATCCTTTCTGCCCTTATTTCCTAATTAAGAGAATGCACAAAGACTATGCCTGTATCTGTTAAGCTCTCTTTTCAAAAATAAGGGTTTGGAGGTTGTTGAAGTGGTAAGGAGAACAGGAAAATGCCTTTCACTCTCAGGTTTATTCAGAGTTTTCTTGGAAATGTTTGGGGTGTGATATCTCAAATATTTTGCAACTTTTCTTGTCTAAAGTTGGGGGCAGGCACTAGAGTTCTGAAGTATGAACTACAGAGTTTGTACATTTCTAGAACACACCAAAGAAAAGGGAACTGTTAGATACATATTGTTCACAGACATGTTCGCCTCATGACATTTTTAAATTTACAGTCATGCACATCACAATTTTATGGATGTCTTACCAGAATGGTAATGAGTTGAATGGGGCGTACCCTCAGGTAACCATGTACAGGATTTTAGATGTTAGATGACTTACATAATTACACTTTAATGTTATTTGAATGTATTATTTTGCAAAGGTATATCTTGCTGAGTAGCTATATAGACAATATAAGAACGATACTATGTGACTTTCATTTTTTGTGTGAATCCTGAAATAATCCATAGGTATTAAGAAAAAGAAGCAAGTCATGACAGCTCTGCTTTTGGGGAAGTAGATTTAAGATATCTATACAACATTTCAAAGGTTGATTGCTAACATTTTGTTCTATGAGTGGAACAAAACGTTCCATTCTATGAACAGAAGGTGCTTCTCTTCACAGAAGGAGTGTCTTCTGTTCACAGAGCAAAAAGTCAGAATTCAGGCACAAGTAATCTCTGTGACATATCTAACAGAAGAATGCTGAGTTATGGGCTGTTATTGATTTGATAACACCTTGATTTTTTAATGCTAAGGTAATTGCTGTGTTGCAAACCATTATGACATATGCTATGACATAAATACATGTCTAATTTTTCTATTCCACTGGACTGGGAAGCCTAAACTGGATTGGAATCATTGTATACATATGCATGTGCATGGGTTTTCTCCCCACAATAGGATCACAATGATTCCCAGTCTGACCTGTCCAAGCCCAATTAAGGTCCAATCCCCTGTCTCTTTGGAAGTAGCTGACTAGGCTGATGTTCTCTCTCCCTCCCATGAGCAATCTCCATTGTGACAGACAGAATTCCCCCTGTTGCAATTCCCCCTCACACTGGAGATTACTTGTGCTAGAGGCTGGTGGAAACACCACTCATCTGTTTCCCAGTTTCAGATGCATTTAGCCACAGAAATCACTGCCTGGGTGCAGCCTGGCTCCATTGCTGCTTGAAGGGGTGCTCCTCATGCTTCTTTTCAAAGCTGAGAGTTTTCTGGTTTGAAAAATTGGCCACCGGAACACCACTCTAAGTGGCGATGGAACCAGGCTGCACCTGGATGGTGATTTTGGCCACTGAATGCATCTGATAATATCAGGATGCCTCCCATTTCTAATTTTAAGCTGGCTCAGGTAAACTGGTTTTAATCATGATGCGATAATCTTCTAACAGGGCTATGTCTTTGAACTTTACTGAGTGACTAAGGGCTGATGCAGATGCCCTGAAAGGGGCAGCATAGAGCTACCCCTGGGAGTGGTCAATCAGGGCCACAGCAACCACACACTATGGTCCTGATTCTCCTTTTTGCCTCCACCAAAAGAGCGGAAAAAACTGTGGTGGTTCTTTTGCACCCTTTTGGTGAAACGTGTGTGCATGCCATGCCAAGAGGGCATTGTGACACCACACACCATGTGGACAGGTGCACGGCATCAGGACAGCATTGGGGTGGAGTCGGGGCAGCTGGAGTGCAGCTGCTCTGCCCCAACTCCACCCCTGGGCCAGCCCTTTGTGCTGGTCTGCATCGGCCCTAAATGAAGCCAGCATTGTTTTAATTGAGCTTCCAAGGGGAGATTATTCCACCACTGGGATGCTAAAAGCTGAGAAGGCTTGCTGAATATGCAGGTTACCTGTTTGGCAGTGCTTTGTCCCCTCTTACCAGAGATAAGGGGCAGGCTTCTGTAGCCACAGGACAAGGGAAGCATGGCTGAGTTTATAATGAGGGACAAGGAAAGCAAATGTCTAACAGCTGTTGGTTTTCAGTCTGACCATCCATTGTGCTGGTTGAATGTATATCAATAAAACTCACAATTTGTTTTTACTCATTCTTTGTGGCAAAAGGTTGAGTTTTATTATGTATTTTAATGACCTGACAGATCATTCTGTTTTGTCTCAACAGGTTTTCTTTAAACAAAGTATAAATGTATTAATGGTAGCTTTATTGGGGGAAATCTATGCAGGAAGAAAAGTTTGTGTATTAATAGGAATACAAAAGGAAGGTTTAGAACAGCAGATGAAGTGTTGCAAGACATGTGGTTGTAAGTATCCATGTATGTCAGGAAGCAGGAGAGAAGAATCAGATGAAATCCATGATATGAGCTCCTCATTACACCATAAAGCAGGGGTAGGCAACCTTTCCCCTTTAAGGGCTGAGGGACTTCAGCTCCCAGAATCCCAGGAGCTATTGGCCAACATGGGACTATTGGCCAATATGGCTGAGGCTTCTGGGAGCTGAAGTCCCTTGGCCCTTAAAGGGGAAAGGTTGCCTACCCCTGCCATAAAACATGCCCTCGAGTTGTTATTTGTGCCATGAGGAGGGAAGTAAACCTGATCACATAGGCCTCAGACACACACACACACACACACACACACACACACAGAGTATTGGCTCTTCATTTTTGTCTGAAGCAGAACATCTACATTCAATTCAAAGTTGTGGGACAGAGTTGCACTTGTGGTACAGTTGTGTATACAAATGCACATTACACATGGATCCACAGTCTACCTTGCATATGGATGCTCCTTTGGCTGTATATTCAATTGTCCATATGATGTCTCAGTTAAATTGTTCAGTGTTGCAGTTCAGCATGTGGATTGCATGGCACAATTAATATACAACACCACAAGAAACATATAGCTATGGAACCTGATGTAGGTTCCCAGCCATAATCAGAAAAAAACCAACAAACAAACCTTGCCTAGATTAATTCTGAGAATAAGGTCACAGAAAGTGAAGATATTATCCTCCAGATCAGGGGTCGGCAACCTACGGCCTGCAGGAGACCAAAATGGCTTCTGCGCTCGCGCGCATGCACATCACAACAGGCGCCATTTGGGAAGGCCCAATGGCACCAGCGCCATGCAAATTTGCATGGCGCCACTGCTTTTGGGCCTTCCCAAATGGTGCTCTGCCCAAATGGCCTTCCCAAATGGAGCCTTTGGGCGTTCCAAAATGGCACCTCCCATGCGTGCATGCATGTGCATGACATGAGCATCATGTGCACGTGCACACGTGGGGCAAGCATGTGCCTGGCCCCAGCGACATTCCCCCCCTCCGGGGCCCCGGCAACAAAAGTTGCCGACCCCTGTTCCAGATAACTGAGAATATGAGACTTTTTAGGCTGCATCTGTGCTGTACAGATAATGTAGCTTGACACCATTTTAACTTCCATGACTCCATGCTACGTAATCCTGGAATTTGTAGTTTGTTGTGGCAGCAGAGCTCTCCCACAGAGAAGGCTAAATGTCTCACAAATCTACAGTTCCCAGAATTCTATAATATTAATCAGTGGCAAACAAAGTGGTGTCAAACTGGATTATTTCTGCAATGTGGATGCAGCCTCTTTAAAAAAAAAATCCATAATATAAGAAATGGCTGTGAAAGGCTTTTTCATCTAAAAAGAGAAAAAACAAAAAGCAGAATCTTTGGGAGTGCGTACTGATATCCAAGGACACTCTTTTTAATTTAAGCTCCCATATTTCAAGTCTATTGGAAGAGTTGCAATGTCTAAAACTCTTGTTCAACGGGTCAGCATTTTTCCTACTTTATATGAACTGCTTTTACTTAGGTATGTAATTCTTCTTTAAAATTCTTCTTGAAGATAAGTGCAACTAATTTTACCAATTGTTTTTCCTATTGAAAGTCTTTGAAAACCACACAATTTTCAAAGCATATTCTCAATTGAGGACTTATTTTGTGCAAAGTTCATGCACAATTATTTTGCTTAGAACAGAGCATTTTCTGTGCAGGAAAGAGCATGTTCTGCTCAGAAAATAATACTCCTGCATAGAAATACATTTTTATGCAAAGGAAATGCTATTTTCTGCCCAAAGCATTCACATGTGACTTTTGCACAGAATAAATCCAGAGCTGCAGAAATTTTTGTTAGTCCAAGATTCTTCTTGTTAGGTTGTCTCAACACTTGGAAAACATGTTTGTTTGTTTGTTTGGATAATTTTTCAAATATTTTCTAATATTCATTCTATCTGTACCTCTACTGCAACCAATTTAATTATAGATTGCATTGCATATTTTTAAGTGCATAAAGGGTGTGGTGTATGCATATTTTTAAGTGCATAAAGGGTGTGGTGTATTTGAAATATTCTCTGGAAGCTCTGTCTCATGGCTCTGAGCAGGCAGATATTATTTTCTGTTTGGAGATTCAGGTGTTGCACTTCCCACTGATAAAATATAGGCTTTTGCTGTGGTTTTGCTATGGGATCTCAGCATGGATCTCATTCCTTCCAGATTATCATATTTGGTTTATTCTCTTCACATTAAAACATTGCCTGGAGGCTTTTAACAACCCTTCCAGTGTTTTTAGGGTATCCACTGTTGCTTTAACCTTTAATACCTTTCCCTTTCTTTAAAAAATTAAGTGGATTTTTATGTGTTTTCATGACATTGCATTGTATTATGTAAGTTTCCTCATCTCCCATTGTGTTTGCCTTTGTAACCATGTTCTGTGACTCCCCTGGTTGGAAGGGTGCATTAGTCTAAGTACAATAATGTATTATTATTCATTATTCAATGGCAGCCAGAGGCTGCAGAAATCAAATCAAATGATTTGTCTGCTGAATTTATGCCAATTACATAAAATCTTGTTCTCTCATTGTGCACTTGTTAGAACAATGTGCCTTAGAACCTGACTTGCCACACTGCCAGCATAACTCCTGGCTTAATTCTCTGCCAGTGTCTCATTAATGTATTTTCTGTTCTTCCTTTTTCTATCCATTATTGCTTGGTCTTGCTCCCCTGCCATTCTGTTTTGATTATCTTGGACTGATTAAACAGCAATACAACATTCCAATAATATAGCATGTAATGCACTTTATGACTGGGATCCAATTGGTACACTATGCCAATGTAACTGCTCCAGTCATGGCAGGAGGGGAAAGGCCATAGAAGGAAGTAGAACATTAGAGAAACAGGTTTCTTTGAGCTGGAAAATGATAGCCCAAGACCCTAATGCACCTGGTGGGTGTAAAACTCTGCTGGATAGAACAGTGTTCCTTGCATCTTTGTGTACAACTCACCTATTTCCTGATGTCCCAACTGGAGTTATCTTTGGATATTTCATTCTCACTAGCAAGAATGAATGGCTGGTATTTTGTGCTGCAGTTATAGCCTAGTAACTGAGGGTGCACCTACACTCTAGAAATAATGCAATTTGACACCACATTAAATACTGTAGCTCCATCCTATGGAATCCTGGCATTTGTAGTCTTACAAGGTCTTTAGCCTTCTCTGCCAAATAATGCTGGTACCTCCCCAAACTACAAAGCTCATGATTCTGTAGGAAGGAGCCATGACAGTTAAGGTGGTGTAAAACTGCAATATTTCTACAATGCAGAAGTGCCCCATGACTACTGCAACACTGCAGTTTGACACCACTTTAACTGCTGTGGCTCCATGCTATGGAATCCTGGGATTTGTAGTTTGGTGGGGCACCAGAACTCTCTGACAGATAAGGCTACTTATCTCACAGACCCTAGAATTGCATAGGATTGAGCCACAGCAGTCGAAGCAGTGTCAGATTGCATTAATTCTGCAATGTAGATGCAGCCCTAAAGTTACAGATCCACGACTGTTCTGTATTTAGTTATACTAGATCTTCATGATTATGGCACTTTTCCCACAGTTGTAAATAGCCACTGCTTCTCACCTTAGACCCCATGCAGATGCTTTGAGGGATGGAAGCCTGTTTTAGTAGTGATCAGAAAGCAGCAGTGTGATGTTTCCAGCCACATCTCACTACCAACAATCAGAAGCAAAAACCTTGTTGCAATTCCTCATCACACCACAGTTTTCTGGCAGAAGGGAGCTAGAAAGATCATCCTGCTGCCCCCCTGATCATCAGGAGAGCTGACCTCTGTCACTCGAAGGGGTTGTTAAGGGATGTAGGAGATGGGGAGTCAGGCCAAGAAACACTACTATCTTATAGTGCTGCTATTCCACTTTTACTGCTCTGTCTGCCTCCTGTGGCATTCTAGGATTTGCAGTTTGGGAGGGACATTTAGAATTCTTAGCCAGAGATCTCTTAGGTCTCACTGGACTACAAACCCCAGAATGCAGCTGCACTATAAGCATATACTGCAGTAATCTCCTTAGTTACACCTTATAGCTAAGTTGATGATGTAGGATCTTAGCCATCATTTTTAACATTGTTCCTTTTTAAGTGTAGAGAACTGCATTTTCTGCAAAGAAAAATACAATCAAAGAAAATAAGTTCCTTGCAAAGAAAACATATCCTGCATAGAAAGTTAATTTTCTTAGACGAAATACTGGGGGCTTTTATGCAACGCACATAAATACACAAACACATTTCATGCAAATTACTCCCCAAACTAAAAGGTTTCTGACCTGACTAGAATTCTTCTCATCAAGGCTTCTCAACATTCAAGAAACCATTTTAAAATATCTTCAAATATTCTTTACATCCCTACCTCAAAGTTTTTTAATTGGCTGGGAAGGGCAGGGGGCAGTAAAACAGTACCCAACAATGTTCCTACAGCCATGGTCCTTTATGTCTGTCTGGTTTTAGAAACATAGCCAGATGCTGCTTGGTTTTCCCAACCTCCCCTGACTTCTAAATAGTTGTGGGAGGTTATAGGAGACTGGTAGCTTCCATGGACAAATTTCTGTTGCATGGAGGAGGTAGATGATACCTTCTTTCTCAATGACCGCTAAAGGGCATGTGCATAATTTGACGTGTCACTAACAGGAACCCAGGCTTTAACTGCCTGTCCTCACCACAATTGTGCAACTTAGAAAAAAGTGCACCAACTAGCATAGTGTGCTAAGAGGATTTCAGTAAAATATAATATATAACATAATAATAAAATGAATAATGTGTGTGTGTATTCATGTATGTGCCTTCAAGTTGCTTGTCAACTTACAGGAACTCCATGAATTTTATAGGTTTTCTTAGGCAAGGAATACTCAGAGATGGTTTGTTCAGTTCCTTCTTCTGAAATAGAGTCCGTAGCACCTGTTATTCATGGGTAGTCTCTCATTCAAGTACTAATCAGGGCTAACACTTGCTTAGCTTCTAAGATCAGATATGATCTGGTGTCTTTAGGGTATTTAGGCATTTAGGGTATTTAGTATCGGCATTATATCAGTGTTTTTCAAACTGTGGGGTGGAATCCCTGAGAAGGGCATCAAAGTTACTCAAGGGGAGGAGATGAGAGAGTTGAGGTCCCTGATCCCCCTCCTCCACTGCTCCCCAAACTTTTTTGCATCCTACAAGGGAAAAGAAAAAGCAAGGAAGATGTTTGGAACCTCTGTCTGAGGGAAAAGAAAGAGGAAGAGGAGAGCTACTGGCATTTCCTTATAAAATGTTAAAATATGAAAGTACAAATGGAAATATGCACACTAAACATCTAACATATTTTTACTCATATACTATATTAAGTGGGGGCTGAGGGAAACATCCACATGTAGATGCAAAGGTGGTTGCAAAGGGGGAAAGTTTGAGAACCACTGTATTATACTACAACAGTATAGTGCTACTGTTGCTGTTTTGTTGGCCTGACTGAATGGATGGATTTAAAGTGGGCATATTTTTCTCCTTTTTTCCTTTTTTAAATATATGAATCTAATCTTAGAATAGATGGCTACAGTGACACAAATGCTCATTGAAGATTACATTTCTTTTTTCTCTTTCTGCCTTTTCCTCAATCCTTCCAACATCTTTGTATCTTATTAAACTATATATTAATGTTACTTGCCCTCAGTTCTTAGGTTAGGGCAGGCTTTAAAATTAAACAGTGGAACAGAAATTACAGAACCTGATTTAGGAGTCTGAAGTAAGACCTTAGTTCATTTTTTAAAAAGAGGATGATGGATGGTGGTTGCTGAAAACACTTTCCATTGCATTTTGAAGTTTTCTTACATTTATGGCAGAACTTTCAAAAGTACAGAGAATTTTTTTTTAAAAAAATATTTTCCTCTAAAGCCAGGTGTCTTTGAGAGGTCTCACATTGGAAGTAGTACTGTAAATATATCCCCCAACAACTGTAACAGCTGGACATTGTCAGAATGGTGCTAATAAAAGGAAGGAGGGAGGGTTAAACAGCCTTTGCTAATACAAAATGCTCAGAGTCAGTCAGAAAAACCATTATTATGACCTTGTGCTGACCACATACTATGAAGTGTTACATGAGCAGGGACAGGGAAGTTGCTTAATGGAAGTTATATAGTAGTTAGATGTATCCTTGTCACACTTCATCTAAACTGATACATTGCAATGGTCCACACTGCTCAGACCTGGCAATTACTGTCCAATTCCAATCTATTCCACACTGCCACTATAATGAAAAATAATTAGGAGCCTGAAAATGAGTTTTCACATGAAATGGTTTCAGTGCTTGGACACAATTGCCTTTGGCAGATGGCTTTGGGTTTGCTTTAATATAATAAAGACAGTTAATCATCTCTAAAGAGTGAACAGAATGAATAAACTTTTAACACTACTTTGTCCACTGAAATTCTTCTATTGATCAAATAGATCATAGTGGTGAAGCCACAATTCTTCAGTGTTGTTTTTTTTTTTAAAAAAAAATGCCAAGCAAATCCCAAGTGCACAGAGGAGAAACACAAGCCTTCAGAGAAATGAAATGCCGCAGCATCAGTGAAATTTCTTATTTAACAATGGCAATTTTGTTTTGATTTAAATTCCACTTCATCCCCTTGTAACACTGAAATGGTAACACATGTAGAAGCTCTTGGAAAATGCAATGCATTTTGACAAGGGCAAATCATGGGACAAAAATGGAGAAAAGGCAGTGTCCTATTCCAGTGAAACACTGACTGCAGGATGCAACCAGGCCACTAAACATCTGAAATGCTATTACTTAAAATTCTGGTTTTCTATTAACAAATATATATATGCCATTCAGATTGTGATCAGTGATACCTAGCTCCTTGTAAAAGTGCTCAATATAGAAGACCTTATCTCCATGTTAGGGAAAACTGGATAGCATGTAAAAATATGTTTCTTTTTATACAACTTGAAATGGCACTGGTTCTAGAGTAAATGCAGAAGTGCAATTTTCTATCAGTCTGGAAACCATGCTCTATGAAGAGAGACTTAGGGAAATGAGTATGTTTACCTTGGAGAAGAGAAGATTAAGAGATGATTTGATAGCCCTGTTTAAATATTGTAAGGGATGTCTTACTGAAGATGGAACATGAAACAATGGATGCAAGCTACAGGAAAAGTGATTCCAGCTCAACATTAGGAAGAACTTCTTGACAGTAAGAGCTGTTCAACAGTGGAACACACTCTTTCAGAAAGGGATGGATCTCCTTCTTTGGAAGTTTTTATGCAGAGGCTAGATGGCCATCTATCAGGGTGCTTTGATGGCGTATTAATGCATGGCAAGGTGTTGGACTTGATAGCCCTTGAGATCTCTTCAAAATCTATAATTCTATGAGTCTATTATTCTCTATGATTCTACAGGTTCTCTGTAGCAGTGGATTCTAAATTTGAGAAATTTCTCATACAGTCTCAAATAGGCTCCCTCACATACCTTGGTTGTCCTAACTCTGGGTAGACCCTGGAATTCTTTGTCTTCTTTCTAATACTGATTGTTTGAGGGGGAGCTGGCTAGGGGGCAAGCCATGCCATTTTTTTTGCCCCAAATGATCTGTGTGCCAACGTGCTAAAGTAATGCATAGTATTAAAAGCAAAGCAAATTATTTTGTTGCATGAGGGAGCAGATTCCCACAAGGACCACTTTCCATACCAGTAATAAAGTGTGACATTAAAATTGCTAATTATTTGCTGCCCATTCATTTCTGGAGTTGTGGGACTAGAGTATCCATGTTAGTCCTTTGTACCAAAAAATCCCAAAAAAGTATTTTAATAATAATAATAATAATAATAATAATAATAATAATAATAATAATAATAATAATAACAACTTATTTTCTGGTGTATAAGACTACTTTTTAACCTGCAAAATCTGGGGTTAAAGTGGGGGGGTCGTCTTATACGCCGGGTATAAGGAGGTTCATGATAGGTTTGCTTTAGTGTCATCATCAGTTGGAAATGACTGAAGGTGCACAGCAACAACAACAACAACAACAGTTTTGGAAGTCATACTCTTCCCAAACTCTATATTTTAACTGGAAAAGTGGGGGGTCGTCTTATATACCCAGTCGTCTTATACACCGGAAAATACAGTAATAATAATGAAATTTATTTGTATCCCACCCTTTGAGAAAACCAATTAGGGTGTGTCACAACAATAAAATCATACATAATAAATCACAACATTCCCACCCCCCTTTTGGCATGGACTTAATGATATACTGGCTCTGGAGAACAAACACCAGCTTTGAGACTAAGACCAACATGCTTGCCCTTTGTATTCAGTGATTAGGTAGGTTGGTGTCTCTATGCATAGACATATGGTCAACTATGTTCAATAGTTTCCTATATACTGAACTAAGGGCCTTTACAGACTGCCAGAAATAATGCAACTTGAGTCTGCTTTA
>CM034701.1:277206975-277217405 GCA_020142125.1 Phrynosoma platyrhinos | reverse complement strand
GTTTTATATATGTTGTTAGCTGCCTTGGGTCCCACTTTGGGAGAAAGTTGTAAACCATAGAATCATAGGTCATATGATGGCCACCCCAGGAATTTATATACAGCAGACTTTTGATTCTATGGTTTATGACAAATTTGTAGTATCAACAAGTTTGAACTACTACTACAAATAGACTTACACCAGTACTGCTGATCTCTGTTTTAGAATTTTTGCCAACATGATGAATAGTAAGGACATTTGGTGAATTTCAGTGAACTTGTTTCACTACAATTACTTCAGAATATTGAAAATTAAGAACTGTTCTATGATTTTTAATGACACAATTGTTGAAGAAGTTACTAAATTCAATTGATTGATCACAATGTTTTTCTGTTCTTTCCTATATATGTATTTTTTTTACTTTATATGTATATCTGTCTGCTGTTATTCAGCCATTTTCATGTGCTTAGCCTGGGGCAGTAGTTGAGGTTACTGACCCAAATAATGATGGGATTCATAAAATAAAAGGCAAATTAGTTAAGTTGTATAGTTGTGTGGGTTTAAATTCAGTTCTTCATCCCAACTAGAGCAGACCCATTGAGTCAATGGAACATATATAAACATTGATTTACCATGTTTCTCTTAGAACTGAGGCCAGCACTCCATTGCACAGAGTTCAATGATGGTTTTATAAAATGTGAGCAGTTAACAGTAGAGAGAGACAGAAAGAAAGAAAGAAAGAAAGAAAGAAAGAAAGAAAGAAAGAAAGAAAGAAAGACAAAGGAAGGGATATGTTTACTAGATCAGGAGTTACTGCAACATGACTAACAGTATGATATTAGAAAACTTTCCCTTATGGACCAGTAATAATATTCTGACCAGCCTGAATAGTGACTGTGCATGTATCAAATATTGTTTATAATCTAAGACTGAATTTTTAACAAATATGGACAATGGCTGTTTGAACCAATGCTGGCCACCTGACTCTGTGTTGATTCCAGACTCCCTTCAGCCTGAATAGAATGGAAATTGCTTACCTTGGCTTTGACCTACCTTTTATATCAGCATTGTGACTGTGTCCCTAACTCCACAGGCAAAAAGACATTTCTACCAGCTTCTGGCCACTTCTGCTTGCACAAGATGTTTGAGCATAAACTTATTCCTCTATAATAGGCACATCTTTGAATTGAGATGGTGTTGCTCACTAGAAAGGTACTTGTTAGAGAAGTGGGCTTGAGTCAGAATACATTTGATCATTAGGAATTGGATTGAATTATCACTCAGATAATTGCAAACTCTGGCGATATCATTAGTTTTAATGTTGTAATTAAAATTCTAATTGTTAATATTAATTGAATATTTTATTGCAAAAGGTAAATTGTAAAAATACTTATCATACTTTTTTGCAATTTCTTGTTAATACACTTATTGAATTTTTTCAGGTATTTCGTAGAGTTAGCCCTCTGTATCCATGGATTCTTTATCCATGGACTCAAGCATCCATGGCTTAAAAATACTAAATATTTATTTAATTTCTGAAAAACCTTGATTTTGCCATTTTATATAAGGGACACAATTTTACTATGCCACTATATTTAATGGGACTGGAGCATCTGCTGATTTTTATATCCATGGGGATCCGGGAACCAAACCCTAATGGATGTCAAGGGCCCACTGTAATCAGGCTTATCTGGAGATACAATATAGAAGCTGAGAAACAGGATTTAGGCCAAGGTGAAAGAAACAAGGTAGCCCATATTTGTGTAAGAGCTGATAAAAAATGAATGGGTGTTTATATCCAACCTCAGGGTATACAAAAACAATCAGTGAGTGAATAAGAGCAAAGGCACTACTATTCTTGAAGTGAGGTTGTTGGATGTCTTTCAAATTATTATGCCAGGCCAGATATTTTTTGCATAATGAGAACATCTTTCATGTGTCAGAACAGGTTTTGATTATAACTAAATAAGCTAAAGCAGGGATGTGCTGATAAGGTGACCTTTAATGTAAGTTTGGGCTGAGTTATATAAAACTATTTTCTCAAACAGATCCACTTTTGGCTGGAGACAGCGATGCACATAAAACAAAAGACATCTGTGATTCAATATATCAGTAGGAGAATGCCATTGCACCATTTCTCTAAACATTATGATTTTTTTAAAAAGGGGGGGAGTCATACTTTGTGTCATTGCCTATACCCATATTGCTAAACATGAATATTATTAAACAGAAGGAACATATGGGGGGAAATGTGTGTGGGAGAAAGTAGAACTGGCAGATTTGCCTATTCAAGGTAGAGCCCTGAGAGTTTGCTTCATAAATGTCTGGGCTCAAATCTCTATGTATTCATTCATGTTTATGACATTTTTTTTATTTCCTCCCTGACCAGCTTCTCATTTTAGCAACTACAGAATGGGATGTAAAATGTAATCCAGCAAACAAGAGCAGTGGACGAGCCAAAAACTAAAAGAGGTAGAGGGGAACAACTCCTGAGGCCAGGGATCTAATTAGGAAAGCCCTGCCAAAAGAGATCCGTCTTCACAGCCTTTTTAAAGTTGCTTAAACTCATAATCTGATGGGTCTCGTCTGACAGGCTCTTCCATAATCTGGGGGCAATTACCGAGAATGCCCTCTGGGAGGTACCAGACAGCCTAGATTTTAGTGGCTGAAGCAAATTCCTCCCAGAGGACCAGAGTGTGTGGGGAGGATTGTATGGGAGGAGGCACTCCCAAAGATAGGTTGGTCCCAAGCCATTTAGGGCTTGGCCCAGAACCGAATAGGCAGCCAGTGAAGGGACTTTAATACCAGGGTTATGTGATCTCTGCGAGATATTCCCAAGACCACTCTGGCTGCCATATTTTGTACTAACTGAAGTTTCCAGACCAAGTATGAGGGTACAGAAATCCAGACAGGAGGTTACCAGTGTGTGCACAACAGTCCCAAGGTCCCTTATTTCCAGAAAAGGGCGCAGCTGGCGTATCAACCAAAACTGATAACAGGTACTCTTGACCATCACATTCACCTGACTAGTCATCTGAAGTGACGGATCTAAGAGTACCCCCAGACTGCGAACACAGTCCTTCATGGAGAGTGTGACTCCATCCAAGACTGGAGGTTGCAACCCAATTCCTGGTTTTGGGGCCGGTACTGTGAGCACCTCCATTTTGTCTGGATTCACTCTCAATCTGTTTTTCCTCATCCAACCCATTACTGCCTTAAGACATTCATTGATAGGAGAGACGCCATTGGGAGTTGAGGCCGATGACTGAGACATGGAGAAATAGATTTGGGTATCATCAGCATACAGATAACACCCTGCCCTATGACTCGGAATGATCTTACCAGCGGCTTCATATAGATGAAAACTTTAGCCATTCTATTCTTAACTACCAACATTATTAGCTCCCATGATTCCTAGGTGAAGAATTCAGATTGTGGAATGATCTGTGTGGGTGATTCATGCTCGAATGCAAAATATGTTGAAGAAATACTCAAATATTACAACAACAAAAAAGAGTCCATACATCTGCTTGATAGACTAAAAGCTACTGAGAATGTAGCCTTAAAACTTAAAACTAACAAGGCCATCTGAACTCAAAGAGGCACTGCCTGTAGAGATTTAAGATAAGGATTAGGCACAAGCCACTTCTGGAGGCATAAGTGTCCTTCTGACAGACATAAGAGAACCCTCTTTTCTGAACTCAGAAATCTTCTGGCAGAACAGGCACAAACAAAGAAGCAAAAGGTAGGGTAGGGGTGGAATGAAGGTGCAGCCACCTTCTGATGGATCAAAACCTCCTCCAGTCAAGGGAGCCATAGATCAGGGTGAAGGTAACCCTATGTAATTTCCAGCTTTGAGAGGAGGTTGAGGGATTTGGCATAGAGAATGGACAGAATATTTACAATTTCTTTTATAGTTGACAAAATAAAACTCATTTTTTTAACTACATGTATACAAGCAAAAAAATCAATACTTTTACATTTTATTTGCTTTTAGTGTAAAAACAAAACAAATTACTACATTGATCTTGGCCCAATGAGCATTGTTTTATAAAAAAAAATACATTGGGTACACAAAAATGTTAGCCAGAATTCATTAAGACAGTTATGAATGCATAATCTAGAGTTACATATTCATGACTAGTTTGTATTCCTGATCCTTATCTATGTTATGGAATATGTAGGGCCGATGAAAGCTCCCCAATCCAACTTACTGGACAGCAGGCACTACAAGTGAAGGGACTCTGTTCTGCTGTCGCTCTGTAAGCAGCTGATGTTCCACTCTGCCTTGTTTGAGCTATCTCTGTTATGAAGGAGAGTTGTGATGGTTCTGGCCATTGTTCTGGATCTCTAGTAAATATTAAAAGATAGATAATTTATTCTCCATCATTAAAAGGATACTAAACTGATTCTGTCTCTGTAACTGAAAATGCAGGGAATTTGTACCAATATCTCCACATGCTTCTTCTTTACTGTTACTACATCAACCATTCACAGAAAGATTTATCTTGGAATAAATATGACTTTTGGTTAGTTTTTTAGTCTACAACTTCCAGGATATTCCATCTAGCACTGTCAACAGGTTTTTACATTGTCTGTCTGGTCCTACATTACTTCATAATATTAGACTACTATTATGTCCTTGATACTTATCCAGAAACATTAGCTGGTAGAGAAAGTTGAGGCCTCCTCTCTCATGGATAAAGGCATATTACCAGCACTGCTCTTCCATCTGATAGGATCAACAATTACCTCTATCAATCACTGAGACATATGTGATTTTTTTGGTCACAAGCATGGTTCCAGTACATGAACAGACTGAAAGTTAGATTGATAGGGAGGCAGTACTTTAAATGTTGTTTTTCAAAGATGTAAGCACGCTTAATGTGACAATTAATATATAATTTCTTTTGGCTGCAGACTTAAATTTCCTTACCTAGGAGTCAGCCCCACTGAACCTGAGCAAGATGTATCTTTGCATAAGCATACAAAAACTCATTGTTTAGTTAACCTCCTGTGTTTTTGAGAGATTTGAAATGCAGTAGATTTCCTTTACATATGTGATGTAAAGGTTCTGCTTAAAGAAATAAGAAATGAGTGATATCTTTACTCTATACTTTATTATTTTTATTATTTTGCATATTGCCCAAAGAACTACCATTATAGGGTGGTTTAAAAATGCTAGCCAGAATCCTGTTGGGCAGTTATGAATGTGTGACCTAAGGTTATGCATGTGTGACTGTTTCATTTTCATGTCCTCTACATAGGCTCTGGTTTAGGGGTTACATAGGGACTATGAAAATCCTTCAATCTTCACTTGCTGGGCAGCAGCCAATGCGATGGATAGGAATCTGTTCCCCTTTCAGTCAGGGAGTAGCTGGCTGATGATCCCACTCCCCTCACATGAACAATCTCTGACATAAAGGAAAATTTCTATAGGAGTACTTCTACATTTTGCACCAGAGATTGGTCATGGGAAAGGGGGGTTGTGAGTTAACTGCTTCACAATATGCAGGGGAATAGTTTTTCATTGATTTCAGTGACTGCTGCCTGGTAAGTGAGGAACAAGATGGGGTGGATTCAGATGGGAGTCATTGCATAGCATTGTAATTAAGGTGCTTGCACATTAATAACTCCACAACAGGATTCCAGCATATTGAAGATGCCAATCAATCCTCCTCCTCCTCCCACCATTTTTCAAAGCTTTGGGGAAAAAAACATACTCCTTTTCTATTTCTTAGTGAATCAAATTTTTGTGTTCTTTGCCTATTTTTACCCACATTATCATCTTGACCATCTCATTTTTCTTCTCTTGGTATTTATGCAACATATTTTCAGGCTTTGACTTTAGTTACATTCTTTCACTGCCTTTGTCTCCACTACACATAGACGGCTGATATTATCTTAGTTAGAAACTGAATCATCTGGTGGATTTTATTTCTGCTTCTAATCATTTACTTACAGCTCTGTGGATGGCAGCATTTGACAAACATCACTTGTTTTCTCTTGTGTTTGAATAAAAGTAATTATGTTTACAACAAATTAAGCATCATATTTTTCCCCTTTCTGTGTTCAGTAGAGCTTGATTCATCTTCAGCAAGCATTTAGGCAATCCCTGGCTTTAATTCTAGAGGCAGGCATAAAATTTGCTCTAAGAAAAACAAAAAGAATTCTTGTATGAGTCTAGTTATAAGCAATTTGTCAGAATAGCTTTGCCAAACTTGATTGCTAAAGAACCACTTCCTTTGGATTTGCTGGTATGGGTCATAGGTCCCCTGAGATATCAGCAGATGTCAGCTTTTCTTGATTCTTAAAGTTCAGGGGTTCAACTCCTAACATTTTCTGCCAAATAAGAATTTTGGATAACAGAACTGGAAAAGGTCTTGGCCTGAGACAGCGGATATGTCCAGCCAACCACAGCATGCAGTACTGCTTTACTGTAAGGAAGTTTTCCTAATGTTGGGATTTCACCTCAATGTTAGAATTTCCTCAACATTAGAATGTTAATGTTCCTCAACATTAGAAGAACTTCCTGACAGTAAGAGCTGTCTCCTTCTTTGGAGGTCTTTAAAAGAGGCTGGATGGCCATCTGTCAGGATTGCTTTGATTGTATGTTCCTGCATGGTAGGGGGTTGGACTGGAGACCCTTGAGGACTCTTCCAATTAATAACTCCACAACAGTTATTTTATGATTCTATGATTAGGATCACCTGGTAGGATCCAGCTTACATGTCTAAGGGCTCATTCACACTTACCTTTTTGTACTGAGGAGATCCAGGTCTCCTCAATGATACCGAATCTTTCCATGCCATTTTAACTCTGTTCCCATTCACACTCGGGGGCAGGGGGAGAGGAGAAAGGAGAAGGAAGAGAAGGAAAAGTTAAACTCCTTCTGAACAAACCTTGGCAAGAAAACCCCATGTCGAGTGCACCCTAAGAAATTGAAGGCACATGATAGCAGAAGAGAGGCACCACTCTATCTTACTCTTTTTTAATGTAAACTTTTCCTGTCAGTTTGTCTCCTTCTTCTCCCCATCGTCACCCCTCCTAACTCTTACTCAGCTCCGGTGCAGGCAAGAAAATAAAGAAAAATAGAAAGAAAGTCACAATCTTTCATCTTCAGAGGAAGGCAAAGGCAAACTTTCTTCAGACAAACCTTGCCAAGAAAATCTCATGTCAGGTGTACCCTAAGTCGGAAATGACTTGAAGCCACACAACAACAATAATAACAACAACAATAGAGGAGGGGTGGTGGTGCAGCAGCAGCAGGGAGAGGAGGAAGGAAGAAAAAGAAGAGGAAAGAGGAAGAAGGAGGAAGTTGGTGTGGTGATGGCAGGGAGAGGAGGAAGAGGGATAGAACTGCACTTGAGGGTCTCATGGGATCCTAATTGATCCAATAGCTTATTCTCACAATCAGAATTTTGGAGACGTTAGTTGTGCATATATTACTTAATTACCCATATGGAACTTTAGTTACACATATATAACTAAATAAGTAGCTAATGTAAAAAAATAGAAACTATATTTAACTACATCAGTTCTATCTATAACATGAGAAAATTAGCTACACAGTAATCAAGGATTATGGTAATTATGCACTTTCCTTTACTTTCAATGGCCTTCAGGAAGAGTGTCATCAACATGTACTGATACTTGAGTATCTACTGATCTGACTATCTGATTATTTACTGATCTATTAATGTTCAGTCTTCTGAAATAATTTGCATATTCTTAGGAGAACCAATACAGAATAAAAAATAATATTTTTATTAATAAGATGGATTTTGGAGAGACAGAGCAAAAAAAGAGAGAAATAAAGAGAAAGAAAATAGAGAAATATAGAAGAGGAACAGTGAGGAGAAAGGAAAGTAAGACAAAGGAAGACTGACTATTGGCATGTATCTTGGAGGTAGTTATATTTGCTAGGATAGTGTTATCATCAGTAATACAACCTCTTCCTTTATCTTAGCCTTTCAACTCATATTATTTTATACAAGTGCCATGATTAAGATCCAGAATGGAAAATGAGAGAGCAGCTCTTTGATTCAAAGCCAGACAGGGAGACTATCTTGCAAGTACAGTGCCTGTCATAATAAACCACAAAGGCCAATGTTGCAGAATGTTCTCAGAAAGGTGGGGGGTGAGTTGTGCCCTTGTGCTGCTCCTTCAGTTATAAAAAAGGAATCTGGAAATAATAATGATGGAGTGTTTAAAGTCCCAGGACACAACCTTGTATGTCTTATCCACAATCCTTACCACAGTGGATGCCTTAAAGGGAACTAAGGTTGTGTGATTCTTACATGCCTTAAGGCCATCAAGTGCATACAGAACAGATGCAAAGATATGAAACAGGAACTTCCTGGTTCAGAGCTTTGTCTCTTAGTTGTGTGTTCCACTAGAGGTATAACATGCATAGCCAAAATTATCCAGGCAGATGTCCCATCTTTCTTTTTCTTCTAAAGCTTTAAGCACTTTGTACAATGACATATGATCAACTAGTGAAAGCTACCCATTTACAACTTTATTTAATGAGGAAGAGGCCACTGTGAATTGCTTCTCATTTACCACTGAGATCAGTCCCTTGGTCAGTGCCAGCTGTCTAACTTAATTTTGTACAGACTCTGGTTTCCTGATCTGTGAGCCTTCCAGGAGAAGGTGCTTTGTGCCAGGAGAAAACAAATGCCTTTCTCTGCTTCAGTGGTGTTTCCAGATGTTCTTCTTGTTTGCCACATATGGACAGTGCTTTTCTATCTCACAAAGTATGTTGTAAAAGGATGCTTATGCCTTGAAACCAATAGCTAAGAAATCATGGGTTGGTTCCAATGATTTTTATACTGTAGATTAAAGTTATTTAAATGAGTAGTTCCAAAAAACCCAACACCTTATATAATGACAAGGTTCAGAACTGTTTTACCAGGTGATGCTTTCATTCATTTTAAAGTACAGAGCCCAGTTTTAGAATCAACATGAAGACAAAAGTACCATCAAACAGAGTGTCTTAAATCACAAGTAGCTTATAAGTACATATTGATTTGATAAAAGACCCCCCCAGTGCACCAGGAGGTGCCTTCTGTTGCGACGGCCATTTTAGGAGGCTGATGTCATGATTGGTTGGGAGGGCTGGGAGTCTCACCCTCCCTACGGCTCCCAACCAATCAGAGGAATCTCACGAGATCCCCCAACAGCCCACATAATCTGGATAGTCTCGCAAGATTTTGAGCGGGATTTGGAGGCTTATATAACGTCCTTCTGCCTCATGGAGGCAGCCATTTTGCACTCAGCAGCTGTGACAGAGGATCGGTGGCCGCGTAGGAAACAGTCAGCGGGGCTTGGTTGGTGGCTTGGGTAAAGGGTTTTAGTACCTGCTTGGGGTATTAGAACCATTGGGGGCTTGTTTTTTCTAAAGGAGGAATTTTTTCCTCATTAATTGGTGAATTTTGGAAAGGGTTTTTAGTCCCTGCTTGGGACTATATAACGACCAGGACTTGTTAATTTTAAAGGAGGAATTTTTCCTCATTGGTCTGTGACTGGTGAAAAGGATTCTTGTCCCTGCTTAAGACACTATAACCTGGGGCTTGTTAATTCTAAAGAAGGAATTTTTTCCTCATGCCACGAAGCAAGTCACAATCCAAGTGGTGTGCAGCGCCTGCTGGATTTATCATTGGCAAGTCAGCACCTAAGTGTTCAGCCAAGGATGAGATTGTTGGCCACCTGGCTCAGTTGGGACGTACAATGGCAGAATGTGTGGCTGCTTGTGAGCAGCTAGCTCAGAGGGGGGGGCGCAAGGTGGTATCCCTGGAACCTCAGCCCCTTCAGCCCCACGCATGGGGTCTTCAAACTTGGTGCAAGTGGTGGGGCTACAAGCTATACAGGTGCAGGAGTTACCCTCAACTGGCATGGCAGTGGGTGACACACTATATAGTGCGGTGGATGCTTCAGCTATGGAGGGCAGGCAGCCAACTGTAGCTGACATGATGGAGCTTATGAAAACGGTTCCAGGTTTGGTACAGCAGGGAGCAGCGGCCTCTGTGTCTGTGCAGCCTACTTTGGCTGATTTGTACAAGGTGGTACAGCAGGCCTCAGAAGTACAGAGCAATGTGGTGGGAGGAGCTTCCTCCACCCTGCAGCATAAGAGCCAAGCCCCAGTTGCATCACACTTGGTTGGAGGTGTTCAAGGGTCAACGGATATCCCATAGCAGCCGGGGGGCTTAGGTACGTCTATTTTACCTATCTCCTTGGGGTCTTGGCTAGCAACAGTATGGTCACCTGGTGTTCAAGCTGGCCAGGGCAGCGAAGCTGAGAGTTCACCCTCAATTTCACTGAGCACACCCTTGGCGGTAGCTGGGGCGGTTCAGACTCAGGTAGCAAGGGTCCAGGTGGAGCAGCCCCTGGTTGGCAAGATAAGTGCAACCAAAGGAGCTGCTACAGTAGGGGCCTTAGGTAAAGTGGGG
>CM034701.1:277157037-277173483 GCA_020142125.1 Phrynosoma platyrhinos | reverse complement strand
TAGAGCCAGAGGTGAAGAGCTACAACTCCCATCATCCCTGACATTATCTTCCTGGGATTTCAGGAAAAGCAAACCACTAGGTTTGCCTTATCACTTGACAGACAGACAGTTTCATGTATCCACATCAGATTTAGAAATGGTCTATCATGGCAAATGTTAAGTAAAACTTAGAATAGTATATGTACTGAAACTCTCATGAGCAGAGACAGCTGAAGAATTTAGCCCCATATCTTCTTTCCCTTTCTTTCCCCTTTCTTTGGTTGTTGCCCACATACTTTTAAAACACTGAGGAATTCCAAAACTTTGATACACTGAAGAAATTCTGACACCTAGAATTAGGATTGGGGTTTTAACTTTAATGTTTCCTCCACCCTTTCCAGCATTTTCATCACCACCATCACACAAATCCACTCCATGTCTTGTTTAAATACACAAAAAGGAAGCCAATTTACTTTTCATCATAGGCTCTATTTTCATGATAATATATTGTCTTGTGCCACTAAAATTAGACATAATTAAAACACTTAAAGGAAACTGAAACACAGGGGTAGATTATCTATTGGATGCTCCTGGAGCTGGGAAAATAGAAAAGAGTAGCTTTCATGTATGATACGGTGCTATTTAATGCATAAATCAAGATACTGCAGACTTGGCTCTGTGTCACAGAGAACATGAGATAGCTGTAATATGAATGTTTTTGTTACTTCAAATGCTATTTCAGATTGTTGTCAATTGCTGTGATAAGTGGTTGTATTAATCCTCCTAACCTACAACATATTTTCAGAAACCTGGATATATTATGAAGCAACTGAGCCTCTGGATGTTTTTATAAATTCCTGTAGAAAAACCTATTATATTTTGTTCATCAGTGACACATGGAGCACATTAAAATGAAACATTTTTATATTGTTTTACTTTTTTGCAAATTGAAAACCTCGATCTTATCTCTGTGGAAATGCCTCAGCTCACAAACTGTACAGTATAGTTATTTTCAGTTTCAACATCCTTTCCAACTTTTGCTCAGTCATGACCACAAGAAGAACAGGCATGAAACATGTTTTTTTTAGAGATGGTCACACTTTGTAGGAATATCGAAGGAGCAATGCCTGCCAGTTTGGGAGTACCAAGCAGAATATAGACCCTTGGCACAGTATTACTTTGCCCTGCCCCTTCTTTTAGCAACAGTGGACCCTTCTATACATGGGGATCCATTCTGGACCCCCACCCCCCACATATGGCAAAACCCACATATGGCGCGAGCACGCTGTACTAAGAAGGCAGGAGAACCAAAAAGCTTATGAAGCCACTCCCAAGTTACAATGTGTGGTTTATTCACCATGTTTAGCATAGAGGCATAGGCGAAGAGAGAACAAGAATGAAATTTTTATTTATAATCTTTAATATAAAAGCAAACACTTTTAAAAGTGTTCTAACCACTGGCTGAGACTGAAAGGTTCTATGCATTTATTAAATTTATCTTACATTGGGACTATGTTCTGTGCAAAAATCTTGTTTGCCCAAAATCTTGGTTGAACTACTTAGTGGTTCAAAACTACTAAGAGCCTGAACAGACAGGCAGCTTCAGATGGCTTCCAGCTGGCTTGGGGGTATGGTGTTAACATGTGCCACACCTCCAGATTACCCAGAATTCATGTCAGTGATTACATTCCAGGTGGCTTCTGGGTGACATGGGGATGTGGTGTTTAGACTTCACATGCCCTCAAGCCAGTTGGAAGCCAGCTGGAGCTGCAATGGGGCAGCTTCAATCTGCCCCAAATAGGAGCGGATTTTTGCCTCTCCTATTTGGACCAGATTATGGTATGTGCTTGCCATGGACCCAATACCGCTTCAGCAGGGGCAACTTGAAGCTGCCCTTTCCACACTGTCCGTTTTCCCCCTTAATTTTCTGTGTAAATGATTTTGTTTTTTCAATCAGAAAAACACAGAAAGAGACAGGGGAAACAATTATGGTTATTGACTATTTTCTTTATAGGTGTCTTCATGTCTGGAAACACTCTTTCTATGTGAGGACAAGAAATTTTGCAAAGATCTTTTATATCTCAAAAAGAGGGGACTTAATCAGGCTATAAAAAGAAAACTGAATGTTTATTTTTTTTATTTTTGTCAAAATTTCAAGGGTGTTCTGTACAGATGAATATATTCAGTATCATACACTCTTACTCTTACTAAAAGGCTCATCTTTCCTTGTTCTGGCATCTTCCCCCTGTTCACAATGCCAACCTAGACCATGATTCTGGTGCAGTCAGTCCAGGTGACATCTGACACGTTCCACATCAGAACTGGGGTTTAACACCCTTAAATCATATTAACATAACCTACCTTTTGCTTCAGATCCTCCAAGAAGATCCAGAGTTCTCTATTACCATGCTGTGATCACTGTCGGCATAGGTGTCTTGTTAAGCCAATCAACATGGTCAGCACTGTCACTGGTCACTCATTCTGAGGTCAGAATGAGATTCCCACAATGTGATAATCACTGATTGCCTTGTTCTGACCTCAGAAATGAGTGACCCATGGTGGTGGCAGGCATACTTGGTGGCTTGGTAGGAAGCCCATGCAAACATCTGCCATGGCACAGAAATGGAGGGCCAGGTAGTGAGAGAATTTTGGGGTATCTGCATGTCTGCCTACAGAGTATCCTGGTCAGTACAGACAAGGCCTTCGGCTGCCTTTATCTGGTAACAAAATAATTTATGAAAAAGTAATAGAATTAATAAATATGAAGAAGACGTGAAGCTCACTGCTAGGAATGGTGCAGGTATTATTATGTGGGAAGGCTCAGATTTGGAAAACTCTCCCTTTCTAATACACTAACCACAATTAGAATTGGCTAGAGTATCCAGTTCAAGATTGTCCTAGGCTTGAAGTTTGTGGGACAAAACTTGAGGTCTAGAACTGCATCTGCACAGCAGAAATAGTGCAGTTTGACACCATTTTAACTGCCATGGCTCAATTCTATGGAATTCTAGGAATTGCAGTTTTGTGTGCTATTTAGCCTTTTCTGTCAGAGAGCTCTGGTGCCACAATAAACTACAATCCCTAAGTTTCCTGAGCCAGGGCAGTTAAAGTAGTGTCAAATTGGACTATTTCTACCATGTGGATGCAGCTGTTGGGACAGCCCTTAGTGATATTGTTAAGTCTTATGCATTAAGTAAAAACCATGGTTGCTTACAGATTGTCATTCAAAAACCAGAGAGTGATAAGGAAAGAACACATTTCTTGTTTGGAAATTAGGACTGGAATTGTAGCTAAAGTGGATTTCCCTGATCAAAGTGAAACAAGAAAATTATTATTTCTCACTTATTTACGGAAATATAATAAGGTACACTCAGTCTCACCTACTTGTTTCTAGCCAGAAGATGGATGCAGAGAAAAGAGTGGGAATAGACCTGGTGTCACAAAGACAGAGAGAGGAGGAGGAAGTGAACTAACTAAATACATAGGGATTCTACAGATCGGCCCAAAAGCTGGCCTAGAGGGAGAGATGGGGAGGGGCAGCCACATGCCAGGCACTCCAAGCCCATGCTGTTACGCATGGCAAATGGCATCAGGATGTCCTTCTAGAGCAGCGTTTTCCTGGTGCAGTGGGAAGGGGCACTAAAGAACCATGCACCGGCTTTTAGGGCGGTCTTTTGCCACCCGTTAAAGGTGCAGAACATTAGCACCAATCCGCTGCTTTCCAGGGCAGCTCTCCGCCACTCCTTCGGGCCTGTCTTCAGAGGCCCATAGACACTTCCCCCATCAGTCTTTGCAAGTTTTAGCAACAAATCAATTAAAGCTTGCAATTTGTAATTGCTTTCTTCAATTTGTGAGCTTTAGTTGATTTGTTGCTGCACATACTTCACTTTAGCATAGAGGTGAGACCACAGAAACTTGTTAAATTGTGGCCTTGTCTCTCGCCTTCAGGTAACAAAACTGCACACTAAGAGCTGGGCCCAGAGATCTCACAACTCTGGTAGGAAAATAATAGCCCTCTATAAGCAGGACTGTATCATGCCTCTGGCCTGAAGAAATTTTCCTTCAGGAAAAAAAGTGTAGGTATCTAAAGAAAAAGGGGCAAGCATACTTACTAAGAAAATGTAAACCAAGTAAATATAAAAGTTCTAGGTGTGAAAGATTTTCAATTTCTCACTCTCTATAATGTTATAAATTTAGGGACTGAAATAAATTTATTTAAGGGCAGAATTCTTATGTGGGAGGATAATGCCCTCATTCCTCTCCTTCATTGACATACCTCTGATTACTGGCATAATACTCTGTGATATTTCAGTGCCAAAACCTGAAGAGGTAGGCATTATCAGGAGCAGGTAAGTGTTGACAAGAAGGATACACTTTTTATTTCTTGGTTGTAGAAGTGGGATTTGATTAAACAGACTCATAATCAGGGTAAAATCCAACTCGCCATAACATGGCATAATATGACAACTCCAGTGCTGGGGTGGTGGTGATGGGAACTGAAGAATTTTGGAAGCCAGGTAATTGGAGAAACCTGCCCAGGAGATGGTGCTATTCCTGCTAGGGTTCGTATCATATCAGGAGCTTATCACTTGGCATTTTAAATTGAACCCAGAACTGCAGCATTGTTCTGAAACATTCAGGGCTTATACAACAAGACATCTTTCTGCAACAAGAAGCTTTAGAAGTCATGATGCTGATACTCTACTCCCTAGTCAATGGAACCACCATCTCTTTTCCCAGTCCTCTTCGTTTGCTCCCTGCTTTTCAGTGCATTAATCTTTCATTTATATTGAGTTAAAGAGCACTGATGACATCTGGAAATGGGTAGAAATGGGAGCTTAGTTTTTAAAGCTACCCCATATCTACTTTGTCTGGAAACTTGAAAAAAGTTTAGGTGATACTCTCAGACCTGTAAATCCTACACCTTACATGATAGAATCGAATTTGCCACTAAAGAGAAGCTCTGGGATGCATCTACACTTTAGCTGCCATTGCTCCATCCTACAGAATCATGGGATGTGTAATTTTGTGAGGCACCAAAAAGTTTTAACAGAGAAGTCTAAAGACCTTGTAAAACTACAAATTCTGGGATTCCATAGCATCTGGTGACAGTTAAAGGAGCATCAAAGTGCATCATTTTTACAGTGTAGATACACCCTTGGACTGTGGAATTGTTCCTGTTTCTATAGAAATATCACCTGTCCACTTCTTTCTTAAATTGAGACCAGTTCTTCTGTATGGTGAAGCTTTTGGCCTTCTGGAAGTGTGTGCCTTGGTAGCAACTTAGTTCATAAGAGAACAGCACCAGAAATGTGCTTCCTTATCTCCAGCAAGTCCTTGACCATTTGCTTTGCAAGCTGAAGGCAGGGAATCTTGACCAGGTCATTCTCCCTCAAGTGTATGACTAAAACTCGGGGGTGCGGATGGGCCCTTGATAGCTCGATAATCACAGGAAGTAAGGCTCCCCATTTCATGCCCCTGTGAACCAACCATTGCAGGCTGCCAATGTACTCCAGTCCTAAGGTGGGATCCTGTTGCTGTTCGACTGTATGGCGTTCTGCCCAGAACATGAGACTGTGGCCCACTATCCAGATCTTTCCATGAAAGAATCCAGCTATAAGTGACAGATAAGGGCAATTAGATTCATCACCAATAGTATATATCAAGTATGGACATAAGATTTGAATGCCTTCGATCGCCACTGGCCAATTCGGCGAATCTCGGGTTCACCTAAACCATTAACAGCCGTGACAGTTGTCGCTCCTATGTGGAAAGAATGAGAAGAAAATTGAGCTGAAGGCAAATTAGCTCACCTCAGGTCTCCTTTAAGACTGCCCTAAATTGAAATTGAGTATGCGGCATACCTGAAGTATGCACAAACAAATATCCTGGAACATTTGGTCTAACCTTTAGATAAGCTGCCAGAGCCATGACAGGGCAGATCTGTCCCATAGGTGCCTTGGCCAAAGAGATTGACTGACCTTTTGCTAACTGGTCGCTTTTTGAACACCTGACTAAAATCTTAATCCCCTGCTCCGATAACATAACATCTGAGAGCAGGAGTGCCCTACTTGATTTGTCATTGTGAAAGCCAGGGACAATCTCACTGATCCTCAAAGCTGCAAAAAAGGCTATAGCAAATACAGCTTTAAACAAATTCCTCAGTTGAATAACAAGCATTGGCTAAGTGTTGTCACAATTTCAGTAAGACTGGGCTGTTTATTGGCAAACGGGTGTCCTTAGCGACTGGGAATTATCTGGTCCAACCCTCTAAAGCTCTCCTAACTCTGAAATCTGCAGTGGGATCATGCAGACCACTGGCCCTGGATAAAAAGGCCAGGGCAGCCAGTCTGCCCCTGATGGTAACAGGCAACAAACCCGTTTGCCTAAGCCTCACTATGAATTGAAGAATGAGATCCACCCTAATTGGCCAGACTTCAACCTCCCCTATTTCTGATAGAAATTGTCTAAATACATTCAAGGCTGTCTGAGAGGACTTGCATGTAGATGGAGTGATAGACTGTAGGATCGCCCTGTCGATTTCTAATCTCCAAGGCTCCACAGAAGTGCTGGTACTTCTAGAGGGTGCATCGAAGTCTCAGGCATCAGCTGCCAGAATCTGGAGAACTGAAAAAGAGAGAGGGCATCCGCCAAAGGGTTAAGCAAACCAGGGACATGGTGAGCTTGGAACAAAACATTGAATTTCAAACATTGTGTCACCATAGTCCTAACCAAACTCATCACCCTTGAGGACTTAGAGGACTGGGAATTTACTACCTGAACCCCCACCTTGTTGTCACACCAAAACCAGATGGTCTTATTAGCACATTGATTTGTCCATAGGTGTACAGCCACCACTATGGGAAACAGGTTCAAGAATGTCAGGTCTCTGGTAAGACCACTTTCTGTCCAAGCAGGAGGTCATGCCTCCACAGCCCACTGACCATTCCAATAAACTCCAAATCCATGGGCGCCAGCAGCATCAGACTGTAGATGAAAATCTGCCCTCAGCAGCATTTCAGACCTCCAAAACAAAATTCCATTGAATTGTTCCAAAAAGGACTCCCAGACCTTCAAGTCCTCATGAATTCTCTTAGTAATTCTTATATGATGATGTGATACAGAAACCCCTTTAGTGGCTCTATACAATCTAGCACAAAATGCTCACCCTGGAACTATTATCTTACAAGCAATGTTTAACAAGCCTGTAAGGGACTGAAAGTCGTTGAGTGTAGCTTTATGTTTTCCCATCAATAACCTAACTTGCTCCCTCATAGCCACTAGCTTGTCATTTGGTAAACGAGATATCCCAGCCATGATGTCTATCTCAATCCCCCAAAAGGTAAGTCGTGTGTCTTTTCCTCGGCTACAGGAACTCCCAACTCTGCCATTAAACCCTGAAAGGGGACTAAAGTGTCACTACATCTTGCAGAATCGGGTGCTCCAGCTACTAAGAAATCATCCAAATAATGGGTGATTGCATTATTGCCTAACCTTTTGACAACACACCAATGGAGGAATGTGCTAAATGTTTCAAAAGCTGAACAGGAAATAGAACACCCCATTGGCATAGCTTTGTCAAAGTAATGTTTTCCCTCAAATTGAAAACCCAAGAGATCAAAGTCATCTGGTCGAACAGGGAGCAACCTGAAGGCTGATTTTATATCACATTTTGCTAAAAGTGCTCCCTTGCCTAAGGCCCTGACCATCTTAACTGCAGAATCAAAGGAAGTGTGCTTAACTGAAGTAAGTCTTGGGTCTATGGCATCATTAACAGAATCACCTTTAGGATAAGAAAGATTGTAAATTAACTTAAATTCCCCTGGGGCTTTTTTGGGTACCATACCCAGTGGGGATAAGTGAAGGGTGGAAATTGGTAGGTGATCATGAGGGACTGAAATCCTGTCCACTGCTACCTCTTTTGCCAGCTTGCCCCTTACTATATCTGGCAGATCCTTCCCAGAATGTGCATTGGGTGCATTATGGTGTTCCCTGCTCCGTGAGTAAGGGATACGAAAACCCAGGGAAAAACCATTGAATATATAAGAAGCAGCATTCTTATTAGGATATATACAGAGCCATGGCACCATTGCCTCCAAATTAATTGGTGATGGTGCTTTTACCGCCCAGTGACAATGGCTGGGTTGGTCCCACAACTTCTGATCTCTTACCTCTAACACAGGAAGTGCTGGGGTGAGTCCCCCCACAGGTGTTGCATTTGTGCTCAAACCTGCAGGGTTGCCTCAAACACTTACCTGCATTGTAGTTTCAGTAAATACCAAATTGCTTTCCTTCAGCCATGCCAGGCCTCACATTTTGTCCTCTCAGCTGTGTAACCATGGACACAAACCCATTGTCACAACGGCTTGAAGGGGAGGCCCCCACCATCACATCTGCCCACAGTTCAGATTGCACAAGTCTCTATGACAGTGAGGGATCTTGGGCAGCCCTCATTCTGAACTGCTTATCATATTGCAGCCAAGCTGCACCACGTGAATTGTGATGGAAGTTCGTATAAGCTTTAATCATAATTTCCTGATATTTGGAAAAATCAGGTGACCTAAGTGGTTCTTTTTCCTCCACAACTCCCCTGTAAATAGTGAAGCCCAATTGACAAAATTATGTTCCAACTTAGGGCATTTAAATGCCTGGAACTCCTTAGGTAGGCTAAATACTATCCCATCCTTAACCATAATCCTTGGTTCAGAATCTCTAAAAGTAAGAGAAAACAAGTCTATGTATTCCCCTTTCCAAGTCCTTTCTTTAGTAGCAAGGGGAAGGTGAGAGCCCAGGGGAATAGACATCCCAGCATATGGGGTACATTCCCTACTCTGTCCATTGTTGAACCAACTAGGCCAATAGAAGGCACTCTATCACCAGCCACATTAACTACTGGCTGAGCCACTTGCACCCTCGAGTTAGCCGCCTGGGGAGACTCAGGTGTCGTCGAGGGTGCTCCCAACAATGCAGAGTTGGAGCATTCAACCCCCTCATTCTGCCCAAACTGACCATCTGGAGCCCATACCAAAGTGGACCATGACACCTGTGCAGGAGAAGAAGAAAACACACCTGATGCAGAAACATGCTGGAAAGCATCACCAGCCAGCTGTGTAAATCCCTCAAAGTGCGGCCCTGCAACAGCTTGGGTGTCATGTTGAGACGCAGTTGCACCAGCCTGATCTGCTCTCCCTAGGAAAAATCAGTAGAAAAGTTAAAGTCTAGGGTTTGCTAGGGCCAAGCCTTGCAAAAACCACAGAAGAAAGCAGCAGAGCGATGTTACTCGCTTAGCTGCTTCTCTAAAATGGCTGCCGTCATGTGGCAGTGCAGGACTATATAGCCCCAAGATCCCGCGGGAAATCTCACAATGTTTGCTGCCTCATGAGATTTCCCAGTATGCTTTTCTACAAGAATACTGAAGCTGATTGGCTAGGCATGCAGGAACCAAGTTAGTGCTTCCTGCGTGCCCAGCCAACCGGCGGTCACCTGTCCTAAAATGGCCGTCGCAACAGGTAACCCCTCCCGACAAGTCGGGGGCATCTTTATCTGCAGTTTAAAGAGCTGTGCAGTGAACATCATGGTTAGTAACCTGAAAGCTGTCTCTTAAAGTTACAAGAATCTCTGTATTTTACAGAATTGTTAAATGTATTGTAGACCCTTTAACTAGTGATTTGGGACTCATAAATTGGTTGCAACTGAACATAAGTCTTAGCACTACCATTTCTAGGTGTGCCTTTTAAGGTGCCGGGAAGCAGGAGAGAGGTGACCAGTTGCAAAGGAGGATTTAGTTTGTTTGTTTTAACAAAGATATTATGATGGGTACAACTTTCCTCCTCTAAATATGACCAGCTCTGCCAACAAAAACAAAAATTAACTTTAAAAAAAAACTGTTTTCTCTTGCATGTGATTTCCCTAAAGACCATAAGGAGAAAAAGAAGGACCTATAGCAGGGGTAGGCAACCTTTCCCCTTTAAGGGCCGAGGGACTTCAGCTCCCAGAAGCCTCAGCCATATTGGCCAATAGTCCCATGTTGGCCAATAGCTCCTGGGATTCTGGGAGCTGAAGTCCCTCGGCCCTTAAAGGGGAAAGGTTGCCTACCCCTGACCTATAGTAAGCTGGGAAAAGGGAAGTAGTAATCTAATATTGCATATTGAGATTAAAAATGAGCTCCAGCGCTGAAAAGGTTGAAGTCAACTGGCATATATCACAGCACCTATAGCAATTCTGCCCACACCTGAGGACCCAATTTAGCATATAATCACAAACTTGCCTATGGAACATCAAGGCAAGCTAAATCCTGCTAATATTATTCAGGCACACTGCCCCCCAGCTGACCCCCAAAACTCATATTCTGTTTGCTGTTTAGTTGGAATCTGCAGCTTTTTTTTATGCTTGCATTGCACATTAACCTCATTTTCAATCAAAAGGGTTACGATGCTCTGTGCATAATATAAACAGGAAACCTTTGTTATGGAAGTGGTACAGCATTTGATCTGGTTAAATTATGTAAAATATTGCTTTTTTGGCAGGCTTGTATCTCACCAGGACACTGAAGTTTATCTCATGTTTTGCCCTTTGCTTTTTGCAGATGTGGATGTATATATCTTGATGCAGATGGAGCTTGTGTATTAGTATATTTGCCAAACATAGTTAGTACATTTAACCTCTACACATCTATATATGGTCACTGCTTTTCTGACTTCTGTAGGCTTCTGTGTAAGGGTTTAATCTGGAACAGGTGCCTTTAGCCTGCCTCTCCAAGTTTAGTATATGATTCTAAGAAACATATACTCTGTTAAAAATGACCATCATTTCATGTGGAAATTTCTGTTCTAAAGAGGTCTTGCATCAGTATCAAGAAACATTTGTGTGTGTGTGTGTGTGTGGTATACACATATACATAGTGCCCATTGTTGCAAAGAACACTTGTCTTCTTCCTCATGAACCTACTGAATGTTTTTGTAAGGTTGCTTGAGGAGTTACATTTTCTGATACTGATTTAATCTGTACCTCCTAAATAATATATCTATATTAACATAGGGCCTTTGCAGACTGCCAGAAATAGTGCACATTAAATTGAGGCACTGCCCTGGCTCAGTGCTAGGAAGTCTTGGGAATTGTATTTTTTTCTGAGACATTGAGCCTTCAGTTCCCATGATTCCCTTGAACTGAGCCATGGCAGTGCCTCAATTTAATGTGCACTATTTCTGGCAGTCTGCAAAGGCCCATAGTTATGGCTGGGCTTTCATAGTTCCAGAATGTTCTAACTCAGCTCTCCATTGGTTTTCTAAAAAGAACATATCAAAATGTGTTTATATGTTCCTATTTTGAGTGAAAATATATTTAAGAATGTGTATAATGGATTATGTTTTATAATATGTATTTATACTGTGGTACAATGGTTTCAGCATTGCATTAGGATGCTAGAAGACCAGATTTCAAATCCTGGCTCAGCCATGGAAACCCACTGGGTGACCTTGCAAGTCACACTCTTTCAGTTTCCAAGATAGATATGGAAAACTACTTCTGAAGAAACTTGACAATAGGTTCACCTTAAGTCACCATAAGTCAGAAATGACTTGAAGGCACACAACAACAAAAAAATTTATATTATGTTTACTATTATTTTAGTTATATTTATATCCTATTTTTCCTCCAATGAGCTCAAGATGGTATATGTGTCTCTTCTCCCACTTTCTCCCACTTTCATAGAATCAGAGTTGGAAGAGACCACAAGATCCAACCCCCCCTGCCATGCAGGAATTCAAAATCAAAGCATCCCCAACAAATGGCCATCCAGCTTCTGTTTAAAGACCTCAAAAGAAGGAGACACCACCACACTCCAAGGAAGTGTGTTCCATTGTAGAACAGCTCTCACTATCAGGAAGTGCCTCCCAATGTTTAGACGGAATCTCTTTTCCTGTAGCTTGCATCCGTTGTTCTGAGTCCTGTTCTCTGGAGCAGCAGAAAACAAGCTAGTGCCCTCATCAATATGACATCCCTTCGGATAATTAAACAGGGCTACCATATCTCCTCTTAGCCTTCTCTTCTCCAGGCTAAACATACCCAGTTCCCTTTACATGGGTTTAGAGGTATGTCAACCATTCCTGGATGGTGTCGCACTCCTCCTGAAAGACTGTGTTCTCAATTTGAGTGTGCTCCTGGATCTATCCCTCCAAATAACAGCCCAGATAGATAAGACAGTTAGGAGTGCTTATTATCAGCTTTGGCTGTTACACTAGCTGTGTCGCTTTGTAGAATTGGAGGACCTAAAGATGGCAGTGCATGAATTGGTAACCTCAAGGCTGGACTTCTGTAGTGTGCTGTACATTGGGCTACTGTAAGGGTCCACCCATGTAAGTCATTGCAGCATTGGACTTCTGGCTGCTGGAGTCCTGCCACCAAAGCTTTTACAGGACCAGGCCCAAACTGCCTGGAAAGATCAGGGCTAAGCTAACAAGCACAGCTGGCTTTACTTATGCAGGGCAGCTGGAGGTACAACCATTCAAGGGCTGCATTGGCCTCTCAATCCTTGCCAAAGCAACACAGTTTTCTGTGCTGTCTGTAACTGCTCTGGTTGCATTTTGCCTTGTTTTGGTAGTCTTGCTGTGTTTAGATTTTGGCTGGTCTCCTGCCTCTGGCTTCCTGGAACTCTGTCCTGCTGTGTTTAGATCTGTGAGACTGTCACTCTACACTCTTAAAATGGGGCTAAGTCATTTTAACTGTTCTGGCTGCTTCCTGTTGCATTCTGGAACTTGTAGGTTAGGAAAAGTCATTTAGAATATTCAGCTGGAAAGCCTTTAAGCCTCATGGAACTACAAGACCCAAAATAGGAGGCAGTCAGAGCTGTTAAAGTGAACTAGCCCTGTTTTAAGAGTGTGGTGTGAAAAACTTGCTGGTCTGCTTCCTGACTTTGTCTTCTGTTTCTGAACTCTTGGATTCCTGGAGCTCCTAGATATACCTACCATATTTTCTGGTGTATAAGATGGCTGGGCATATAAGATGACCCCCAACTTTTCCAGTTAAAATATAGAGTTTGGGATATACTCGCTGTATAAGATGCACACAAAATAAAAAGTTAAAAAGCATCACATTTGATTTCAATATGGTAATTTTAATTCAAATGCTTATGACATGCAGATACTTAACAGGAAAAGTGTCACTTATAAACACAACAAACTACAGCTCCCATGTTCCCTAGCATTTATTTCTGCAGTGTGTTTTGGACCTTACTTTAAAAAAATAGTCCAGATTTAAATGCTGCTTTAAAAATTATTTCCATCTCCCAGATATGAGATGGTTGGGGAAAAATGAGAAAGTGTTGTTGGGGGGGAAGGACTGTCAATATACAATGTAATGCATTCTGGGGTATGTACAATTTGCGGCCAAGTAAGTGACCCTGGGCATGTCACACACTCTCAGCCTCAGAGGATGGTAATGACAACCCCCATTTGAAGAAACATGCCAAGAAAACCCCAGGAGAGGGTCGCCTTAGGGTTCCTCTCCTCCTGCTCTCCCAAGGCTTCTTGCTGCCTCCAGCTCTGTCCTCCTTGTCCTCTTCTCTTCCCAAGGCTTCTTCCTGCCCCCACCTCTGTCCTTCTCTTCCTCTTCTTTTCCCAAGGCTTCTTGCCACCCCCACCTCTGTCCTCGTCCTCCTCCTCCTCCTTATACCTGGCGTAGAAGACGACTCCTGACTTTAACCCAGATTTTCCTGGGTTAAAAAGTAATCTTATATGCCAGAAAATACAGTAGCTGCCTTGTTTTGTTTAGACTCAGTCTGCTCCCCAACTCTGCCTCTTTCCTCTGGCCCATTGGACTCCTGGACTTCTTCTGCTTAGCTGTGCTTAGACCTGGTCTCCTTTTACCTCTGCTTCTTGCAGAGATTCCATTGGACTCCTGAACCACTATCTTGCTGTGCTCAGACCTTGGTCTGTGTCCTGACCTTACCTCTTGCTTCTGGCCCATTAGATTCTCTAGGTTCACAATACACAGGCCTGGCCCTGGCAGCCTGCCTTGGAATCCAGGCTGCTCACACCTCGAACCTTGACAGCTACCTCTGTAACAAGTTCAGAAGATTTAACTAGTTCAAAACAAGGCAGCTAGGTATATCGAGGGGTGGCCATATTATACCAGTATTAAAACCACTCTACTGGTTGCCAATTAGTTTCTGGCCAAGGTAGGAAATGCAAGTTGTTACCTTTAAAATCCTATATGGTTTGGGTCCAGGTTACCTACAACAATGGCTTTTCCCATATAATCCATCCCATTTACTCAGGTCTTTTGGGAGACATCTACTTCAGTCAGCCAAAACTAACTGACTGTTAAACAGATGAAATTTTCTTTTGGCATCCCCCAGACTGTGAAATTACTTGTTGGAAGAGATTTGTCAATT
Source organism: Phrynosoma platyrhinos (assembly GCA_020142125.1). Taxonomy (NCBI): domain Eukaryota; kingdom Metazoa; phylum Chordata; class Lepidosauria; order Squamata; family Phrynosomatidae; genus Phrynosoma; species Phrynosoma platyrhinos. The sequence continues at coordinate 277,159,115 of CM034701.1, read as the reverse complement.
CAAAATGCTGTATTATATTATAATATATATTATACATTTATAAAACCATGTGTATGGTTTTATATGTGTTGTGTTGTTTGTTGTTTTCCCCACTTTAAGCCATAGGAAGAGATGGCTAAGAAAAAAATCATCTTCATTATCCTCCTCCTCTTCACAAGAACCTGGTGAGGTAGGTAAGGCTAAGAGAGTTTGACTGGCCCAAGTTTATCTGGTGACTTTGATGCTTCGTTGGGAGTAGAACCTAGAAAACATAGTGCAAGTTTCTTGTTTCAAAGCTCTACACAACCTAGCTCCTTCCATCTTTCAGTTCTTAATTTCTTTTTACCAGCCTATTTGATCTTTGGAGTCTAGAAACTCTGATTTTCTTACTTGCCAAAGGTTTCATCTTCCTTGGTTCAGCTTTGTCATTATTCATTCAGTGCTACATAATCTTGGATTTGCCTCCCTGAACATTTGCAGACTGCTTCTTGCTGACCAGCCATGGAACAGTGAAACCAGACAGAATGTATTGGTTGAATAAAAAACACTTTATTTAACCAAGAACCTTTTTAAACGGCATTGAACCTGAAAAAGAGCAAGAGGGGGGGAAAAACCTAACATGAGATCAGCTGGAGCAGGTGTCACTCTTCACTGTCTCCTTAGCTTTTCCCTGGCTGAACCACCTGAGCTCCAAGAGTAACCCAATAGCTGGGTTGCTCCCCATCTAGTCATCTGCTGGAAGGCAGATCTAACAGAGGATTGGGAGTGGTGGCAGACATGTCCCTCTCCCCCAACAATCTCAGGATCTGTCCTAAAATCTTTGGTCCATGAAAGTTTTTGATATGGCAGCCCTATCTGTGAAGGATGCTGCAGACATTATATACTTCAGATAAATGCTAAGATGAGCAAGGGGCTAGTCTAGATGATTTGTGAGCCTTTTCCAACTAATTGATATTAAAGGTTAGTACGTAATAGGCAATACTCATTATGACATACTAGACTCCAAGAATAATCTGCATTTTTCCATGCTAGTCTAACCAAGTTGAATGAGGCCTACTCCTGGGTGACTGGATATAGGAGTGTATCCTTAGCTTGAATCAACACAAATCTCTGAAAGGATATGGCAAGTGAATACTTCCATTTTTAAAATTCTAGTCCTGTTAATCTCCACTTCACTTGAGACCCTTTCTCACTGATAAAAAGCAATTTTAAAATTTGTGTGCTCCTGTATTTCACATTGTGTAAAAAACAACAACAAAAAACAAACAAGATTTCTCTGATGACATTATTTCATAAAAGCTGATGTCAATCTATAAAGCAGCATTAGTATAAATATTTTTAAAGTATTTAATGACCTAAATAAAGAGATGCTTAAACGAAAGCATAACCATGCTGTGGATTTTTGTTTTGTTTTTGCATGCTTGGAAGTGTTGATGTGCCAAGAAAATAATTGATGGTCTTAAAAAAGTGTTTACCAATATTCTAATTTTGAAAATTATAGCTATACCCAGGGGATGCCCTTTAAAATGCTGCCTTCATTATTCCTTGGATAAGGACGTTGTTAATTCTGTTCAGTGATGAGTGAATTGTATTGAACTCTTGTGTTCTGTTTCTTTATTTACCCTAAATTAAATTAGTGCAAACATTTTTATTTTATTTTTTGCTGGTATTTCTAAGTGGGCAGAAGTGGTTGGTTGGTCATATTTAATTCTAAAGTGGATACATTTAGAATACAAGTAATCTTTTGAAACAAACATACAGGCACACACTGGTATTTTACAAGTGTGTTCTTTATAGATTAGAAGTAGCAGCCTGTTCATCCACAAGAATCATATCAGAAATAGAAGCAATGGAAAAGGTGCCCATCTTAAAAAATCAGATTCTCATAAAGACTGAAAATATAAAAGTGATACATAGTTCTTATAGATTGTGCTTCTATATGAAATGCAGTTTTGAACTGGCTCCTCAAAAATCTTGAGCAGACAGAGACAGACAGGGATTCTACAGAAACTTTAATATGAACATATGTAGCTGCCTTAAATTGTCTGTCTGTCTGTCCCAGTGTTCTACTCAGATTATAGAATCCTAGAATCTGAGAG
>CM034701.1:277138872-277151824 GCA_020142125.1 Phrynosoma platyrhinos | reverse complement strand
TATTATTATTATTATTATTATTATTATTATTATTACAGCACCACCTTATGAGCCCAAGGTATTTAATTCCACACCATGGAATCTGAGAGCATGCACTTAAGTCTGGATAAGCATATCCATGGCATTGACTAAATATTAACCTCATTACCTTTGAGCAAGAGTGGGCATTTGCCCTGATCCAATACAGCAAGGCACCCCACCTCCAATCTCTCCAAATATTGGTTTTTTTATTGAAAAAATATTGACATGATTTGTGCACTGTTTTCCCCCAAATCATGCATTAAACCTCTCAAATGACTGAAAACACACAAAAATGCCCACACATTCACAAGCACCCCAGAATCCTCTATTATCCCTAAATATCTCTCCATCCTCTATAGTCCTCTGCACTAAAATGGCAATAAGAAGTGGCACAACATCACTGCCAGTCATCAGTTTGAGAGGGACTGCAAAGGAAAATGGAGGAATGTGGGCTTAATGTGAAAGTAAGTGGCTTTGGGGTGTGTGTATGTGTGGAATTGGTCCGCACATACAATTGACCACTTCTGTCCCAAGGATAGGAACAATGCCATCCAAGGACCATCACAAATGCCCAGGAATTTGATTTTACCATTCATATTAGTCCAAGGCTTACCATGTTATTATAACATGGTAGGGCAGTTACTTCAAATGGCAGATGCTGAGAGGTAACATTATAACAAGCCTTATGGAATCACCAACAGTTCCCCGCTGTTAGAAAACAGAATTTTTATAGCACACTCACATCCTGTCCTTGATCCATCAAAACTGATGCCTCAGGAGGCCATTATCCCTCTGGCAAATATTGAAGTAAGATTCAATTGCCAGTCCATTTCACTTCTGGGCTAAAGACACAACTGTATATTTTGCTTTGGGGTGGCCTTACAACTCATATGCTAGACTATGCCAGAACATGCTTTTTAAGAACCCAAAGAGCATTTGTTAGTCATTGTCATACTCTTTCATTATTATTAATAAAATCAGTAGTCCCTCCAGCTCTGGGTTGTCCGCACTTACATCATCCAAACAGATGTTTTATGCAGATACAAACAGAATATGAACTCTGACGATGTGTTCCTTACTTATGGAGGAAAACAACTTTGTTATACACAATTGAATGACACTGCACTATACTGTCATTCAGATAGGTTTTGTCTTTTTATGTCCAAACCATTAGAGCAGTGGTTTCCAAATTTTGGCCCTCTAGATGGTTCACATTTCACTTCCCGTAATTCCTAACTGTTGGCCAAGTTGTCTAAGGCTTCTGGGATCTAAAGTCCAAAACAAATGGAGAACCAAAGGTTGGGAACCACTGCATTCGTGTATTAATTTCAGTTAAAACCCTATTCAGTTGAATTATCCTGCAGTGATCACGTCATATTTTGTTTCATCCTGCTAAAGTCCTTACAATTTCCTAAAACAAGTATGCAACCCAAGGAAAAGGAAAAGAAGAAAAACCCAGAATGCTTCTCCATGGTGGTCTAAGGCCTTGATGTGCATGTAATGGTTAAGTGAAAAAAATATTTAAATGGTTTTTGTTCCTTGTTTATCATTCTTGTGCCTACTGTAACTGTTTGGATGAGACTATAAAAGATGCATGCATAAGTTCATAATGGAAAAATCCAGCCTTTAAAGATTTTAACACTAAATACACAAAAGCAAATCCTTCCCCTATGATACATGTCTTTCTTCTTGATAACCACCATGTAATAAGACATAGCCAATACCACATCCTCACTGAATATGCTTTGCTCAGACCAAACACATTGGTTAAGAAAAATGTGCAACAATTGCTCTCATCTTTCTTGGCCCCAAGGAAGTTTGAAATTTACATCAGAATGAAATGTCACATAGCAGATGGAAGAGTAAAAAAATAAATAAAAGATGGACAGATTTGCCAGAAAAACAACTTTTCCTCCATGTAAGCCCAGTACAATAATTTTACTGTGGCTACAAAAGTGCAACTGTGTGGTCTGCAACAAATGTAGATGCCTAGCGTTTGTCTATCTTTAACAAACAATACCTTCAAGTTCTTGTACCTGTAGCTGTGTGACAGTGAATGAAAGAATCATGGAATTGCATACTGTCACAGCTTCAGATACTGTGAATGACTATGACCATAGGAAAGTCAAAATCCAAAATGCAGTGACATTTGAAAGCACATTAAATGTAAACTAGCACACTACTATTACCATTTAAGAAGATGGGCTTTTTAGGGGATATTGCTCAGAGGTTATGTCCTAACTCTTTTACTGAAGTCCAGTTAGAAGAGTCTACAAAGATTTGTACTTTCTACAACCTAAAGTTTTGCTTCACAAACTCCATGTCAGACCTCCTCATGCCTCAAGAAGAGAAACTGGGGAAAGATGGGATGAGAGAAACTGGGGAAGGATGAGAATGAGATGGAAGACACATTACTGGCACCATAAAACATTGAAATGTAAAGCATACATCTTAGTTCCAGCTGGGCTGGTGAGGAATAAGAACCTGGAGAGTATACTTAAAATAAACTTTGGATTTACCATTTGTTTATCTGACACGATGTTATATTTTAATTCCTAATTTCTAGAGCTGGGGAGCTGGTGGACAAATTTATAGCATCTGATATGGGCTAAATCCAACATAGCACCCAAATTACATGGATATATATATATATATATTTACTTCCCCAACTCATTGCAGCCATAAGGAAACTGGCTTTGAAGTGTTTGTCAGCCATTTGAGGCTGGGTTCAATTGGGTGAAAATTGTTTAGGAAAAGCCTAGAGGAATCTGGCCCGGGAGCTAACCTGATATCCTGATGTTACCTAGGGCCCTCCATAGTGAAGCTGGGTCCACTCATGCATCCTGCTGTGCCATCCTGTACCACCACTGCTGCCATGTGTTGCTCACTCTGAGGTCAGAAAGAGATGCCCAGTGTCTGTCACATGGCTGGGTGCCTTGTTTTGTCCTCAGTGTAAGCAATGCACCATGGTGGCAGCAGGTGGCATAGTGGGACACATTATAAACAGCTGCCTGGCTTTGCAACAGAGGGTTTCACATCTTCTGGGAAGATCTGAAGCAAAAGGTGAGGGTTTTAAAAAAAGTTTTAAGTGGGGTATATGGTAGGTTCAGTGTTGAACTGGCCAGATGTCATTCGGACACTTTGCATCAGAACTGAGGATTCGGCTTTGTGTTGTCCAGCCTCATTGCCATGGGACTGGGGGAAGGATGTTTTATTTGGCCCATGCAGACAAGGGGCTCAGGGGTTTGTAATAGGAAGAGAAATTCACCCACACAGAAATATACACTCATGGTGAATTACCACAATCTAATAATATATAATATAATATAATATAATATAATATAATATAATATAATATAATATTTATGGCTGACATCCTCTTCAGCATACATAACTTTTTAATATTAAAGCTTACTATTATGGCAGTATTGTTATGATCACAATTGCCCCCCCTAACCTACCTTAACAGCCAGTAATCACACTGAGCAATGGAGATCTGTTCTGCTGTGGCATCACTGAGGTCGGTGTTAACCGGTGTGGTAACTCACGGCATCACCGACACCTCCCATTGACTTCCTCCAGTACCACACTATACAGAATCCTTAGTAATGTTTTTTGTACTTTAAATTAGGAATTAAAATATAACATCATGTCAGAGAAACAAATGGAAAATCCAAAGTTTATTTTAATTGGGGTACACTCTCTGGGTGCTTATTCCTCATCAGCCCAGCTGAAACTAAGATGTATGCTTCACGTTTCAATATGTGGCATAATTCCTATATATACTGAATGTAATGTAATAGTTGTGACATAAGCAACTAGCAAAATTAATCTTTAAATTACAATATCATACACACAAAATAAATGTCTTTACATATACATAGTTTCATGTGGTTGAAGTGAAATTTCAAGGCCTTGGGGCCTCTCCTTTGTCCTCCCACTGAGACTCACCCCACTCACACTATCTCTTCAGCATTTTAAAAAGATATTAGTGAATGCCACGGCCCATTTCTGCCAAAATGCAGATGTCTGTGGAGCAGTGGTGTCACCTGGCACAGTCCACACACATTCACACCCCTAGTGATGCCACTGCCCCTTCCCATGAATAAGCTGGCAGTGTGACAGTCAACAGCTGGACCCCACAGCTGATTGTCAGGGAGGAGTTGGAAACATTATCCTGCTGTGCCTTAATCACCAACAGAACTGACCTCCATCCCCCAGTGCAGCTATTGGCTGTTAAAGTAGGTTGGGGAGACAGGTCACAATATAACATGTTGTTACACATTCGTAACTGTGTCTTTGTGTTTGGGGAGTCATGTCAAGAGATGACACATGGTTACACATTCATAACTGTGTCTGTGATGCACGATCATGGACCTTGTTAGTATTACATTGTATGAAGAGACGTGGGCTTGTTACTTGACACTAGGAAACAATAAAGATTTGCAGTTTTTGAGTTTTTCTGTGGAGAGTCAAGGAGTCTGCAATTAAAACAGAAGTAAGATGTGTGTAGCATTTTGATCTTTTTTTTTAAAAAAAAGCAAAAACATTCTGGACTGGAGTGATTATTATTGATTCAAGTCTTAAGCTACCAACTGATCAGGACACAGGGAGGTTTTTCTTGGTTGCTAGGTATTGGTTTCCTCTCTCGGCTCCACTGTGGGGATGTAAATCTTTATCCCCACATGCAAAAGCTCCACCCTCTCACTGGGTAAGATACTTCTTTACACATTTTTAAATATCTTTTCATGTTTTGGGACTAATTTGTGGGTTGTGGGGGGGTGCACAAAAAAAATATTAAAATAAAAATTACATAAAACAACCAAAAATAAGAGAGCAGGAAGTGCTATTTTTTCCACTGTTGCACATGGACAAAAAAGGGAAAAAACATTTGCAGCAGTTGAATAGTTGTTTTGACAGGGTTTCTCAGCCTATCAAGACAACCTTTTTCTTCAAACATGAGGCAATCTGTGAATATTCTTTACACCCTTCTCTATTCTGTTACTTTTAGCCCTGTACTTCTTTCTTCTTTTTACAATGTGTGGATATTCACAGCCTGAATATTTCTAGTTAGATCATCTCTTTCTGTCTTCTCTCTCTCTCTGACTCTCACCTTTCTTTCTTGAAACACATAGCATATTTGCTCTCTTAAAGGAGAAATTATTTCTCTTCTAAATTTCCTGCTTCATCTTTGCTGTGAAAATGTATGACAGGTCTTTATTATTTTATTCCCTTCAGTCTTTATAGGCTAAATTCATGTCTCAATCTTTGTGGATTTGAATTTATGTCTCAATTTAAAGTTCTTTTTCTCATTCAAAAATCCTTAACTTTCCAGTGTAGTAAATTAGCTAAACTGGGGAGGGTGGGAGAAAAGGGAGGGGTTAGTACAAGGGTGGGCATCACCCAGCTGTGCAAATTTTGTTGGACTGCAACTCCCAGAAACCCAAGCCAATGGTGAGGAATGCTGGGAGCTGCAGTTCAGCAGCACCTGAAGATCCACATGATTTCAAATTCTAGTTTCATATTATCTGCATTTTTACTTGCATTCCCATTGAATAATCTTGACATACTTTATTTATCTCATGACATCCTATTAATGTAAGCTTAAATTGAAAGTCACTTTGAAAGTGGGAAATAATAATAATAATAATAATAATAATAATAATAATAATAATAATAATGTAGTATTCACATAGAGGTGTTCCTCACCCTCCCACTACAGAATTAAATGTGGAACATGGACCACCATTGTTACCATATTTCATACCTTTTGCTCTTAAGGTGTTTGTGCTGGAAGGATGATGTCCTTAGCATTATCTTTAGAGCTTATTGCTGTCTTTGCATTCACATAACAGTGCCTTACATTCCCCCCCCCACCTTATGTCTTAATGATATGGTTTAACAAATTTTATATTTATTTTATTTTGTCTTTGCCTTTATCATAGTCACATTGGAATTGTTGTTGTTGTTCTTATTATGTTCTGTTTGTTTTCATTATTATTAATAAATATCTGAAGCTTTTAAAAAAATCATTCTTTTATTTAATACATTTTAAACTGATTTTATTTTTGAGGTGAGTTTGGTTTACCAGTCACATATGCTAGCCGATCTGGATATAATAAAATAGCAGCAAGGAAGAACCTATTTTTCAGGGTTCTCCATAGTTATGTTATGTGCTATAAGGCCTCCCTTGACAATAGGAAGTGGATGACCCTCAAATGCCTAATGTTGAATCAGAGTAGGGGCTGGGTATGTGGTGGCTTCAGTGGAAGCAGCTCTACATTTCCACTAGTGCTTGGCTTTCTTTTTTCTTTATTCTCCTCTACCAATTGTGGTGGGGAACTAATCTTGGGGAATCCCTTATTGGTAAAGGAGCTTTATATCTGGTAGACAATTTGTCACTTTATATCCAAACACTCCCCCAGTTTGATTGTATTTCCCCTGCTAGGCATTACTTTTTATCTAGGAATGGGTAAGTTCAAGGGTGTCAGCTATGAAGATGTTGCCTGTCCAATAATAATTCTTAAAATGTAAACAGTTTTACAAGAAAGGAGACACAAAAGATTTCAGTAATTACAGGACCATTTCACTAATTTCTTGTACAAGCAAAGCAATCCTTAAATTCTGCAGCAAAGACACCTACCATGTATGGAATGAGAAATCCCAGAGGTGCAAGCTGGATTCAGGAAAGAAAAAGGCACTAGGGGTCACATTGCAAACATATGATGGATAATGGAGTGCATCAGATAATTCCAAAATAAAATCTACATGTGTTTTATTGGCTACAGCAAAGCTTTCAATGTATAGCTCACAAAAAGCTATGGAATACCCTCAAAGAAATGGAAGTGCCACTGCATTTAATTGTAAGCTGTACAAGATTCTGCCATCAGAACTGACTACAGAGAAACATAATGGTTTCCAATCAGCAAAGGAATCAGGCAAGGATGCATTCTATCACTCTATTAATTCAACCTATATGCAGAAAATATCATACACAGAGCAGGCCTAGACTCGGAGCCAGGAGGAGTTAAGATTGGAGGAAGGAACATTAACAATACACAGATAATATAATACTACTACTAGAGAAACCAACGAAGACCTAGAGCAATTACTGAAGAATGTCAAAGAGAAAAACCACAATGTATGTTTAATGTTGAACATTAATAAAACAAAAATAATTACTACAGAAGACCAACAAGAATTCATCCTAGAAAAAAATAAAATTGAATGGTCAAAGAGTTCCTACACCTTGGATCAGATTTATAGCCCGCAGAGGGGCGGGCTATAAATAAAAAAGTTATTATTATTATTATATTGATCAGAATGGAAACTGCATTCCAAAACACTCTGCAGAAATAATCCAGTTTGAGACCATATTAACTGCCCTGGTTTTGTGCTAGGGAATCATGGGACTTGTAGTTTATTGTGGCACCAGAGCTCTCTGTCAGACAAGGCTAAATGTCTCACAAGATTACAATTCCCAGAATTCCCTAGCACTGAGCCAGGGCAGTTAAAGTGATCTCAAACTGGATTGTTTCTGTGGTGTGTTTTGGACCAGAAGCCAAGAAATTTGAAGAAGACTAGTTTGGAAAGGGCAACTATGAAAGAACTGGACAATATTCTGAAGTGCAAAGATACAACTCTGAACACTAAAGTGAGTATCATCCAAGCCATTGTGTTCCCCATCACAATGTAAGAGCTGGACAGAAAAGAAATTTGATAGAAAGAAAATAAATTTATTTGAGATGTGATGCTGGAAAAAGTGCTGTGGATGGCCAATAAAACAAGCAAATTAGTTTTAGACTAGCTCAAGCCTAAACTCTCCCAGGAAGCTGAGATGACTCTCTGCCTCAGCAGACGACTAAAAGAGTCGTCTTCCGGGCAGGGAAGAGGAGGGGCAGCCGCACGAGCGGTGGCTCTTCCTCCTCCTGAGGTCGCCCCTGGAAGCGCCGGCCATCCGCACGACCGGCGCTTCCGGGTTGCCCTCACGCCGCGGCAGCCGAACGCGCCGCGGCGTTTGAGCCAGGGAAAGTGCACCCGCCGCTTTTGGGGTGCACTTTCCCTTAAATCTAAAAGGAGCGCCAATTTGGTGCTCCTTTTAGATGTGCCGCAGGAGCACCGTGGTCCGGAGGCTGAACTCCGGCGGTGCTCCAGACCAGGGCGTCTCCGATGCCCTGGTCTGCATCCCCCCTAAATTGAAGCTGTCATACTTGGACCACACCATGAGAAGGCATGAATAACTGGAAAAGACAATGATGCTAGGAAAGGTAGAGGGCAGTAGAAAAGGGGGGGTTGCAGACTGCCAGAAATAGTGCAAATTGAGTCCACTTTAAGGGTTAGGGAATCATGGGAACTGTATTTTATTGTGGCACCAGAGCTCTCTGACAGAGAAGGCTCAATGTCTCAGAAAAAAAAAAAAAACAATTCCCATGATTCCTTAGCACTAACCCTAACACTAAAAGTGGACTCAATTTGCACTATTTCTGGCAATCTGCAACCCCCCAGAGAGAGACCACATGCCACACAGTTAGACTCAATGAAAGAGGCTGGGGGCCTGAGCCTGCAAGACTTGAGCAGAGCAGTTTAAGACAGGGTGTTTTGGAGAGGTCTCATCCAAGGGGTCACCATGAGTTGAGGTTGACTTGAGGGCAGTTAACAACAAAACTTCAGTTGAGCATTTAGAAATGCAGTTTGGGTATCTAAAGAAAAGGAGTAGGCAAAGTTACCAGGGGAATTTTTAATAGTTTTTTTGGGTTTTTTGGGCTTTGTGGCTGTGAAGAGTTTATTCCTGATGTTTTGCCAGCATCTGTGGCTGGCATCTTCAGAGAATGTTGACATAAAAGAGTGGGGTATATATATACTGTGTGACCCTAGGCTGGGAGGAGTGATTTACATGTTAATATGTGTATTGTTCTGTTGTTGAATGGCAAGGCCTCATGGTGGGAGTATATGCAAGGAGAATTTGTGTCTATTTAATTAGTGATCTGTTGTCTGCTGGGGAAAACCCTGGTGAAATGTCAGGAATAAACTCTTCTAAAACACAGCCTCTTCTAAAACACAGCCTGAAAAACCCACAAAAAACTATGGATGCTGGCAATGAAAGCCTTCGACTTCACATTGGAATTTTTACTGTCTTATTCTCTGCAACTAGAGACTGAGGGAAAATTTCATTTGAAGGGAACAATCCTAGGGGGGTTGCAAACTGCCAGGGGGGCCACTGGCTAAGATGCTTCTCATGAATGAATGCAACCCTGCCCTCCCAGAACCCACTTTAGCAACATATTGCTAGCTTTCAAATAACAATGAAAAAAAGTTAACAATTAACCTAAGCAGACTGCCAGAAATAGTGCACATGAAATTGAGGCACTGCCCTGGCTCAGTGCTAGGGAATCATGGGAACTGTAATTTATTGTGGCACCAGAGCACTCTGACAGAGAAGGCTCAGTGTCTCAGAAAAAAATACAATTCCCATGATTCCCTAGCACTGAGCCAGGGCAGTGCCTCAATTTCATGTGCACTTTTTCTGGCAGTCTGCTTAGGCCCAAAATCACAATCTACTATCTAACAGGTTGTATGAGGGGGTTTCTTGTATTTGTATTCAGAATGAATGCAGACTGTATCATCTGTTTTTAATCAAATGATTTTATCAACCTGAATTGCAGACTTGGTTTCTAACACAATGGATTAGCTTTTTAAAAAAAAAATAAATAAAAAAAATAGAGGTTTGGAATAGAACCGACATTCAGATAGCCTATATATGTCACCATTTGACCTAATTTGGAATGAGGGGTATTGTTTAATTTCAAACAATTAAGAATACATTAATTATGTAAAGTGCCAATATAGTTAAAAGCAGTGTTTTGCTATTATGTTCCTATAAATGCTTGTAAAGATCATGAGCATTAATGAGGAAGGGAAATAATGATGTTCTAAAAGAATTACACCCACAATGGATTCTTGAAGGTGTCTTCCAGTTGTTCTGATTTGTCATTGGCAAAATGAATTCTATTGCTATTATTGACAAAATCATAGGAGCACCTCCCACCCCAACATGTTGACAAGATTTTAATATCAAATGTCACATAACAAAATTACTATGCAAGAAGAACCTACTATTCAGAACAGTTTGGTGATTCCTTGATAAACATTTTTAAAGTATCCTTCTTTAAGCCAATTAAGTGAGAAAGTGGACACAATGAAGGTGTTGGGGATAATGTGATGTACTATACTGTTGTGTGATCTTCTATACTGTTGTGCATGTAGTATAGTAATGAAATTTGTTCCTCTCTAAGGGCCTCTGCAGACTGGCCCAAAGATCCAGCCTGAAGGCACACTGGCCATCCCAACCCCACGCCGGTGGCGTCAGGATGCTTTTCTGGTGCAGCGTTCAAACACACTGCACTGGAAAGGGCGCTAAAGAGCTGCCCACCAGCTCTTAGAGCAGCCTTTTGTAGCCCCTGAAAGGCAAAAGGGAGGATCGGGGGTGCGACATGTGGTTGCCGCAGCCCCAATCCACGGAGGCCCAGAGGTGCCCATCTGCATAACCCCTAAGTTGCAGATAGCTCAGTCCTTTCAACTTTTACTTTACCTTCCTTCACTTAGGGAAAAATTACAATGAAGATTGTAGTAGCCTTCTTTCTCTACTCACACTTCCACTGTGTTTGTTTAGACAGTGATGCTCAGAAAATTTGTCCTTCAATGAACAAGCAACAGACATACACTGCAGATCTTAAAGTGCAGACAGAGGCACTGGAAGGACTGTGTGTGCTACTGGTTGTAGATCCTTTAAAAAGTATTTTCTTTTCCTTCCTTCCTTCCTTCCTTCCCAAGTGAATATAACTGTGGCTAGAACAAACCCCCAGGAGATCTGTCTGCAGTTTGACAGGATTTATTTCTTCTAAAGGGACTACTGGAATTCTGGGCTTTGTAATTCTGTGAGATATTTAGCCTTCTTTGTCAGAGATTTCTAGTGCCACAAGAAACAGCAAATCCCATGATTCCATAGGATAGAGCCATGACAGTTAAAGCAGTGTGGCATTAATTCTGCAGTGTGGCAGCAACCTAAGAGGCACAAAGACTAACATTTCTGAATCTTGGTGCAAATTTGGGATCCAAAGACTGATCGGTGAAGTAGATGGGCCAAAAGGAGGGGCTGCTCCAGCCACAATAGCTCTGGGACCATGGTGAATGGATGGCCCACTGCTGAAGTGGGCCACCATTGAGTTCCCAAATGGGCTGTCAGAAGGAGTGCATTAAATCCACTCCTTTTGTTGGCAGCTTCAGAGCAACCTCCAGAGACGTTGGATGTGAGTCATCTAATGACCATGCCCCTGAAGTAGCCAGAAGCTGCTCTATTTGGCCCATCTGTTTCACACCTATGTATCAATTAGTGTAAATTGAATTGATGCAAATCAGCACCCAATGCAAATCACCAAATCACACTCCATATTGAATCAGGGCCCTTGAACCAGTGCTGTTAATCCTCTTCTTTCAGGGATCCAGAATACCTCTATTTCTAATCTTTCTGTAATTGTAGCTGTAGTGGCTACCAGATACTATTTAAAGATATCCTCATGACTCTTCCTCTTTCAATTTTCTATTAATACAGCTTTATATTTATCATTTTCATGGAAATGATGTACATAATATATTCAAATAAGTAGCTCTTTCACTGAAAAATACATTTCTATAAACACATTTATTTAATTTATATCCCACCTTTCTCCTTGCAGAAGACAATGTGCAGCATTGTCCCTCAGTAACAATAAATGAATGAATAAATAAAATCTATTTATAAAGTTTAACATAATGAAACAAACAACTCTGTTATAAACATCAAAGAAAACAGTTTAAAACACAGCTAAAATATAATAGAAAAGATAAAAGCCCAGCCCCATTAAAAAACCCTTCTGCCATGTGAATTATAAGCCAAAGCCCTGCATAATTAAGAAGACTTTTGTTTACCAGTGGAAAGAAAGGAAAGATGTGGCCAATCAAACTTCCTATGAAAGAGAAATACACAACCTGGTAGCAGCCACTGAAAGGATCAACAACAAATGTATTGCTCAAGTCTTGTTTTAAACAAGAGAATACTTTCTTATTGTGGTCATCTCAGCCCAGGATATCTAAAATTTGGTTGTAACTTGACATGACCAGAGGACAAGTGCGCCTTCAGTGTGTGATCTGCATTTACCTAACGGGATCATCCACAGAGTAAGCAGGCATAAATTGTGCACAAGTCATTGATTAAAGTACGACAAAATAATGGGATCCAGGTGACCCAAACTACATATTCCTCTACACTAAACCCCATTAATGAGAAATGGTTTATGAAAAGCAGGGGTGCAGGAAAGACCAAATTTTGTATGAATTTACACAATTCAAATATGTTGGAACCCACACTTTTCAGAATTTTATGCTTTGTCTTACAATTCAGAAAAGTGCACAAAAAACATCTATATAAGGAAAAGTATATGTGAAAAGTTGTTTATATGTTGTTTATATGAGGAAAGTACATACTGAATTGTATTAGATAGGCTTGAGCAGCAGGAGAGGAAGAGCATGTAGGAAGCAAAAATGGGAAATGTGTATCCAAAAATTTTGTACACATTTTCATGAAGTCTCTTTTAGACAATTGTTTCCTTTCTTTGCAAACTGATGTAAATGTTGGCCAAAATGAACTTGCAAATGGGGTAATGAAAAATGTGTCAGGAAAATGCCCTTCATTGATTCAATGAAAAAGAAAATCTAATCATAGCCAGGTCATTTCTACTTTCCTCAGAAAATAGAAAGAGTAATTTACTACTACTACTACTAATATTAATAATAATAATAAAATTTATTTTTACCCTAGTCATCTACTCCTCTCTTCTGATGTTTTCCAATACTTGCATTTCCATCCTTTACATTCATCCAGCCCAAATACTTTACT
>CM034701.1:277111266-277124872 GCA_020142125.1 Phrynosoma platyrhinos | reverse complement strand
CGCAACTGAGAGCCCCTCCCGACAGGTCGGGGTGGCTTCTTTCTGTGTGCAGGAGTTAAAAAAATGTTGTTCTGGGTTGGCCATGAAGATATTGACATCTTATGATGCTGTGTGTGTGCCCATGGTGGTGCCATTGACTTGGAGGTATATGTTGTTACCAAAGGTGAAGTAATTGTCTGTGAGTAGCTCATGTTATTCCTGCATTCTTTCCCATCTGGATAGAAGGTGGAGTACTTTGCAATCCTATGCACACTTTACATGGGAATAAGCTCCTATTAAATTCAGTAGGACAAGGCCAATTATATCTAATTAGGATTGCACTGTGAGATCCTTCAGTATTCAAGAGGAAAAATAGAACTTTGTTTAAAAGGGATCATAAGAGGCACAGCCATGATATAGTTCTGGCATTTTCTCCAGCTGAGACAAAGAACACATGCAACATGCAATTTTATTTAATATTTTATACAGTTGCCCCTTCATTTTTGTGGGGGATCCATTCCAGACTCCCCCTGCAAAAATGGGAAAATGCCAATATTCAAGTGCATGCCTGTGGGTGCACACCCCAATTTTAATCCCCTCCATTTGTCCCCCACAAACGGGCAAGGGATGTCCATGAAAATGGAGGAGCAACTGTATTTGTTGGTCAGACATAAAAAGGATGGAACATGGCTTGGGACCTAGTTACCTGAAGGAATTGTATATCCAACTTGGAATAATACCTCCTTTGGAGGCTTTCTTCTAGCTTGTCCTACCATCTCAGGTTCAACAGGAAATAGCCAAAGTAGGTGTGTCATTCCATTTGTGACATCCTAGGGAGGCTTCCATTGCTTCTCCACTAGCTTTAAACATTTTTAAAACAAATATGTAAATCCAGACCTTTAATCTCAACAGTGATTGTTTTTCTGCTATTCCTGACATTTACTTTTTATCAGTGTCATTGCTAATCCCAGAAACAAATGGTGGGTACATGCCTTAGTTATATTTCATTTGGATTACTGTAATGTACACTATATGGGACAGCCTTTGAAAAATGCTCAGAAACTTCAGTTGGCCAAAAAAAGGAGCAGCCACAGGGAATATACAACTCCCTTATTGTAACAACTTCATTGGCTGCCAGTCCATTTCCAGGCACAATTCAAACTTCTGTTTTTGACCTATAAAGTCCTATATGGCTTTGGTACTAGTTATTTGAAGGACCCTTTATGAATCAACTAGAATGTTAAGATCATCCAGAGAGGCCTTTCTCTATGTCCCACCACCCTGTCAGATTTGTTTGGCAGGAACAAGGAAGAGGGCATTCTCAGTGGTTATTCCTAGACTCTGGAACTCCCTCCCTAGAGAAGCAAGGATGGCCCCATTCCTGATTTCCTTTCAGTGGCAAGTGAAAATATTTTTGTGCTGTTAGACTTTTTAAACTAATGAGGGTTGGACTTTCAAATGCTGTGCAAGTCAGATGTCAAGGTTTGTATATAGTTTTTAATACAGTTTAATATTTTGATGCATAAATATTTTAACTTTTTAACTTGTTTAATTGTTTTAACTTTATACCTTTAAAATGCTTTTGTCTTGTTTTTTAAATTGCACTGTTTTGAATGTGTTGTTAGTCACCTTGAGTCCCAGTAATGGGAGAAAGACAGGATATAAGTAAATAAAATCATCATCATCATCATCCCAACTTTGGGATGCTTTGGCTCTGGAGAAAGAAAAGAAGAGGCAGCATCTACTGAACTTAATCACCCACACACTGCCATCCCTTTTTCCTTTAGTGTCATGGATTGTAAGCCTGAGGCTTGTTTCGTTGTTCTTTTACTTGTAAAGCACCATGTAAAAGGATAAATGATGAGGAAGATGGTGATGGGGAAGATGGAAAATGATCTCAAGCTGGATTATTTCTTGCAGTCTGTTCAGGCCCTTTCACTCACATCCAGACATCCTTTTGGATCCAAGCCCATAACATAAAAGCACAACAGTTGGGCATGCATATTCAAGAGCTTTCTGATGTTACCATTGCAAAAAAAGGAAGTGACATTTTATTTAAGTTATGTCTTTAAGGCAGACTATCCTTCAACTAGAAAAAAAAAGTATATGGGGTTGTCTGAAGACAACACAGGAGACAAAAGAAAGGACAACAAGAAATAGAACCAGACAAAGAAGGAGTGAGAGTTCGCATCTTGTCTTGAAACCTCTCTCTCAAGCTTTGAGGTACAATCTAGCATGATACAGAGACCTATGTCAGGTAGTGCTACAGGGGGGTGAGAATTAGATGAAGGCAGGAATCTCCAGGATGCAATAAGTCTTTTAAAATGGTTGGGCCTGTTGAAACAGAAGGATATTTAATTTGGGCATCAGGAAGAAAAATGTCTTAGGCTAGCACACTTACCCAGTCACTGAAAAGTATGTGAATGCCAAACTATTTTCATCTTTCCTTATAGGTTTCCCAAAATTGTTTCTTCCTCTTCCTCCTCCTCCTCCTCCATATCCCCATCCTTATAGCATTTATTTCTAACTGTGGCAGAGTTAAACTATAATTATTATTCAAACTTCTGTTGTATCCTTGGCTATGGAAGTGGCCAGTCAGCTCTCCATAAGTTTCTTTCTTGTCCCAACTATAAGACACACTTTTGCTGCTGAGACTTGCTTTGCTATGCAAACATTAACTGAATTTTGCACCATTACAAAGGAAGTATGGGCTTTCTGTCATTTCCTTACTTGGGTTATTTTGTTTTCATTTTCAGAAATAATGAATTTACCATAAACCTTTACTTCAGAAATGCTTGACTGGTATACAGATGTGGAGACTAGGAACAGTTTTATTGCTTAATGTGGATTATTTAGTTCTTTCAGGCAGAGGGGGGAAGAAAAAACACCCAGAAGAATTCCTTTTTGTGTATGCTTCTAATGATTTTCTACATGAAATATATACATTTCAAAAATTGCTACACATACATATCTAAAAATCATTACTTTTAATCCATAAGTGCCGGTGTGTATTTAAAGAAAACAAAATAAATGTAGAACTCCAGAAACACCAGGGCTTTAAAACAGCTGCAGGGCAGAAGCAATAATGGCTGCTCACTAGGCACTGTAACATACATTTAATAGCTATTTAACTTCTAAAATGCAGATTAAAAACATAGGTTTTTTTGTTTTGTTTTGTTTCATTTAAAACACACACAGACAATTGTCCAATTTTGCCTGAGGCTGTTGAGTTGCTCAGAACATGACAGGAAAAGGTCTTAGCACTACCTACATTCCAAGTTTAATACAAATATCAAATGGTATGAAAATATCTAATGGTGTTTTCACAAACTGATCTTATGCATGTTTATTCAGATGAAAGTTTCCCTTATGTCCAGAGACCATATGCTTTGCCTAGGACGACAGCCTTGGCAAGATTTCACTTTTATAATAAATCTGCCTTGAATAATATCATTTTAAAATGATTCTTCATGTTAGTTTAGCTTATTACATTTATGAATGTTTTCCACCACCAGGAGTTGATTTGAAGCAATTGACAAAAAGGATATGAAAACAAAATAAAAGCTATAATTTAATCTTCATTTAAAATCATAAAATTTCAAAAATTAAAATTAAAAATGAAGAAAGTACCTGTTGATTTAAAAAAACCTGCATGGATACTAGAACTGATATGTCCTCACTTTCCCTTCAGAACTGAAAAATATTCACCAAAACTGAACTAATTAAATGAAGCAAAAACTATTCAAATGCCCAGGAAAAGCTTTAGTGATTAGGTGCACCCTTACCTGCACCTAGTTTTGAGCGGGGGCCAGCTATGGGAAGGGGAATAACTTTTGGGATTAGACTTGAGCTGTCTCCCAGACAAAGCACTAGGGGAGTCTGGTTCTGGTAAGGTCTTCCTTGCCAGGAATCACTGACTGGCTAATATTAGTCTGCAGAGATAGTGTTGCAACCTGGGGGGCTCATCCTTGGCAGTTTAGAAGAAGGTCTTGGAAGTGAGATGCAGTGGTTCAAGTGGTTAAGATACTGACACTGTTGATTGCAAGATGGGCAGGTTGGCAGTTCAAGACCCAGGTGTCACATGATGAGGTGAACTCCTATCACTAGTCCCAGCTTCTGCCAACCTAGCAGTTCAAAACCATGGAAATGCAAGTAGATAAATAAGTACCACTTCAGTGGGGAGGTAAACAGCATTCTGTGAAATTGTACTGGCCACATGATCACAGAGTAGTCACTGATAATGCTGGCTCTTTGGCTTAGTAATGGAGATGAGCACCATCCCCTACAGTTGGAAATGACTTGACAACCTTGTCAATGGGGAATATCTTTACCTTTACCAGGGAAGCAGGTTAGGGGTTTAAACAGTTAAGGAAAGTGGCCCTAGTCCAACCCATAGTCATTCTTTATTTCTAGGTGGGTGCATAATTTATTCTTCATTCCTTCAGATCTTCATTTGTCAGATCTTTGATGTAGCAGGGAAGATAAGATGACCTTCTTTCTTTCAGATCTGACCTGAAAAATGGTAAATATTTGATTTATGAAAGCCATGAAGATAGCAACAGAGTGATGAGCTAGCCACTTTTATCAAGTGTCACGAGGCACAGAAAAATTTTCACTTGCTATAGACACTTGGGATATAAACTGGTGTCATAGCATGAGAGGTTCTTGGCTATTTTAGCTTTTGTTCATGATCTGTGGTGAGGTTTGCAATATTTCTCCAGGTGGAGAAACTCATTCTATTGCATTCTGAAAGATGATTGTTATTGAGAACACATGCAGAAAACGAAAAGACAGAAACAAAGATATAGACCAAAAAAGAAAAGAAAAGCCAGAAACAATTTCTTAAATGGAGATGAAAATCTTTAGTTCAATATTTCAGTTCCTAAAAATTGAAAATTAACTCTGTTTTCCAGCATATTTCTCTGTCTTTTGAGCTCTTTTAATATTTTGTTAATACTGCATTACTGATCAGGACCCTATTCTGACAGTTGTTCTGTCAGCTAAACTTCAAGGGGCAATGCCATGATCCCTGGAGGATCATAGTGAAATCAGTCTTTAGTTCAATATTTTCAGTTCTAAAAAAATTGCAAATTAAGTCTGTCCTCCAGAATATTTCTCTGTCTTTTGAGCTCTTTTAATATTTTGTTAATTTTACATTACTGATCAGGGGCCTATTCTGACAGCAGTTCTGTCAGCTAAACTGGAAGGGGCAATGTCGTGATCCCTGGGGGATCACAGTGAAACCTTTCTCTTTCTTCTTTCTCCCTGTCTAACCTCCAGACATGAGAAATTATGCTACTGTATGCTTTCCATGGTAGATCTTGAGGGTATGCCTGAGTTATGAATCACTTCATTCTAGTTCAACTGACAGAATTGCAACTGCTCCAACTGCCTCAGTTTGACAGGGATTGCCCCTATTAATCCTCTATCATCTCACTAATGACCTAATTGCTACTCCCTGCACCTTTCGCCTTTGTCCTTAGGTTACTTTCACTGCTGCAAGCTGAATTCAAAGTGTGAATTCAATTAGCTCCGCATTGCGGGAGGGAGCAGAATCTTACCCTTCCCTATGAAAGCAAATTGCCACAACCTCTCCTAAGCTGTTGCCACATTGCACAATGAATGCAGTTTGTCACAACTTTAACTGTCAAGACTTCATTCTATGGAAATCTGGGATTTGTAGTTTGTTGTGGTAACAGCTCTCTGACAGAGGAGGCTAAATATCTCCTCTAAATCTAAATATCTAACTAAAACTACAGATCCCAGTACTCCATAACAATGAGCTATGGCAGTTAAGGCAGTGTCAAATTGCTTTAGTTCTGCAGTTTAGATGTAGCACTAGATTCTGTTTTCATCCTCATTAATAATTTTTGGCATGTTAATCCCACTCTGATGTTGCTTGGCCACATGTGCCCTGGTTTTCCGCTGTGAAATGTTGAAAGGTATGGACTGGTTCTGTCAATGAAACAATGTGGCTGGATTCTGGCAAAGTTCTCTGTGAAAGACATCTACGTTAATCTGGAAAATCAGTAAAAGAGAACTTGTATCACATTTGAGACTGAAAGAAAGAAGCTGGTAGCATGCACTTTTGTAGATTTGAGTCTATGAAAGCTTGTCCTATCAGCTTCTTTCTTTCAGTTAGGGCCTTTGCAGACTGGCAGAAATAGTGCACATTAAATTGAGGCACTGCCCTGGCTCAGTGCTAGGGAATCATGGGAACTGTAATTTATTGTGGCACCAGAGCTCTCTGACAGAGAAGGCTCAATGTCCCAGAAAAAAATACAATTCCCATGACTCCCTAGCACTGAGTCAGGGCAGTGCCTCAATTTAATGTGCACTATTTCTGCCAGTCTGCAAAGGCCCTTAGTCTCAAAGGTACTACAGGGTCCCTTTACTCTCTTTTCTATATGTTTCCATGTGCATATTCTATTTGGTTCTGTTGTTTGCTCTTGCTATGAGGGCTGGAAAATTACAACCCACAGGCCACATATGCCTGAAAAGTTTCCTTGTTGCCACCCCAAAGCCCTCACCTTACCCAGCTTCCAGAAATCCCAGAGGTTAATTTGAAAAAAACTGCCAATTGCACCACCTGAAATCCTTCAGGGCATGCAGATAGCTACTCAAGGCCATTTTTGTTGTTGTGCTTTGTTTATTTGTAGAATTTATTGTATTTTCTGAATTATTCCCCTTCTCAGAGTAAATTTAGGTCCTGAAAAAGCTTTTAAGGAAACAGAAAGTGACGGAAAAATTGACGTGGGTATCTAGAGGATATTAGGATGCTGAAATAAATGGACATCTCATAATGCTCCAAGGTCATGAGAGAGCAAAAATGACCACTCAGTCCACCATGGTTACCCATCCTTGCTATATATCTGATGGTTATTATGTTGAAGAAAAATTTCACTCTCATTTCTCCATATATATATATATATGGTCCTACCCTTATCTCCTGCTTCACTGCTCTACCTATAACATTAAGTATTTCAAATCCATTTTCTTCAAATCTCTGTCTATATATGTCATAAGACTCCAAGACAGATTTGAATATTTCATTTTCATTCCACATGCTAGACATAATAGTTTATGTCTGGCATGTGGAATGAAAATGAAATATTCAAATCTGTCTTTTGAGAGCTTGCAATTGTTAGGTAAGTGTTGTCAATACTGTATGTTTGTGTATCACAATGTAATATATGTAAAAGTATTGCCAATACTATATAATGATTTACTATAAATATAATCCTCACACAGTTGCATTAATCCAATGTATTAGTAAAACAAACTTGAACTATCACTAGGTGATTAAGAAACATGGAGTAGGATTGGGCTAAGCTATGGTTTTAATACTGTAACACCCATGAGCCAAATGAAATGTTTCAGAGTAGTTTGAAAACTCAATGCTATAGATCAGGGGTAGGCAACCTTCTTGAGCCAGGGGCCAGGTTGCTGTCCCTCAGACAATTGGGGGGGCTGAAGCACCAAAAATAAATAAATAAATAAATCAAAATTAAAATCAAATTTTAAAAAATATATGCATGTACATTCTCTCAGCCCCAGAAAAGCCATGGCAAAACCCCTGTGGAGATTTTGCCAAGAAAACCCCAAGAACAAGTAATAACAACAATAATCAATATCATCATGGCCGCCGCCGCTGGCAGTGGCAGGACCAACCTGGGGCCAGTCCAAAGGCCTCAGGAGGCTGCATCCGGCCCCCGGCCTTAGGTTGCCTACCCCTGCTATAGATTATTTTGAGCAACACCATATTTTAACACTTAATAATAGATGGTTCCGTACATGCATGTTGGCTGGTGAAGAAGAAGGAGATGTTGCTTTAAATCTTCCTGAGAGAGAGAGAGAGAGAAGGCTAGAGAAGGGACTGTATAAATAATTTCCAACTCCATGATTCTGTGATTCCATAACTCTCTCATGTAGTGTTGGTGATATTCAAGCAGCCTCAGGAGGAAGGGAAGGGAAGGAAGAAGAAAAGAGGAGAGGTCATGTATAGAAGCACCTGTTCACATGTCATTTGGTATATCTAGAAGCAACACTCTCTTAACATTTTTACTAGCCTTTTTAAAAGCAAAACACCCTCCCTCTTAATTTTAGATTTCCTTGAATGGTTTACCTTCCAAATACAGACCAGGAGGTTGATGAAGTTTGAAGATTCACCAGTATTTTTGCCTTGTTTTTACTTTGTTTATACCTTGTTTTCACCACTACCTTCTTTTATTCTGTATCTCCTTTTTACTTGCGCTGGTCTATGACCATAATAAAGATGAACTGAATTGAAGTTTGGTAGTCCTGTTCCCTGAAACAAGGAATTTCACAAATGTCATCAATGATTTTCTCAATATTCAATATCTCCAACTTTAATTTGATTTCTGCATTATAAATGATTCAGTGACATTTGCGCTAGAAGTAACATTATTCACAAAAGTATCCATTCTGCACATGGATATGAAACATTAGCGAAAGAAGAAAGACATTTTGTGTAGGGATTACATAACGGAAGTCACCGCAACGCCTTCCAGAAGTTGTTGCACAACATCTTGTAGAAGCAAAATCACAACTAAACTAAACTTGATGGTAAAAACACAAGTTAAAAACAGCATTAAAAACTGCACTAAAAACATTAAAACAGCATTAAAACAGATTATGTTTAAAAAAAAAAAAAACTACACCCCCAGCTCTATCATCTGCTGCAACTTACTAAAAACTGAATGTCTCCTTTAATTTTAAAAAAATAGTCTTTACCTGCCAGCAGAAAGACAATGGGTAATGGGGGAGGAGGTAAATTGGATGTCCTGGAGAAGGGAATTCCATTGGAAAGCTTTCCCTCACAGATCTTAGAGCACAGGCAAGTTCATATAATAGGGAGATACAATTTTTCAAATATTCTGGATCCAAGACACAGAGAACTTTAAATATCATAGGGGTTGCAGACTGCCAGAAATAGTGCAAATTGAGTCCACTTTTATGGTTAGGGTTAGTGCTAGGGAATCATGGGAACTGTATTTTCTTGTGGCACCAGAGCTCTCTGACAGAGAAGGCTCAATGTCTCAGAAAAAAAAAACAATTCCCATGATTCCCTAGTACTAACCCTAACCCTAACCCTAAAAGTGGACTCAATTTGCACTATTTCTGGCAGTCTGCAACCCCCCCATAGCTAGGACTTTGAAAACTACCCAGAAACAGATCAGCAACCAGTGGAGTTGTTTCAGCAAAGGGCCTGTATGTTCCATATAACCAAAAAGTTGCCCCATTCAGCAACCTGGCTGCAGGATTTTTCATCTGCTTGTTTCCAAAGAGTTTCTAAAGGCAGCCCCAAGTAGATATATTAGTTTATTATAGTAATCCAAACAGGATGCAATCAAAGTATGTGTCACTGTAGCTAGATCTGATGTTTCAAGGAACTGGTGCAGCTGATGCACCAGTTTCAGCTGTGCAAAGCCACTCCTGGCCATTGCTGAAACCTGGGCATCCAGTAGCTTTCAGTCCAGGAGTATTTCCAAGCTGTGAGCATGCAATTTCAAGGAGAGTGTAACCCCATCCAATACTGGCTGTATCCCTATTCCCTTATCTGTTTTATGACTGACCGTGAGCACCTCTGTCTTGTCTGGATTAAGTTTCAATTTATGTATCAAATGGATGAAGTCATATGTGCCCATACATGCAGTGGAAACATTTGCAAAGTTTTTTAAATGAATAATAAACATGGGACCATATCAAACCAATCTGCTACCTCTTACTCTCTTTTTCAGGGCAGAAAGTCAATATTTGGTGTCTCTGCATTCCTTAAAAAGAAAGCAATAAGGATGAAATTATTTATTGAAATTATATTTGAGTTTTTTTCCAGCCCAGCCTAGGTGCATAACATAAAAATACCCACCCAGTCTCTGCTGCTCATATAATAGATATTCCTATAATAGGCTTCAGTTGTAACTGCTACAATGAAACCATATGGATGGAATAAACAAGTGTTCCTATTGAGTTCCCTAGGGGACCATTCACACCAGCCCCTGTTCTTAAATGACATGAGATGAAATTCAGATGCTTGAAATGTATAGGCAAAGGCAGTTGAGGAAGAAACAAGGAAGGATTTATAAAATACATCAGAATAAGAATGCTTATAACACTAGATACACTGCCTGTTGTTCACACTTTATGACAACTTTGTGGGCGAATAGCAACCTCATTCTGTTTATTAGGCTTAGAGAGTTGAGAAAGTAGCACATGTGGTATGCTCTGCTATAAATCTCCAACTAAACACAGCCTTGTTGCTTTGAGTGGAGAATACAACTAGAAGCTATAGTTTTGCCAAAAAGGAGGTGGAGAAGAAAGAGATAAAAAGGTAAATACCAGAACACTGTCTTAAACTTTAAAGTTCTATTCTATGTGCCTACTTGGCCAGCATTGCTTAAGCAATCTAACTGGCAATTCCACCCTACCAGGGAGAAGCATCATATTTGTGCCCGTTGGCTGCAGTTATTTCTTTATGTCCTGGAAAATCTCCTTGGACTGGAACCAATGCATGGACCATCACTTTGGGTAGCATTGAATTAGACTTACAGGTGGTGTGCCACCATGGAAAGAAGCCTTAGAATTTTGGTTTAAAATGTGTATTTTTTATTGTTACTTCTCAGTTTTAAAATGTTTGCTCAAGTTATACAGTGAAAGGTGAGGGAACAGTTCAGGACTTAAAATATAAAATGATTTCCAGCAATACTACTTATGCCCTAAACAAGCCTTTCCTTTGCAGTCAATTATAAAAGCTCTTTTTTATTATTATTTTTCTACATCATTCTTTTTTTTATTACATACTTATCTACGTTGCATAATGCTAGGATATTGAAAAGTGTGTATCTGCAGTGTAGAAATAATGCAGTTTGACAACACTTTAAGTGCTGTAGCTCCATCCTATGGACTCCTGGGATTTGTAGTTTTATTAGGTCTTTATTTTTATTCTGCCTCTAAGCTGTCTCGGGCCCCTTCTGGGAGAAAGGAGGCATACAAATGAAACAAACAAACAAACAAACAAACAACTGTTGCCAAGAAAACCCCATAATAGGTTTGCCTTAGGCCACCATAAGTCAGAAATGTCATGGAGGCACACAACAACACCAACAATTTGATTTATGTCCCACTGATTTCAATAGGAAGTGCTACAGACAGTCTGGATCTAGTCCACATTGAAAATAAACTGTCTCCAGGAAGACTTTCTACATTGCTGTTGTTGTCAAGATGAGGTTTGTCATTGCTGTCCCCTGAGGCTGAGAGCATGTGACTTGCCCAAGGTCACCAGTGGGTTTCATGGCCAGGTTGGAAATCAAATCCTGGTCTCCAGAGTCCTAGTCCAACATACAAACCACTACACCATGCTGGCTCTCAGGTCAAGCAACAGTTCATGGTTAACTGATTTCAGTAGAATTCAACCTTATTTATGTCAGTATATTTTTGCCAAGGCTATGCAGAATGTCTCAGGTGCATGCAATGGGTACCCCAGCACTAACAATTTAGTCTAACGTTATGATTTAAGCTTACAGGAACATTCCTGCAAACATGGTGGGGGAAAAAATCTCTCTTTTTTCCCCCTGTATAAAAACAATAAATAAATGGGAATATGCAATGCAAACTATTTTTTTCAGGCTGAGAAGGGTCTGTAAACAATAAATTCTAGGCCATCTAATTATTGTCTCTCTCATAAGACATCTGTAATGATTAAGCTTATGACTCTTTTAATGAATTATCAAAGAAAAACTATTACAAAGAAAGAAAAATATACAAGAGGAGGCAGTGCAGATGCAATTATAGAGTAGGTCATGGCCTTCATACTGAAACAGCAGGGAAAGCTATCCTGGTGGCTTTCTGAACTCCACTTGAGAACTTTGATTCCTTCTGTCTAGAAATTAGGCTTAGTTTACTTACTAGGAGACGTTAAGAAGGATTTTATGCCTTTAATACAGACACTGGACAAAGTAAAAAGTACAGGAAAACATTGCATTACAACCATGATTAAGATTAGCCTGAGTGGAGTAGTTATCCTTTATTAGGTACCATAACTGTAATTAAGTAATAGTTTTTAGGGTTTAAATAGTTTTTGACTTTATTACTATGTTCCAAAGCCAATTACTATCTAATAGTGTTTCTTGTATAAATATAGTACCAGGCTGAATGCACATCAAATGTATAATAGCTTTACATTTAGCAACGTACAAACATCACTAAATTGGACTACTAATATTACCATTATTACTAACATTAGCATTGTTACCATTGTTGTTTATCATTTATTTAGTGCTAACATTATAGGACAAGAAAATGTAAGTGGTGTGGTTTCCTAGAGGTATATGTGTGTCAGTTTACAACAGATTGACATGCAAAAGAAAAGAAAAAAAGAAAGAAAATAATCAGCCAATGTTGCTTGCATTCCACAGCAAGGGAAATCCATGTGTTTTCTGCATATATCACTGGGGGTGCATCTGCACCATAGAAATATTGCAGTTTAACATTATTTTAACTGCCATTTGTAGTTTTACCAGTTATTTAGCTTTCCCTGCTAAGGAGTGGTGGTCCCTTACAAAATTACAAATCCCAGGATTCTGTAGGATGGTGCTACTGCCCTTAAAGTGGTGTCAAACTGTATTATTTCTACAGTGTAAGAATCATTAGAAAAGATAATGAAGCTAGGAAAGGTAGAGGGCAGTAGAAAGAGAAAAAAACCCATGTCAGATAGTTGGATTCAAATGAGAGACATCATGAGCTTGAGCCTGCAGGACTTGAGCAGAGCAGTGGAGGTTAGGGGGTCTTGGAGATGTCTCATTCATAGGGTTGCCATGACTTGAGGGCAGTTAACAACAACTCAAGGGAAGTTAACAACAACAAAGATGGACTTTGAGACATTTCTTATAATTCATTGTGACTGTATTCCTAGTCTTGCACATGTGGTGACTTCAGCATGGGAGGAAGTCATGATTTTTAAAAGTAACAGAAATTCTTCTTGGCTAAGGTGCAGGCTATGTTAAATATCTAGCATGCCATTTAGGACCACCTTCTTTTTCCATTCAAATGAACTGATCTGATTTAGAAATATTATGCATTGATAGGAAAATTTAAATCTCCCCAGTTATTATTTTTCTAATTGCCCACCAGTGGGTGCTGCTAGAATGCTACCCCAATTTTTCTTTAAACTAGTGGCAGTAGTGATGATTGGATGGGGTGGAAGAGCTAGAGAAAAGTTTGAACCACTCCCATTTGTGTGCAATACCCCTGATCTGTACCCAGGACAGGAGGCTACTGTCAGAATAGAACATGGAGAAACATAATGGTTCCCAATTGGAAAAGAGGTCAGACAAAGGTGCATCTTATCGACCTATCTTTTTAACCTATATGCAGAACATATTGTAAGAAAAGCAGGCTTCGACACAGAAGAAGGAGTGAAAATGGGAGGAAGGAATATCCACAATTTGAGATACAGAGACAACACCATAATACTAGCAGAAAATACTAGCAGACCTGGAATAACTACTAAGAAAAATCAAGGAAGAAAGTGCAAAGGCAGGATTATTGTTGATAATGACCGTGGAGAATTTACACAAATTCAACCTAGACAATGAGGAAATAGAAATAG
>CM034701.1:277064493-277082835 GCA_020142125.1 Phrynosoma platyrhinos | reverse complement strand
CCCCCTCCCCTTCTTCCCCCTAGTTATACATGCTCCCCCATTTGTAAATAGTCTCCTCCCCTCCCCCTTATTTGTAAATAGTTGTAAATAGTTCAAACATTGTCTTTTATTGTTTTAAAAAATGTAATTTTAAAAAATTTATGCCGCAATCTGCACACCTATGCACAACCAGCATATGCTTTCTTTTATGAATAAACTTTCTATTTCTAAACCTTGTGACGTTTTGTGCACAGGTGTGTATTTTTAATGCAGGATCTCCGTAGGGAACCAGTGAGGCATATCAGTGAGGTGGGCATAGTGTGGGGTAGGAATCAGTGAGGTGGGCATAGTGGGGGGTAGTTGGGGGTGTCTGCCTTGCTACTTAGTGGTGATTGTTGCAACATCCCCTTTCCCCTCTACTTGCCTTTGGGGGCAGCGCGAGGGCTGTGGCACTGCCATGCTACTGTTGATAAGGCTGGCAGACTTGTCTACAGGGCGTTGTTCAATGATCTCCACCTCCATAGCAAGCCCCTCCTCCATGGGTGGAGAGCTCTCCCTCCTCCCTCTGCTCAGGCCCACAGCAGCCCCCTCCTCCACAGCTGAAGAGTGACCCCTCCTTCCTCTGCCCACCACTACAGCAGCCTCCACCTCCATGGATGGAGAGCGACCCCTTCTTCCGCTGCCCAGGCCCATAGCAGCCCCTTCCTCCAGGGACAGAGGGATGCCCCTCCCTCTTCCACCCACAACGTCCCCTCTGCCACCAATGCCCCTGGGGGGCCTGCTATGGCTTCCACAAGCCAGCCCAGCAGATCAGTCTGCATTTCCAATTAGGTAGCAAGGTGCTCCTGCTGCTGAGTGGATCTCTGTTGGAACTCCCTCTTATGCTCTGCCTCACTCTACCTGAGCTGATAGGAATGTTCCATGAGCTGTTCCCCCTGTTCCAGTCATCTGTCCATTTGTTCTGTGCTGCATTCCATGAGCCAATGCAAGGCAATAGTAGTTGCTATGACTGCTTAGCAACACACCCTCTTCTCTTTGATCTCAGCCAGGCAGGCTGCCAGTAGCACTGCAGCTCTGGGATTAGTGTTTCACCTTCGCTTTCTTGTCCTACTTCTTGTTCTAGGGACATATATGGCATAGGGCAAAGTTTACACACAAAACATGTCTCAGAGATCGGGGGGTGAAGGGGAGTGGTACATGCCAGGGAGGTTTGTGTGGACAGACTGGATACATGCAGCTGGTGGTCATGCGAATGACATGGTCAACAAGACACACAAACGTTCCTCTATGATCACCCTCTCAAGCATGCCAGGGTTCAAAAGCAGTATGCAGGGGTTCTGAACATCTGTACACCTATGCAAAAAAGTCACAAAAGCCATACAAACTGCCATGCTTTTTGAGTGCAGGTGTACATGCCACAGAATGCATTTATTGTCATAACTGGGATTGACTTTACCATGTGCAGTCAGTCAAACTCATTGAGAGTGAAAGGGATCAGCCTGGTGAATTGTCCAGGACCTGATGGATTAGCTTGGTGAATTGTCCAGGACCTGCCCTCTCCTCACCCTCACTGTCATCTTCGCTTACTACTGTACTGGCTCATGGGACAGGTGAGTGGTCACGGTAGCTACTGATTCTGGAAGATACAGTGATCCACTCTGTACTAAGAGATGGTGATGTGGTCGTGGATGATGTAGAGGCACGGGACGGTGGTCTCATGGCAGAGATGTCCACAGCCCTCTGACTGCAGGATGTCTCATCTGAGTCAGGGTGTTCATCCTGGTCATCTAAATGACAAGGGATGAGGTCATCTCTACCCTCTGCCCACCCTAGTGCTGTCCCCTGCACCCCTTCCCAGGGCCCTTGCTGCATCTTACCTTGAGGGGGCATCAAAAACTCCTGGGCACATTCTCCCTCAGAGATGTCTCCACAGTTCTGCTGTGACTGGCTGGCCCACTGGGACCCTCAGAACTTCACTGCTGGTACATATTCTGCTGGGCCATATGCAGCCATACTTGGTGAGGTAGGTATGGAGTTCCTTGTAGAAGGGCATGGGGGAGGAACCCCATTCGCTTTTGGCCTTGTGGTCCCTAAACTACTTCTAATCTGCCCTGAGGTTTTTGGTCTTCCAACGGCACTCCTCCTAAGTGTGTTGGTGGCTTCAAGCTTTCAAGCCTTTTGCCAACTCCTTTAACTCCTTCCAATTAAAAAAGGAATTTCTCTAGAATATGTGGCTGTGACCTCACAGCTATGAGGTCAGCCATCTCTGCATGAGACCACAACATCCCTCTCCCTCTTTTTGGCTCACTGCTTGTCGATGGCTGTGCCATTCTGCCCATTGTACAAAATGAGCACCGAAGATGCACAGGTATGGCACTCCAGAGCTACAAAGGTCCACTACAAAAATGGTGCTGGAATGTGCACGGGAGTCCCAACTTAAAAGTGAAACTTTTCCTTTATCACTTTCACAGTGATACATGTGACAGCAACAATTTCATCTTCCCGCTCAGGCATACGCATACTGTAAAAATTAGGGTTAGGGTTAGGGTTCTTATGCAGGTGCGCCTGCGGCAGTGCACCCACACCTGCGCCATTAGGACACTTAAACTGAACCTTTTTTCACAGGATGCATGCTTTCGATGGGAGACTCAGAATGTGGCACACGTGTGCTGGTGCATTTACAATGGTGTTTTAACTCTCAAGTGCCCTTTCTCTGCTACCCCTCCATCACTGCATACAGATGCACCTCTGAATGTGTGCACTTTTTAGGAAGAAGTGGAAAAAATTATTCCTTTTTGGAGCAGCCTTTCTCGGGAAGGGACAGGTAGAGGGCACTTTCCTGGTGATCTTTAGGCATGTGTCATCTAAAGACCACACCTTTCAGTCACCCTCAAAGCACCCCTTTTTGCCTATCTACATAGCCCCTATATCATTATGACTCCCTCTATGATTGTTTCTCATATATCTGTTTACATGGCAAAATTAGATGTCAGAGCTAGGGTTGCCACTCATGCATCAGCAAAACAGAGGTCAAAGGAAGTCAAATTCTGCATAAAATTTGCATATGTTAATTTGAAATAATGTATACTCATTTAGATAATCAGACATGATTACTATCACTTAAGTAGGAATGTAGTAGAATGTATGATAATATGGAAGACTTTGATGAGATGACTCATGTACCCACTCTGCTTGCAGTCCAGATGTTGTTGATCAGTACCTTATCGAGGCACCTGCTTTTCTTTCCTCTTTATCTTTAATTTACCCTTTCACTCTCAATGAGTTTGAAGGTGGGAAGATGATCCCTGATATTGTGACAGGGCATAGAGGAAAGCTACAGAATGTTTTCCATAAATAGTTGGACCACTTCCTACAGACTAACATTGTCTTTGAATAGCAGGAACTGAATGGCAGAGTGTCCTTACTGAAGATAGTACAGTTGTTCTGGTTCATGTTTTTAATTGATTTTTAACTATTTTGATAATGTAATCACTTTTTAACTTATGTATTTTTGTGAATTTTTAACCACATCTTTTAAAATGTGATGTGAGCCACCTTGAGTCCTGAATTAGGAAAAGAGACATATCAACAACTGCTACTGTTACTACTACTGGCTGGATTCCTGTTGACATATATTTTCATAAGTGGACTTATGTCTGTGGGAATCAGAACTGGGCAGTTCTGCAACATTCATACAGTTGTACATCTGTCCCATTGTGTAATGTTTGTACAGATGTGCATTGGTCCCATTGTGCATTGTGACACAAGGTAGGGAGTGTTGATGTGCATCAGGACACTCTTGCCAGTGCTCCGTTACACATCTTTGTAATTCACTAACAAGGTTTCTTAGTATACTAAGTATACATAAAGTTACATAACTTATTATTAGTGCTGGAATCCTCTATAATGGTATAAATCAGGGGTAGGCAACCTTTCCCCTTTAAGGGCCGAGGGACTTCAGCTCCCAGAAGCCTCAGCCATGTTGGCCAATAGTCCCATCTTGGCCAATAGCTCCTGGGATTCTGGGAGCTGAAGTCCCTCGGCCCTTAAAGGGGAAAGGTTGCCTACCCCTGGTATAAATTAACCTGTAACCTCTGAGGAGTATGCTTACTCCAGAGGAGTGTCTACCACCTCATGCCTCAGTAATTTGAATAAAGAATAGCTAGTGAATCAATGTGGTATTGCAGGTTATTGACTTTTCTTAATTAATTAATAACAATAACTCCTTTATTGTTATTTTTTTAAAAATAATAATAATCCAGACACGTGCACCCTTGGTATGTATGCCAACTTTACTACTGTACTACCTTGGTGTCACAAACCAAGCCAGGAAATTATCAAAATTATGGAATGAATAGGTGCCAGCATGCTGAGGATGCCCATCTCCTGTTAAAGGTCTTTAATTATGTATTGGAATACACAATGTTTTGGCAGCAAACTGGTGGATCTAGCACACTGAATTAAGTAACAGCAGCAGCAGCATTGTCACCAGCAAAGGTAGCTGCTGCATATATCTAGATCAGGGATAGGCAACCTGTCCCCTTTAAGGGCTGAGGGACTTCAGCTCCCAGAAGCCTCAGCCATGTTGGTCAATAGTCCCATGTTGGCCAATAGCTCCTGGGATTCTGTGAGATGAAGTCCCTTGGCCCTTAAAGGGGAAAGGTTGCCTACCCCTGCTTTGGATGGTGTTATCCCAAGCAAGGGGGTTTACAACACTCAATAATTTATAGTGTAAAATTGTAAAGCAAACCAAATTGGGGAATTCAGAAATTATTTATAGGACTTTATATTCTATCCTACTATGATACATAGGTAGTGTCACAGATATTTATTTAAATTGACTATAAACTATTCAGAAGAATTGTGTATGACTCCATGCTTTCCTACAAAGCAACATTTGCCTGTCATGCACCAAAACTTTTATGTGACATGGCTGTGAGAGCATAATAATAATAATAATAATAATAATAATAATAATAATAATAATAGAAAATTTCATTAGCTTTTGTTGAAAACTGTTTAAACTGACTGGGACAGTGCCATTGAGGTTTCCTATATTTCAAGTCTCTCTTTCCTCAGAAACTGTCAGTGAAGCCTTAAGAAGAATTTTCTTTTATTATTTTGAAAAGGACCAGTCATGGAAGGTTTTAAAATATTTCTTCCCCACTGAGCTAAAGATGGGTTGAAGAGAGTTTCATGTAGATTACTCTCTCTCTCTATTATTGCTAGTATTCAGAGAAGATTCATAAAATTCCACCTCAGCCCCTTAGCTCAACACAGCAGCTATCATTTTTTGAAGAAAAAATTAATCAAGTGAAAGCCTAGGATTTAGAACTCTTAGAACAAGCACAGCATGGGAAATTTTAATATATCCTAGCACAGAGAAATATTACATATACAGTTTTTGGTACATATTAGTTCCTACCAAAAGGGACAAAAGAAAATTCCAGATCCCCCCCCCCCCATGTAGATTTTGGTTTCTAGGTTTCTGGCAACCTGTTGCATCCAGTATTGTATCTGATCAAATACATTCAATGAGGTGCCACCTACCTAAAAGAGAGAGAGAGAGAGAGAGAGAGAGAGAGAAGTCAAAGCTACTGTTAAAAGTACTATTTTTAAAAGAGCAGGTGTTTCTCAGGCAGAGATAGTCAACTTTAGGGATGTAATTCTTCACCAATTTTCTTCTCAAAAGAAGTAAGTAATTATTTTGATAATGTTAGCAAAACATCCACAGGTGAATTTTATGGAAAACACACTCCCAAATACAGCATTTTCTGTGTAGTATATAGGTTTTTCTATGAAGAAAATAACATTTCTGTTTTCTTTTCAAAAATGTTTCTTGTGCAGAAAATGCAGTTTTCTGAACAAAATAATTATGTGCAAACTTTGCACAGAGTAAGTCCTGAAAATTTTCATAAATCCAGTATTCTTCTTATCAAAGTTTCTTTATCAATACTAACAAATGTGTTTTATTAACCATATTCAACCATTTTCAAATACTTTCCACCCCTAGTCAACATACATCCTGTGACTCACACCTGAACCACTGATAGACTGCACCTTCCCAAGTGTTTGCCCTGCTATCTTACTTCTGTTTCACACAATTAAAGTAACTTGAGCACAGATGGAACTCAGCCTACTTGACAGCATATGGGAAGGGTTTGAGGGAGTTTCCATATGCAGACTTGACATAGATGCTGTGCTGTTCTTATCTCAGAACCTACATCTTGAGTACATACCAGAAAAGACCATTTTCAGGCCGATCTTGATTTTGGTATTCAACAGTGACATATCTTTAAACTCAGGTTCTTGTGCATTTCCTTTACTGCTGTCTTTCCAAGTCTCAATCTTCTCTGATTTCTTGACTACAGCTTTCATTTAGAGTGATGACTGAGCTTTAACAATTTTTAATTTGCTATTGCTACATTTAAAGTTACTCAATTGGATACGCACAATGTTATATTGTTCTTTAATAATATGATTCATGATATACTGATTTAATAAACTCTTGTGTTGACAAATGACAGTTTTATCTCCCCACCATTTAGAGAGGAGATTCAGTTTTTTCACTGGGCTAAGTTGTTTTCCACAGATGTTTGCTGAGATTAACATCTTTCATTTTTATGTTTATTTTTATCTCCTAGTGAGGCTCAAGCTTCATTACTTTAACTTGACTTTCTCATGTCTCTATTGGCTAATTTTTCTATCTGAATGTTACTGCATTTATCTTCCTCAATCTTCATCTTGGGGGGGAAGCAGATGAGAGCCTCTGGGATGCCATGGGATGGTGCGCCGCGGGACCGAGGCATCCACACCACGGCACACAGTCGGCGCCCCTGAAAGGAGCGCAAAATCAGCACTCCTTTCAGAAGTCAGTGAAAGTGCGCCCCAAAAGCATAGGGCGCACTTTCACTGACTTATCCGCCGCAGCGTGTGCGGAGGCTGTGGCAGGAGGTTGCCCCCAGAGCGCCGGCCGTGCGGAGGGCCGGCGGCTCCAAGGATGACCTAGGGAGGAGGAAGGGGCGCCAAGCGTGCAGCTGCCCCTCCTCTTCCCTGCCTCAGAGACGGCTCAATTAGCCGTCTGCTGAGTCCCTAAATCTTCAGGAATTTGTCCCTTGGAATAAGTATTGGTAAATTCTTGTTGCTCATTCTTTAGACAGGGGATAGTTAAGCAGAGGTGAATAGTAAGCTTTAACCAGAATATTGACAGGAGATTGAAAGCACATGTAGAGTTAACTACGAAGATAACTGGCTAATTGCTAATTGCATATGTTTTAAGTTTTGTAGGAAACAGCTAACATCTATCAAATTGATTCAATCATCATATTGTTGTTACTCTCAAAATCATTCATTTTCTTCTGATTTCTTGCATATTGTGCCTTGATGTCATGCAGCTTATTCCCTTTACATCAGCTGCTGTGATCTAAAATAATTGCACTTCAGAATAGTCTCTGGTTCACCCTCTTGCCAATCGGGGCAAACAGAAAATCTCATCTTCAATATGGACTATGTTGTAACAACCTCCCTGCCGTAGATCTCTTTTCCTATTCATGACTGTGTACTGAGATACTATTCATGTGTGGACCCACTGAAGTATCACAAACTAGGTTTCCCTAATGAATGTTCATATGGTATCACCCTGAACTCATTTTAGTTCCCTCTTCCTCATTGGAATTTCAATTAAGCCACACCTTTTAAGACTACTAAACTGCTTTAAATCGATAGCACAGTGAGACTTCATTTATTCCCAAATACTATTTCAACCTTTATTTAGCTTGGTGAGTCATTATGTAGGGTAGGTGTAGTGTCTCCCACTGAAAATGTAGAACTATTGATTTTTGTGTGTTTATCTAGCTAAGCATTCTCTCTACCATTATCAAGAGAACTGAGAACAAGTCAAATGTTTTTTTTTTTACTTCTTCTTTTCTTCTTTTCCATATTTTACTTTTCTTCTTCTTCCTCTCCTGTTTTATTATAATTTGAAGGCCAGTTTACTTTGCATTATTTTTTAATACAACTAAAAGGTGACTGAATTCATCATATCCACCAGCCCATATATTTGCATTATGGAGCTTTGAGGATTCAGGGCAGTTAGTAGCAGCCCTTATCTTTAATGTCCAAATAGATTTATTCAACTGCTAGTGAAAAGTCACAATCATTAAGCTTGTTTTCTTTAGAATCAACAGCTAATCCTGTTAGCTATTATGTCTCCATAGAGAACAGTAGCAATATAAATACTCAATATGATAGATGGGCATCCAACATTTATCTTGATCTAGTTTCAAAATATGTAGCTGGAATTCCTTGTTACCAGTATTTGAAAACAGAAGCATCACACTTGCTCTGCCTATAAATCTCTAAAAAAATGTTTACAGAAATAATTTCCCCAAATAAATCAACAAAGAAATGTTTTTTTGGGTTGTTGTTTTTCCCTCCACCTAAATCCACTGTAGTTCAAATGGAGCTAAATACTAACTCTGTGCTGAAGGTATATTGATTTCTTTTCCCCAAGGGGATTTGGTTGCATCATGTCTGGATTGTATATATGGCATTTTAATTTTGGATTAACATAAAAATGGACAGATTAGTCTATTTCCAGTCACTTTTGCACATGCTTATTCTAGCCCATTTTTATATTGGTCTATATATATTTTTAAAGAAATTGCAGGAGGATTTACATTTAAATGTGTATTTATATTTTCCTTTTAATGTACTGACTTACAAGATACTCATTTTAAAACTGTTTCACGTTTTGGTACATTTTCCAGATCAAAGATTAATTAACAAAAGGAGTGACTTGCCTGCAGAGATATCCATCCCTCCTTACTCAGAGCAACATCACTGACACCTTAACAAAATGTAGGCATGTGACTAACATTACCATTTTTTTTCCTCCCATATCATTTTTAGCCTTTTTTGCATGATAAAAAAGCCACTGGAGTTTTGAAAGCTTGTAATAAATATTTTATGGATGTTGGTTGTCCCAATTAAGCTGTTTTGTGGATTTTGAATGTTATTGTACTTTGCTATATAGCCAACATGGCTACCTCAGATATATCTGTATCTGAAGACATTAGATTTTACCTGCAAACAAAAAAAGAAAGAAAAAAAGAAAGGAAAAAAAGAGGGAGCCAATGGACTGGATGAAGAGGTCAGGGGAGCATTGAAATCTTGCAACATATTTTATGCATTTTGGTTTGCCCAGTAAAGGTATCACTGTTTTGGGAATTTTGGACATTATTGTACTTTGCTATATGGCCAATATGGCTACTCCTGAATATGATTCCTGTATGTCTTCCAGGGCAGGGAAAACAAGACAGAGACCAGCCATATTTACAGTAATGGGCAGAAGGAGATAATGAAGTAGGCAGGCAGTACTATCATCATGAAAAGGGGAGAGTTCCATTGTCATGGACAGATCACTACCTGGAAAAGTTTAAAGTCAAAGGGAAACAGAGCCTGTGCAAGGATGGGGGGTGGGACAAATAAGATGGTCTGCCCCAGGAGGATTATGGATCAATATGGATTCTTGACACATGTGTCCCTTTTGTTCTGCTGGATCTCTCAGTGGCTTTTGATATCATTAAGCATAGTATCTTCTGGGCCACCTATCTTGAACCCAGCATGGAGGAACTATTTTACAGTGGCTCCAATCCTTCCTAGAGGGGCACTAAGAAGATGGTGTAGAGGGACTCCTTTTATATGCTGGCCATTGGTCTGCAATGTCCACTCAGTTCTGTTCCCTATGTTGTTTAATATCTACATGAAACTGCATGGGGAGATTATTTTGAAATTTTGGGTTTGTGGTAACCAGTATTCTGATGAAACTGAACTCTATTTCACCTTTCCATCTAACTTTAAAGAAGTGTTGTCAGTACTAAACCATTGTCTTGTTTCAGTGAAGGATGGACAGAGGTGCTCCTGGTCAGTCAAAAGGCGAGCTAGGAAACAGAGATTCAACCTGTGCAGGATGAGTTTACACTGCCTCTGAAATCTCAGGTTCATAGCTTGGCCTCAGACCTGAGAATGGAGGCCCAAATTTTGGTGATGGCAATGAGTGCATTTGTACCAGCTGCACTTGTTCTTAACACACTCTACCTGAGGCTGCCTTTGGACACTGCATGGAAAATTCAGTGGGTCTGAAATGCTGAAGACAGACCATTGATCAAGGCTGGTTACATGGAGCATGTGACCTCTGATAAAATAGCTTTACCGGCTACTGGCCCATTTCTGGGAAGAATTCAAAATGCTGATTATGACATATAAAACACTATGTGGCTTAGGTCCAGACTATCTGAAAGACTATGGGCCTAAGCAGACTGCCAGAAATAGTGCACATTAAATTGAGGCACTGCCCTGGCTCAGTGCTAGGGGATCATGGAAACTGTAATTTATTGTGGCACCAGAGCTCTCTGATAGAGAAGGCTCAATGTCTCAGAAAAAAATACAATTCTCATGATTCCCTAGCACTGAGCCAGGGCAGTGCCTCAATTTAATGTGCACTATTTCTGGCAGTCTGCTTAGGCCTTAAGTCCCTCTATACGAGTCTGTCCAAGTGTTAAGATCTTTCTTCCAGTCTTAGTATAATCGCAGACCTGTCTGGTAAGGACATTGAAGACAGTGTTTTTAGTGGCTGCTCTTAGTCTCTGGAAATGCCTCTTAAAGGATGCTCAGTTGGTCCCCTGTTCATGCTCATTTTGCTCGCAGGCAAAGATCTCCTTACTTAAATAGGCCTTTTGCCTTTAACTGGTTGGCGTTGAAGCATGCTGTTTCTTAATGTGTTCTTGTTTTAACCATTTTGAAGTAATGTTTTGATTATTAATTTAATTTTAAACTCAGTTTTAAATTCAGTTCAGTTTAGTTTCATTTTAAACTAATGTTTTAATTTTAACTATTTAATTTTTAAATTTTTTTATTGTAGATTGTTTTAGCTATTTTGTTTTTAACCTACAATGTAAGCTGCTTTAAGTCCTGCGTCAGGAAAAAAGAAAGAAAGAAAGAAAGAAAGAAAGAAAGAAAGAAAGAAAGAAAGAAAGGCTACTTTGAGCCAAAGTTTCTCCTTTTGGACAAGAATTTTAGGGCTCATAAAGGTTTGATAAAATATTATGTTACATCTGAAGGGTCATCATGACACCCACACACCTCCATGAAATTATAACAATTCAGCATGAAAATCCCTTTTGAATCTGCTTCAGGTATGGATGAATGTTCTCAGTACTGAATGAAAATACACTTAACCCACAGAATATACAGCTCCTGTCATGTGCTCTTTGAATTATTTTGAAATATTTTTAAAGTCCTAAAGCATGTGCATATTAATAAAATAAAAATAAATATTAGAATGAGGAACCATTACATGGCTATGCTTATTAACCATTAGCTTGCATGTTTATCTGTAGTTTAGACACATTATGTATTTATGGTAGCAACCTGTCTCATATTAACTATTTTCCAATCCTCTCTGTACAGCTTGAGGATGCAGGCTCTGAGGGCAAGAATTAGATTGATTCTTCTAATAAATGTTCCTGGAGCCAGCTTGGTGTAGTGGTTTGAGCATTGGACTAGGACTCTGGAGACCAGGATTCAAATCCCAGCTTAGCCATGTTAACCCTCTGGGTGATCTTGGGCAAGTCACACTCTCTCAGCCTCAGAGGATAACAATGGCAAATTTTCTCTGAAGAAACTTGCCAAGAACAAACTGTGATTGATTCACCTTAGGGTCTCCATCAATTGGAAATGTCTTGAAGGCATACAATAGCAACAAATATTCCTACAGAATCAGGTTCATAGCACTATGAAGTCCTTCAGGACTGGATTCTCAGTGCAAGTGGGAGGGGTAGGATTAAGTCTGAAACTTCAATAAGGCCTGTCATGATTACATTATCTGAGGAAGTAAGTGGTGCAGGCTCATGTCTGGTCAGGGTAAGGTCCTTCAGGATTGAGCTTTCAGTAATGATAGGTGGTGCTGGGCCAGACCCACACTACTATAATGCCCTTCAGGATCTAGCCCTAGGATAAGCAGCCTCATGGGGATATTAGGACCAACCTATTAAGCTCCTGTGACTCAGGGCAGGTCTATATTGGTCAGGATATTCCAGGGTAAAGGTAAAGTTTTCATCTTGGACATAATTGTCTAGTTGTATCTGATTGTAG
Source organism: Phrynosoma platyrhinos (assembly GCA_020142125.1). Classification (NCBI taxonomy): domain Eukaryota; kingdom Metazoa; phylum Chordata; class Lepidosauria; order Squamata; family Phrynosomatidae; genus Phrynosoma; species Phrynosoma platyrhinos. The sequence goes on along the minus strand of CM034701.1, from coordinate 277,070,703 downwards.
AGGGTGGTGCTCATCTCAAAACCAAGGGAGCCAGCATTGTCAAAGATCATGTGGTCAGCATGACTAAATGTCGAGGCACATGCTGTTACCTTCCCACCAAAGTGGTACCAATTAATCTACTTTCACTTTTACATGTTTTCAAACACAAGCTTGACACAAGCTGGGACTAGTGATGGGCGCTTACTCCATTACATAGTGCTTGGGTCTTGGACTGCCAACCTGGTGACTTTGCAGTTGTCAGAGTTGGGATCTTAACTACTAAGGCACCACATCCAAGTTGCTTCTGGAGTATTCTGGCCTCAAAGATGCCTCAAATTCCCCCCTATTAGCTCTGCATTCTGGAATAATGCTGGGAAGCTGTCTACACACACGTGTCCCACTGGACCACCAGGTCCTGCCATCACTGGTGTGAGTTGTTTCCTCTGAGGTGGAAAATGAGGCACCCAGTGTCAATCACTGGAAGCCTTGTTTTGACCTTAGAGGGAGTGACTAATACCAGGACTAGGGATGTGGGGTGGCACAGCAGCACCCACTTGTGCATCATTCTGGAGTGCTAGATCAATGGGAAGAATTGGAGTCAGCTCTGTGGCCAAAAAAGGTAAGACTTTTTAATTCATTTTAAGGGAGGGATTTGATACAGAACTGGCCTTACACTGTGATGACAGTCTACACTCAAATTTGGGCTTTCTGCATCATGAAGACAGGGCACTGTGAGGGTTAGAGGAAACCAATTCATTTGGCCCATATGGAGATGCCCTAATCTAGGGTCAGACTGTCAGCTCTGATCTTTTATGCTGCTGGACAAGCTTTCAGTCTGATTAGCCTTTAAGCAGCCCTTCCTTCTCCTTTTGCTCTCTTGTCTTACCTTCCCCAGCTCCTTCTCTGCAGCAGGCTCTTTGCAGTCTTGAGTCATGGGCCTCCACATGTCTCTTAACATGTGGATACCATTGTTGGTTCTTCTAACCTACTCTATTCTTGCTCTTCACTTTCCCCAGCTTCCTCTCTGCTGTAGGTCCTTTGCAGTCTTGGGTCATAGGCCTCTACATGTTTCTTAACATATGGATGCCATTGTTGTTCTCCTAACATGCTCCATCCTTGGTCCTACACTTCTCCCAGTTTCCTCCTCCTCTTCAGCTACGGCTGTGCCTTTTATCCCCCATGTCTCCTCTCTACAGCCAGATGTCTACAAACCTTTTGCTCTACTGTACTCAACTAGATGGCACTGAGAGGGGTGGAAACTCTGCTGTGTTCAGTAGAGTCTCAGTAGAAGCTGAAGGACAAAACAGCACTGGCAGCAGTGTAACAGTTCTAGACACTTCACTTCTGAACAGAAGTAACTGTCCATGGGACATAATGAAAATATAAATTGTGCATTCAGTTAAGTTGAGAATAACCTACTTTCTCATTATTACATCTGAGAGAGATTAAGAAATCTGCCCTGTGAGCAAGCTCATTTCCCTTTAAAAGGAAAAAGTTCATCAAACTCAAGGAAACTGGTCTGAGTTTATAATTAAAGTCAATGAAGAATTTGGAATGTGGCAGAGAAATTAGACAGCATGGGCTGAATACAAATTCTTGACATAGTACCTTCACAGTGTAGAAATGAGAAGATTAAGGCATCGATTCTACAAAGACCATAAGTATGCATTTAGCTCTAAATATGTAAGTCTGTCTCTATTTAGCAAAGCACTTAGGCATGTGTAAAGGATATTCAGGTGTTTAATACTAATTGGGTGCTTAAGTATGCTACTGAATGAGGACCTGCAATGTTGAGAATTAGTAGAATTGATCTTATTGCCCAGGACTTAGAAAGAATTTGGACATTACAAATAAGAACTTGCATTCATCTGTGCCATCTCCCTCGCCCCCCGCCTTTGGCTGGTGGTGTTTGTTTGTGATATCTGAGTAAGATCTTGCATACCTAGGAATGCTGTGCAGGTGGAAAGGGAGAACCGAGTACCTCACATTTCTGTCCCTTGCAGATAGCTCTGCTTACTGTTATTTATTATTTATACTCTGCTGCTGGCAAACACAGCACTTCATGGAGTATCATACACAAAAATGATAGGTCCCAATTTTGACAGTAAGAAACAACAGGGGACAGAGGAAAGAGACATAAGGGCAACAAGGAATGAATATGAACAAGTACAGCTTTTTTAAAAAATGTGGCAGCATCTTTAAAGCTGACTGGTTTTTATTTTTGCAACAACTTTTGTGGATATAAACTCCCTTCTTAGGAGGAAGTACGAAGTGATAATAAACATTAAGGTATTATTATCACTCTGTACTGAATCCAGTCTGGGGTGTGCAATTGGTCGATGGTGTGATGGGTTGATGGTGCAGCTGACCACTCCTGTGCATGTGCAATTGATTGGCAAAAGGCAGAATTATGGACAGCAATGTTGCCAGTGATTCTCCATCTCCACACTGGCATGCATTCCATACACTAGTGCGATACTTCACACTTTCTAGCTTTATCAAGAGCAAACCAAGGGTTATTTTGCTCCAGTGTTTAGCCCTGGAGCATGGCTTTGTCTCTAATTCTTCCTGTGTTGGCCACATGCATTGCTTAAAGAAGTAGGTTTCAAAATGGGGTGAAACCACATCTTATAACTTGTGCAGGCAGCCACCATGTCTTTATTTATTTATTAGTGTTTAATTTGGATAAATCCTGAATCCATAAAGGAATCAGGCTGATTCAGATGTAATAGGTATCTTCACAAATCTGAATCCAAACACTTTTAATCAAATTGGTTTAGGAATTTTGATCTGACTGATACAGAAAGAAGAACAGTGGTGTGTGTGTTTTTAAACAAATAAACAAACCATAATACAATTTTTTCCAAGCTTTCTGTATAGGACAACACTGGAGGAGTGTGGAGAGAAGATTGTTTCTTCATTCAATAATTATTATCATCTATTTCCCAGTAACAAATTTAGCAGCAAATGGGAAGAAAAAAATTAGGTCATAATCTTAAATATTTGGGACAATTGTCCACTTAACATAGGGCCTTTACAGACTGCCAGAAATAATGCAGTTTGGGTCTACTTTAACTCAGTGCTAGGGAATCATGGGAACTGTAGTTGTTGGGTTTTTGTTTTTTGAAACATTGAGCCTTCTCTGTCAGAGAGCTCTGATGCTACAATAAATTACAGTTCCCATGATTCCCTACCACTGAGCCAGGACAGTTAAAGTGGACTCAAGCTGCATTATTTCTGGCAGCCTGTAAAGGCCCATAGTGAAGCTTACTTCTGAGTAAATATGCTCAAGGCTGTGTTGCAATGATGGCAATAATGCCTGTGTGGCTTTCCCCTTGAAGCTGTAGTTTCCAATTGTAATCACTGAAGGAACAATATTTTCTGATAGCTTTTGAAGTCCATATGATTAGTTTTGAATGCTTTTCAAGGTGCTGCCACTTTTATAGAAATAAGTGCTTTTACACTCAAATGTTCTTTGTGGTCCTCCTTCAAAAGTGGCTCAAACATATAAGTACTGATATCACATATCAAAAATCATATTAAAGTACTTACTGATGCTAGAAATAGAAAACAATCCTTAGTGGTTAGCTCTAAGCTTATCTAGCAGTTTACCAAATCAAGCACAAAGAAAATAGTATTAGAGCCATCTTCTTTCTGATTTCTGCCCCACTTCCTTGTAAGTGCCTAACGCTCTTTTCTTTATTGTATCTATCAAATTAATTTAAATCCCATTTTAACATTGCTCCGTTTGACACTCATACTTCACTTCCCTATTTTTTTATGAAACTTTAGCCAAACTGTATTAAGATTAGTCCCTTCATTAACTTTAATTCTCCACCTTCCAACTTTCAAATTACTTACACACTGTCATCATGAAATTTTTGTGGTCATAAAATCATTTGTGTTATGCATCTCATGACAGAGATAATGGCCTCTCTGTGAAAAGAACATGCTTAAGACAAAAGGGTCAGATTATCTTGAAAGTGATAATTCACAACCTAAAACCTTGAAGGTTAGATCTAGATTTAAGGATACTTAAATATTGCAATGAATAGTTTTTAAACCTGTAATGACCAGTTTATGACCCATTGATTTAAATGAGTATAATTAGATCTGGATTAAACTGTGTCACTGATATTCCATGTTCATTTCTTCAGAAAACAGACTTAGGAGTTTATCGCATTGTTTGAAAATGTGACTTAGCTCTCCCATGTTGAAGTCTCATTTGGGATGCAGCTGGGTTCTATCACATGGCTTTTGCTGCCATTGCTTCCTCCCAGCTGCATCCCAGCAAAAACCTAGCTAAAATCCACCCTCAGCTGGCTGATTTACACAGCTGGGAAGCTCCCAATTTTGTAAATTGGCCAGCTGAGTTTAGCTAGCTTTTTTTCCTGGGAGGCAGCCAGGAAGCAGCATCAGCAGCAAAATCCTTGTGATAGAACCCAGCTATACACCTGTTGTGTGAAAGAAGAGAGGTGTGATAAGAAATGCTTTCAAAGTGATATATTATTGTTTCCTTTCATAACACAATTGCCACAAGATATAATGTCCTCTGAGGTGTGATAATGTCCTCTGAGTTCATTTTCATTTGTTTCTGTAGATGAAGATATTCTGGCACAAAAATGCTTGGTCTCTTAGGGCCAGTTTCAAAGATGGTGACCCTGGCATGTGATTCCTATCATTTGAGGGTCATGTTGCAAAATGAAGCATACATGTAAAGGTGAAGACGATTTTGAAAAGCTGGAGAAGGAGGTGTTTATTCAAAAACAATTCAACACCAATCAGTGGCATCACTCCGTGGGTGCAGGCAGTGCAGAGTGCACCAGGTGACATCCTAGGGGAGGTAGCACAACTGCTCCTCAAACATCTACCTTTGGACAGAAAAGGGCTGCAGTGCTTGCCTGCATCCCTTTAAAATGCTGAAGAGATGGTGTGAGTAGGATGAGGCTCAGTGAGAGGAGAAAGGAGAGGCCCCAGGTGATTTTTTAAAATAAAATTTTAAATTAAAAAAATCTTTAAAGATTTATTTAAAAAAGATCACAGTTTACAAATTTTCCACTTTAACCACATGAAATGATGTATATGTAAATACATGTAGGCTGTGCATATGATATTGTAATTTAAAGGTATAAATTTCATTTTGCTACTTTATGTCACAGCTGTTGACATTAAAATTCAGTGATATATGGGAATTATGATTTACAAGTAATCTTAGTACAAAAAACATTAAAAAGGATTCTGCATGGTGTGGCATGGGAGGAGCTCAATGGGGATGAGATGATACCGTGAGTTTCCGCACCAGGTGACACCAACCCTAGTGGTGCCACTGACACCAATCACTTGAACTATTGAATAATTTATTTTAAATCAATTTAGAATGGAACATTGTGATCTTTTGCTTTGGTAGACAGATTTGGAAAAAACTAGAGAATTAGAGAATGGACAATTATTTTCCTTCTAGATATATCCATTTCTGGACTGAATTTATTTTTAGGTGTTTTTTTTTTTTTTTAAAGAGCTTAAACCCATTCCACCAGCTACCTTTTTTTGTTATGTGAGCAACACATAATTTGCCATCATTCAACATTGACAAGCAGGTTACTGTTATCTTACTTTAGTCATGTCATTAATATCTAATGATATATGCATAATTGGAAAATTTCAATTATTTCAGTTTGGCCTGTTAATCAAATATATATATCATTGTTGCAGTTATGTGCTTGAAAGACAATATGCTTGTAAGAACTTCTGCTTCTAAGTAATTTCTGTCCTCAAAATGTGATAATATATCGTAACTTACTGCTCATTTCATTTGTATCAACCTAATTTGTCACTAACTTTTTACCATTGTGATTCAGTATCACTGTTTACCCCTTTTTCTAGCTGTTGCTTTACTATAACCCTTTCCTTTATTTGTTCAAAAAAAGACCTTGCACTAAGTACAACAAACTAGAAGACATTTGCTTTTCTAAAATTTTTAGTCTCTCTCCATTAACATCATCATTTTATGCCTTAGACTCCAGGAATGATTTATCAGATCACCTGCCATCACTGGATCATACGTTATTGCTTTTTAAAATCTTGCTCATAGCATTTAAGCATTTGCTGTGGGAAGCCTGTGAGGTTTCTCTTATCATATGCAAATTTTGTAAACATCTAGCATTTGAATATCCATTTATCAGCGGTCAGCAAACTACGGCCCGCAGGCCAAACCCAGCCTGCCAAGGCCTT
>CM034701.1:277028660-277045487 GCA_020142125.1 Phrynosoma platyrhinos | reverse complement strand
TCCATTTTCTCTGGATTCAGCTTCAATCTGTTTTTCCTCATCCAGTCCCTTACCACCCTAAGACAGTTGTTAAGAGGAGAGACGCCATCCAAAGTCAAGGCTGATGACTGGGATATGGAGAAGTATATCTGAGTATCATCAGCGTACTGATAACACTCAGCCCCATGTCTCCAAATATTCTCTCCCAGCGGCTTCATATAGATATTAAATAACATAGGGGACAGTATGGCACCTTGTGGGATGCCTGGTGGAGCTACTGTCCCTGAGCAGCACCCTCTGAGATCTACCCAAGAGGAAGGAATGGAACCAGCGCAAAGCAGAGCCTCTGATTCCCAACCCCCTCAGGCGATCCAAGAGGATGTTGTGATCGATTGTACCAAAAGCCACTGAGAGATCTAAGAGCACCAGCAGGGCCACACTACCCCTGTCGATGCTCAAACTCATGTCATCAGTCAAGGCAACCATGGCAGTCTCAACTCCAAACCCAGTCCTAAAGCTGGTTTGAAATGGATCTAGATAATCTCTTTCATCCAAGATGGCTTGGATTTGAAAAGCCACTGTCCTCTTGTTCACTTTGCTCAAAAATGGTAAAAGTGAAACAGGGCTACAGTTATTCATATCCAAGAGGTCTAAGGAGGGCTTTTTTAGAAGTGGCTTGACTGCCGCTTCCTTTAAACAAGATGAAACAGAAACCTCCCTAAGGGATGCATTGATTATGTCCTTAAGGAAAACTTTCAGTGCATCCCCACCCTGGACAGCTAACCATGAAGGGCAAGGATCAAGAGGGTAAGCAGTCTTCCTCACTTTTCCAAGGAGCTTGTCCACGTCATTGGTACTCACAGATTGAAATTGATCCAGAAAAATCTCAGTAACGGAGTTGCTGGACACTTCGTCAACAGATTCTGTATCAATACTGGCATCTAAGTCGGCTCTTATCTGAGATATTTTATCTGCAAAGAAGTTGTTAAATGCATCACAACAGGCTGTTGTCAGGTGAAGCAAGGGGTTCTGCACAGGAGGAAACTGTGTCAGTTCCCCTACTATCCTAAACAGCTCCGTTGGATGGGACTCTGCACACACAATACGTGCAGAACAGAAGGATCTCTACGCTGCACATATTGCCTCTCGATAGGAACAAAAAAAGTTCCTATGACAAGTCTTGTCAGATAAGAGTTGAGTTTTCCACCAGATGCACTGTAGTCATTGTCCAACCCGCTTCATTTTCCACAGCTCCTCTGTGTATTACGGTTTACTGTTTGAGGCCTGTGCTTTCTTCTTTCCTGAACTCTACTTGGACTTCTGGGATTTCTCTCTCCATGTATGGTTGGAGCCTATGTTGCAGAATTTTGAGCATGATTTTACCTGCATGGGAGATTAGTGCTATGGTCCCATAGTTGCTGCAGTCTCTTGTGTCTCCTTTTTTGTGGATGGGGATGCATATTGATAGCTTCCAATATGTTGGCCGTCATTTTGTTTTCCATATCTGTTGACATATGTTGGTTAGCGCTATAGTTACTCTGTCAATGTGGATTGCAACAGTTCTATTGGGATATCATATGTTCCTGGAGACTTGTTTTTTGTCATTTCTTTTATTATAGCTTTCACCTCAGTTTTTAGAATTTGGGGTTCATCTTCATATGGCTCTTCATTCCATGTGTCCTTCATGTTGTCATTTATTTTATATAACTCTTCTGTGTATTGCATTCAATGTCTTTTTATTCCTTCCTGGTCTTGAATTATGTTGTTTTTATTGTTGTATAAATAGTTCTAGATAAAGGCCATCCACAAGGTCCTCAATGCATTTTCTGTTTCATTGCAGTAATGATAGCAGCAGTCAGTTGACATCAGTCAAACTACACAACTGGTTGATTGACTCTTCCCACACCATTACCAACCTATTGCTCCATAAAATGGCACTGAAAGCAGATGTGAAATGTATCCAGTTATGGATATTAAATTGTTAAATCCATAGGCCTTCTGTGTCATGAATAGTTTGTCAATGAGTGTGTAATATTAGGCATTTCTTGATTTGTATTTAGTTTCTTTTTTCTGGATTACAAAATGAGATCTCTAAAACCAAAGGAATAAAGAAAAAATATACAATATTGCTATTTACTTTGTTTAGCCAAATCTAGTATCAACAGAACATACAACTAGAGGGAAATAGAAATATCTGTCATCCTCAGTTTTAAACATGTCCAGACTTATAATTTCCTACCAAAAGAATACAGATTATTAGAAATATTTATAAAATAAGTATTTAGAAATACAGGACTAAATCCAATTGTAACTTAGTAGATTAGTTAAATCAACTGAAACTGTGATGTCAGTTCTACTGCTTCAATGGGTTTACTCTATTAGCTACTAACAATTGGATTTAAGCCATGCAATTCTTTGAATAATGGGAAATCAAGCCATTGTTACTGAAGTCCCTCTTCCCTTCTCCCACTCCCTGACTACTTTGTCTCCTTGAAGGAACTTGTTACATTTTCCCTCCACATTTGATAATGTTTAAACCTTAAATTCTTTCAAAGCCATATGGGGTGAGATTAAAATGTTAGTAAATTTGTTAAAAACAAACTGAAATGAAATTCTTAGCTATCTACATGAACCAAAGTCATGAAATGTAATTATTCTCAGCATTGAAAGGAACACTTCCTACCTGTCTGCCATATGTGAATGAAAGTTCAAAAGTCTTTCAGAAATAAAGACATAGAGCTGGACCTGCTTGCAGCCAGAGTGGACTCAGGGTGCAAAAGAATGGCCTGAGTCCACTCTGGTTGCAAATGGGTCAGGACCACACCAACCATATGGCCCACTCCCAAAGTGAGCCATGGCTGCAGGACCCAACCCTTGCTGCCAGGAAATGGGTTACCCTGGATCCTTTTTAATCCAGTCTAAACAACCAGAGCATAGCTTTGATATTACTTTGGGCTGCTTTGGAGACATATATCATTTGAATATTATGTCTTCAAAATGGCTGGAAGCAGCTTCATTTTGGCCCATCTGTTCTGGGCCATAATAACCTTAATCCAACAAGAGATTCAGAATTGTAAGAACCAAGTCTTTAAAGCCCTTGGCTCTTGGAAGCCATCCTCTTTGAAAGAACCTTGTAACCTTGTTATTACCTTGTTTATTAAACTACTCAAAGTAACCTTGTTTATTAAACTACTATCAACATTTAGAAAGGTCTCTCCACTTTCTAAATGTTGATAGTAGTTTAATAAACAAGGTTACTAAAATTATCTGTTTTCTTGTTTTCTGAGAGCTGCATCTGCATGACAATAACATCTATTGCAAGCTTATAGTAAATCCTCTTCCTCAAACAACTAACATTTGTGGATATACTATTTTACTCCTCTCAAACAAGGAAACATAATTTTTCATTTTCAATTTATTTTATTTTTAATCTCTTAATATCTTCCCTATGCTCCCATGAAGAGAATGTGGTGGTCTTGAGCCATTAGCATCTTTAAACAGATTCTTGGAAACCTATGGTGCAAGTCCAAATGAGACCAGCTTCTTATCCTTTGTTCAGACGGAAACAGCCTACATTCTTTGAAATGCATGACTTGTTGGTCTTTTGGATGAAATTATACATGGTTTTTATTATGACTTTTATGCAGAATAGCTTTCCTGAGTCTCAGCAATATTTGTAGCACTTTTTTATAATGCTGTCAATCACATCCTAAGATGTTGCTAGATTCTCTCAGTAAGGTAAATTTGTTGTTGAGAAAGAAATATAACACTGTCAGATTTTATATACAGTTGTCCCTCCCAATTCGCAGGAGATCTGTTCCAGACCGCCATCACCACCACCCCATGAAATGGCGGCTTGCAAATATTGAGCCCCACTGAAACTAATGCCGCATGTGCCTGTGGTATGCACCCACTTTCTCTCCCTCCATTTGTCACCCATGAACAAGCAAGGGATGCAGACTCCAAGTTCACAAAAACAGAGGGGTGACTGTACATTTGTTTGAAGGGCTATAGTACCCAATGGAAGTTATTTGGATAATACCAGCTCCTTTGTGAGACAGCTGCAGGTCCATGATGAAGTTTAGATATATAATAGAATCAACATTATCGTCACCTGGTGCATATGTAAATGTGAGCACCAGTTATTAAACATCAGTACATTTTTCATGGTGATAATAGGTTGCACCCAATGCTGAGCATCCAGTGACAGAAGAGTGTTTGATTCAGCAGAAACTTCCATGAAGGAAAGGGGGAGAGAAGTTTCATTCATTCATTCATTCATTCATTTGTTCATCTATTCACCCACCCATTCATTCATTTTAATATCCACTTTTCCCTCCAGGAACTTCCTCTTGCCAGTCATCTCTGATGTGGTTCAGGAAAATCATCCACTTTCCTGAGCAATGGGCATCACAGTCACTGGAGAGTAAAGTGGAGATCTGCAAAAATTGCTCCTCCTTCCTTATGTTCATGCTTTTATAGAAGCATCTGCTGGATCAAGGAGCCCCTGTAAAAATGAAGGATTGCACTGGATACAACCCCATGTATCCTTCTACATCTAAAGAGGCATTTAATTAGCTTACTTGTTGCTTATAAGCCTTTTGTGTACAGATTGTGTTTGATTTATACATGTTTTCCTAAACTCTAAATCTCTAAAGGACTTTAAAGGACTGACCACCCTGTTATCTAGCAGATTCCCTAACCGAGCTGACACAGCTGGTCTCAGAGTTGCTGTTGGAGTCACCCAGACTTGAAGTTTTGGGAAACTTAAACATTCCACTCGAGACCAGTCTGTCTAGTCTAACAAGTGTGGCTCGGGAGTTCATGGAATCCATGACAAACATAGGCCTATCCCAATTGGTCATTGGGGCCACTCATTGTGCGGGTCATACCCTCGATGTGGTCTTCAGTATGGAATAGGAATATCCATGGGAGGAGATAATAAATACCTCTGCATTGTCATGGATGGATCATTTCCTGGTCAAGGCTGAACTAAGAACCACTGTCTGCCCCGCCGGGGGTGGTGGACCCATTACAATGGTCTGCCCTTGAAGGCTAATGGAACCTATTGAATTCCAGAAAGCCTTGGAGGGTTTAATGCAGGGATCCTCAAACTTTTTGAGCTGGGGACCAGTTCACCATCCCCCAGCTCATTGGAGGGCCAAATTAAAAAAAAATGGTGGCTGGAGCCATGTGTGCGCATGCGTGCATGCACACAACTTGGGTGCCATTTTGAGTTCCAAAATGGCATCTGGAATCATGCGCATGAGCCCAGCATCACACATGCATGTGCACTACTCCAGTGCCATTTTGTGGTCCAGAATTGCACCCAGAGTCATGTGTATGAGCTTGTGACACTGGGAGCAATTTTGGAACCCAAAATGGCACCCCACGTCACACATGTGCGGTGGCGGCAGCAGCAGCAGGACTGGCTGTGGGCTGGTTAGAAGGCCTCAATGGGCCGGGTTTGGCCCACGGGCCGTAGTTTGGAGCCATTTTCTGTACATTTTATGCAAAATAAGTCCCTAGCTGCAAACAAGTTTAGAAAACTGTACAATAATGCATGACTCTGTTGCACCATGGAGAAAAACAGTAAAATCAGTTGTTCTTTCAAGAATGAAATTTATGAAAATTTACAACCCTAACTGTAGACATCCATATATATAGTATTCTGTTGTTTTCCATGAGCTAGGAAAACATGCTCTGTGTGCATTTGTGAAGTTCCAGTGACGCTCCAGAGACCTCTTAAAAGCTTTTGATTGCATTGGGATTTCAATCATTTCCACATACAAAGCAAGTTGTTTCTGATTTTAGAATCAAGAAGGAACAAAATAGTCATTGGAATTTCTATGTGTGTAAACAGCCCTGAATCTGTCTGACTAAATGGTTTACTAAAATGTTAGGAGACTGCACTAAACACCTGTAAAATTCTGTGAGATATTTGCACTGCATTGGTTAATAATTTAAGTAAAAGCAAATAAAATAAAGAATACAGTAATGGCTTTTATAAATTTAATAATGCATTTGTGCCTGGAATGATCCCCAATCTTTAATAAGTGGCTGTGGAAACAAATAACACAGGCAGTCCCCAATATTTTTCATCAAATAGGTGCCCCACTCCACATGGTTTCACAGAGTGCACTGAAACTCCCCACAGTAATTTCAAAAGCATTGAAAAAACAAGCCTGATATCCTCTTAGCTTCATGGAACAAGTTTTCTTGTTTTTCAGGTTTCTGGCTAAAGTCTCAAATGCTGCACTAATACTCCAGTGGCATCAATAAACATTTGTACAGCATATAAACAGGTGGGGAATTTAGACTAATGTTCCTTTGAAAGCCTACTTAATTAATATGTTTGAAATAAAAAAAATGGAAAGAAATATGAGAACTGAACATAGCAATTACTACCCACCAAATTTACAGTGAGTTTCAGCTATATAGAGACTATAAAGATAATAATAATAATAATAATAATAATAATAATAATAATAATAATAATAATAATAATAATAATAATAATAATAATAATAAAATTTATTTATATCCCACCTTTAGCTGAGGCTATCAAGCTTACAGCTCCATGAGAATGTCAACCAATTAAATTAAAATTGTGAACAAAAATGCCTCCTTAGATGACAGGATTTTAAAAAGACAAAGAAGAGGTTGTTAAGTTTTGTTGTGACTCGAAAATAGCATTGGGCATACGTTAGACAAGAACCTAATTCTCATTTTGACATGCCTGATTTGGCTGCCCTGGTGGCGCAGTGGTTAAATGCCTGTACTGCAGCCACTCACTCATAAACCACAAGATTGCAAGTTCAATACTAGCCAGGGCTCAGGCTTGACTCAGGCCTGCATCCTTCCCAGGTCACTAAAATGAGTACCCAGCTTGTTGGGGGGCAATTAGCTTACAGTTGTAAATCATTTAGACACCCCATAGCGTGGTATGAAGCGGTATATAAATGAAGCTGCTTTGCTTTGCTTTGCTTATGTCATTCAGTATAAAGCTTGCTATCCTCCTTCCCTGGAAGGAGTCCCATGAAAGGTAGGAAGGCATGCTTCTAATCATACATCCATTGGCTATCAGTGTCAATACCTATATTCTACCAAAGAAGATGTTCATGGCAAACCTATTCAAAGGGATTCCCTCAGTTCCTCAAAGACATGCCATGCCTGCTTTATATTCCTCCTGCCCAGTCCCTGTATGTCATACCACTTTTAGCCTCACTATTTAGCAAAGTGATATAAATGACTCAGACAGCAGTACTATGAGCAGCAGGACAAATAAGCCACCAGATATGTTTTCAGATGACTCCCATCAACACATCCTGCATGAAAACAGAACTATGTGTAACATGGAACCTGTTTTACTCTCCCAGCCTCCTTTTCTCATTCTGCTGCCCTCAAGAGGCCACTAGTCCTTCACTAGTGATTATGCAGCAGCCCAGCTTGCTTCCAAAAATGGAATAGGTAGGTGCCATCTTGTTCTCTGCCTTGTGGGTAGTTGCCAGGACAGGACTGTACCAAGCCTTTAGGTTTCAGCATTAAAAGCTGAGACTTAGGGATGACTCCTTGAGATTTCACAGGGCTGTGTTCCCATAGGTAGGCCTACATTAAGTTTCATAGAGTATACCATATGCCACATTGCAGAAATAAAGCAGTTTGACATCATTTTAACTCCCATGGTTCAATGCTATAGAATTCTGAGATCTGTAGTTTGGTGAGGCACCAGAGTTCTCTGAAAGGAAAGGCTGACTATCTCACAAAGTTACTAATCCTAGAATTTCATAGCATTGATCCATGACAGTTAAAGTGGTATCAGACTGCAATAATTATGCAGTGCAGCCACAGCTTCAGAGTATGCTATGTTATAGTGGGTAGGTCTACAACAGTTGCACAGAGTATGCCATTCAAATAAAAACAATAAGTCTAACACATGCTCATGCACACACCTTTCACATAGGTGTTTTGTCATTCTAAGCTTCCACCCTTTAGCCCTGAGGACTAATGGAATAGGCCCATGCCCTGAGATCTGAGAACCCATTGTTTGACCTTACTAGTACCTAAGTGGTCTTCTTGCTAGACTCACAAATACACTTTTCCCCTCCTGACAATTTCTTGCCAGTTACTAATACCACCATGGCAACATTGCAGTTGACTGGTTAAAGACCACATTGGTCCACAAAGTCCCTTAGAAGCCAATGCAAGTTTTCATTCATCAGTCGAATATGTGTTTCTCAAACCACATATTCTTATTAGGTGGTTTTGACAAGACATTGTTCACCTTTAATTCCCAGTCTGCAAAATGAAACCCATAATTACTTTTCTGACTGGAGTTGTGAGAATGAATTAGATTTAAATTACAAAGCACTTTATATGCAAATAGCTGCATGCTAAGCCATCTTGCATCCCCACAAGCACCTGGAATGAAATGTAGCTACTGTTACATCTAAAACATCACACACAAACTATTACACTAAATGTCAACTTTGCAGTGATATTTGTAACTTTACAATTAAATTACATCAAAGTGCAAGTGTCTTAGATTCTAAATTAAGTAGCTTCTCAAAACTACCTCAAAAATTCTGTATGCCTTGATAGTGAATATTTACTGAATGCTCCTTAAATTTTGTCATTTTTCTTTTTCTTTTTCTTTTTCTTTTTTTAAAAAGGAAACCTATAGTGGCCATGTAATTGCATTTAAGGGCAATGCTTTATAATGGAAAAGGGTGAACAATTTCATTTAGAATTTGAGAGAATTTGTGAATATGCTGCGATGTCTACAATATAGTTCTATGTATATCTACTGAGAGGTACGTTTTATCAGCCTCAGAGTGACTTAACTCCTTGCAAAGTATGCATAGTATTTAATGACTCGTATCTCATAACACTTCATTTCTTACTTTTCTTCAAATCAAAAAACCAGCAAGCATCAGCTAGTGATGGGTTAATCCATTAGATTCTAAGTCATCCATTTTTTTCTTTTCCGTGTCTGGACTCATCCTATTCCAAATCTCATAACAGAAAGTTGCATGTTTCTGTGTGCGAGTGTGTATATATTTCTGTATGTATTTTTGTTCTCATGTTCTAAATGTGTACATTTTGTGTTCACATTTTTCAGATTTGTTCATTTTAGAGTGTGTTTACTATTGACTAAGTCACGTTTGGATGCGTTTTCCAAACACATTTGACCTTGCAGTTTTATCAAATGTGGTAATATTTTCAAAGGCTCTTATTTATTTCCTTGAATTTATTTAGTTTGCATAATGCATGACAAACTCAAAAGAAATCCATGGATTTCCAAACTGTATCTCTGGATCCCTATTTAGTTGCAGCAGGTGAAAGCTGGATAGCCTCACATTTAATCTTTCATTAAAATTAGAACTTAGAAAATTACTCATCCACTCCTACTTAAAGCTATGTTATTTTTTTCTTTTAAGAAATTGCACTCCAATTTTGAAAGGTGATACTGGGAATTTGACAAAACTGTGAAAAGAAACAATGGGGGGATGCAGATGGTGAAAAGCGCCGTCTTGAAGCTAGAGAAGGGGAGGGACAGCTGGACACCAGGTGCCCCAACCCCTTCTTGAGGATGTCATTGGAGCGCTTGCCATTGCACATGGCGAGCGCTCTGATGACGTCCTTCCAGCTCAATGACCGGACACGCTGAGCTGGAAGGAGCATGGAAGAGGCGCCCGGAGCCTCTTCTGGCGCCCCTTTTGGCTCCTCTGAAAGGAGCACTATTTTAGCGTTCCTTTTCAGAGGTGCCATAAGGGTGGATCAGGGCCAAGGCATGGGGCAGCCTCGGTCCCAATCTGTGGCTTCTCAGAGCAGCCCGTGGCTGCTGGTCTGTAGAGGCCCAATGAATATCTTTCCTTCGTAGTATCCTGAAAACTGTTTTGGAAGCTGTATAGAATTTCTCAAATCTTTGGATTTTCAGTTTTTTTTTCAACTGCTTAGGAACACATTTGTGCAAAGCTGACAAAAATCTGCATCAGCATGGTTTTGTTTTTCCTTCTTCCATTTATTTTGGGAATGAGTTTACCAGGACCCCTGAATTCTTATTGTCCTTTTGCCAGGAAATAAATTCAGCCTGGAGCACATTCACTAGGTGGCACTATCATTTCCTATTGTATTTTAGCTAAAGATGGTGATCTATTTTGTTCAGTGAAGGATCTCTTAATGGTGTCTTTGTGTAAAGTATATTGTACTATGTAGAGCATACTAGGTCACATAGACATAAAAAGACATACAGATCTGAGGGGGATTAAAGGTTAAAAGTATAGGATTATTTTGGACTGTTCTATAAATTACTGTGCGAGTTCATTTTATCAAAAGCAAGCTTTCAGTCAGTTTTTCAGCTGCTTAGAGATGAGAGTCAAGGAGATTTTATCTGTGACATTTTGAACATTAAAAAAAAACCTCTGACAACTAATAAAGAAGTTAAGTGACTCTTTGTGATATAAATTAACTTGGGATCATATTTTACTTCTCAGCCTTAGTCATTTGTGCTACAACTTGGAGTTAAGCCAGTGTCTCAGCAGGAGAAAAGTAATAGTTATGCACCAAGCAACCATGGGTTCCATATATGATATTTTGAAGAGTGACAGGAATAATGAATATAATTAAAGCAGCATGAAGCCAAGGCGAAGATAATTAATGTGCAACCTAGAAGGTTCTATGAAGTCTCTTCCATGGAAAAACTTTTGCTTAAGGATTTTAGTATAATCTGAGTTGATTATTTTTCTTTCCATTAAAGAAAAAAAATATTTTGGGGGGGGGTTAGGCTTTTCCATTAATGCTGACCTTAAAGGACAAAACTTGAATTTTTATTCTAATTACAAATGTTAATATAAACTAAAAATTATTATAGATGTCACCATAGCTTTAAACTGCAACATATTCCTCCACTTCCTAGATGAATTCCTGCCATACAAAGGCACTTTGTATGCCTTTTCATCTTAAAAATTCATCTGCAGCAAAATCAGATACACAGGTACTCAGAGGTAAGTCCCACTGAGTTCAGTGTGCTGTACTTCTAGGAAGATGGGTATTATAGAAAGTGTAGGCTTACGTTTTTGAACTTAAATAATTCAACATAAATTCAGCTGAATGCTGCATACTTCTGCCCTTCAGGGTGGATACTGTTCACCTAGATCAGGGGTCAGCAACCTTTGTTGCTGGGGGGTCGGGAGGGGGGGGGAATGGCGCAGGGGCTGGGTAGGTGCCTGCATGCTTGCCCTTTCACCTGCGTGCGTGCATGCGTACAATGCCTGCCTTTGTGCGCATGCATGTGCTCATGGGGCACCATTTTGGGAAAGTCCAACAGTGCCATGTGCATTCTTGCGCCTCTGTGCATGCATGCGCACAACGCCGCCATTGCACACATGCACATGAGGGTGCCATTTTGGAAGGCCCAACAGCACTGTGTGCATGCGCATAGCACCGTTTGGCATTCCAAAATGGCACCCGCCACTGTGTGCATGCATGTGTGTCAAAATGGCACCCGCGCTTGCGCATGCATGCACATGGTGGTGGGTGCCATTCTGAACACCAAAATGTCACCTGTGATAGCGCACGGCAGCACACACAGGGCGGCGGCGGCGGGACCGGCCATGGGCTGGTCCCAACGCCTCTGTGGGCCACACCCGGGCCATGGGGGTTTTAGGACATTATGTGACATCTGGCCTCCCTCACTGTGTTTAAATTGAAAATATCTCATGGGGTTACTGAGATTAAAATTATCTGATTTTAATGTAATTGATATTTAGATTTTATTCTGTAAGTGTTTAATACTGTTTTAAGGGTGGGAGGGATATATTTTGTATTATATTTTTATGCTTTTAACCACCCGTATTGGGTAACCATTGGGTGGTATACAAATAAATTTTATTATTATTATTATTATTATTATTATTATTATTATTATTATTATTTATTAACCCCTGACCTAGATAGAGGTTGTATCTTCACTTCAGAAATAGAGCAGCTAGATAGCACTTTAACTGCCATCTGAATGCTATGGAATGCTAGGATTTGTTGTTTTGTGTGATACTTAGCCTTTCCTGTGAGAGCACTCTGATGCCCCAGCAAACTACAAATCCCAGAATTCCATAGCACTGAGCCATGGAAATTAAAGTGGTGTCAAACAGTTTTATTTCTGCAGTGTGGCAGAAGCGTCAGTATAAGGTGGCTTCATAAATCTGTGCTCCCTTTGTGAGACTTGCTTAAATTTCCATAAAGGGAAAATATTTCAAACTTTGGCCAGTATAGGTGCAACTGTAAATGCTGATGAAGTTTGGTAATTCAAAAAATAAAGACTTTCAAGAATGCTGAAATGTAGTCAATTAAAAATAGAGGCTAATAGTTCAGTTTAAAAATTATGTGATTAATATACACATTTTTTTTCCCAAGGACATTACAAAGAATGTAATGTGTTTTTCAAGGACATTACAGAGATTCCTCATTTGAAGAATGACGTTCATGTGATGAACAGAAAGACAGCAGGGAGCTGTGAAGACCAGAAAACAGCTGACCAATCCTGAGACAGCTGGAACCAGCCAATGAGAGAGCAACTGGAAGGAGATAAATAGCTCAGGTGGTAAGGGAGATAGTCAGGGAGTTAGGCAGTGAAGAACAGAACACTTGGAACCTCTGAGAGTGTCAGCTGGATCTGACTTAGACAGAGGCATAGTGAGGCAGTACCTTAAGTCAGAGCCTGTGGATTGTTCCTGAGGGAACTAAGTGGAACAAAGATAAGAGTCAAAAGAAAAAGGAAAAGAACTCTTTGTGGTTCAACAGAGCTCTAGTACAGAGATGGTCTGTGTGGTTAGGTTGTAATCATAGAAACAGCTGAAAGATTGCATTTGAGATAGCTACACTACACTTGAAGCGGTAACCAAGTTATATTATTACCAAGTTTGAAAACCAAGAAACATTGCCTGTATGTTTGAAACACGATAAAACCATCTTATATTTTATAAAAACCTATTTTGGCCTCTGTGTGAGAATTTTGAACAAATGCTACCAGTGTGTTATTAGTAGTTCTGGGACTGGTATCTGATGAGGGCTATGAAGCAAGTCACATAAAATTCTAAAAGAGAGAATTAGTCAAGGTGGCAGAAGTGGTTTGTCACAGTTCATTCTTCAAATGAAGAATCATTCATATTCTCTGTGCTCTTAATGTTCATAAGTATGTTTTCCTGAACATATTCATTTATAGATAAACCACATTTCATTTATTACACACCACAGGCCAGATTCATTTGATAACGAGTAATTTGATGTGATTTCAAACACAGTAAAGGTAATATTATTCCAATTTATAATTAATCAGTAGAAGCAGGTTATTTTCTTTCAAAATTATCTTTATCCTTTTCATATTAATCTAATGCAAGGAGTTCCATTGCATATTATTATAGCATGCTTCATATCAACTCTGATAAATAGTTCCTATAAAATATTGCTAATATTTGACATTGGGATGTTTCTATCACAAGTGAACTTTAACAATTTTAATATAATTGTCTTCGAGTGAGAGGCACAAACTGATCCATATAGTAAAGCATATGCTTCCAAAGTGGACCACATTTAGAGAAGTATAAATTTGATCTCTTGTATCACTTAATAGATTCAAGGCTAAAGGTTGGTACATAAGGTTAGATTAATTTGCTCTCAAAAGTTCTTGGAAGGATCAGTCTAGTATCAATCTAATTATGAAGAATTTAACTAATTAAAAAAATAGCACAACTGTTGGAACAATCACTAGAGTTGACTTTTTTGCTGAAATATGAAATGGTTTGAAGTTTTCAAGTGGAGGCTGGGGTGGAGGAAAACATCCTCATTTTAAATAATTGAAAACTTAAGCACACTGAAAAAATAGTTATGACTACTCCTACTAACTTTATTGGCATAAATCTTGTTATAGAATGCTTCCCTCAGAGCCAAAAAGGGTTCTTTTGGTTAATAACAAGAACAGACATTTCTGTAATATTGTTAAGGGTAGCTGTGAATTTGAAGGAAGCATCTAGACACATCTATAAAAGCTCCTGGTATCTCTTGCTAAGTTTCTATATCCGTTATTGAATCAAAAATTTTCAGATTATTCTCTGTTCCAGAACACAGAGCAAAAGCCTTTACAGACTGCCAGAAATAGTGCAGATTGAGGCCACTTTAATTGTCCTGGCTCATTGCTAGGAAATCATGGAAATTGTATTTTTTTTTCTGGGACATTGAGCCTTCTCTGTCAGAGAGCTCTGATGCCACAATAAACTACAGTTCCCATGATTCCTTAGCACTGAGCCAAGACAGTTAAAGTGGCCTCAAGTTGCACTATTTCTGGCAGTCTGTAAAGGCCCCAAGTCACAGTACAAGTACTGTCCCTGGTGCTTATTTCCAAGCTATCTTGGTAAACCTGCATCTAGACGACATAATTTTAGGCTACATCTGGACTGCAGAAATAATCCAGTTTGACATGACTTTATCTGTCATGGCTGAATGCTATGGAATTCTGGGAACTGTAGTTTTGTGAGACTTTTAGCCTTCTCTGTCAAACAGCTCCAGAGCTACAACAAACTACAGTTTTGAGAATTCCATGACATTGAGCCATGATAGTTAAAGTGGTGCAAAACTGGATTATTTCTGCAGTGTGGTTACAGCCTTCAGAGAAGTATAGGCTCCTGTCTTAGGTGAGAGGTGGGGAAGACACATGCTTTTAGACTACAGCACCCATCAGCCCCAGATATGTAATCAATCATTTAAGATGATGATTGATATAATCCAAAAACATGTGGTGGTCATAATTTCCCAATCCCTGCTTCAATTTAACTTGTTCATAGGATCACTGTAAAGCTAAAGTGAGACAACATTGCCCTAAGGTTCCTTTATATACAATTTGAACTAGTACTGAAAGAAAAAATAAATAAATAAATGCCATTGTTAAATGAATGTCCAAATATTGTCATATAACAACAAAATAGTTCAAATATTGTTGTATGTGTGCAAGTTGCTATATGAGTTAAAACATCATACCCACTGCCAGTGAAATTATTAGAAGAGCCAAATAACATACAAACAGCACCCATTTCAAAAATATTGAAGTGTTTTTTTCCCCCCACCAAGAGGATCCATTCTCAGGGCACTACCACATGAGCCCTGCTCTCATAGAATTGGGTCAGTTTTTAAAAATGCAAGCCTACCACTTCCAGAACAGCCATCACCACACATTTTATCAATTGCACAATTGGGGCTGCTGCTCCTATTGCACTCTTTTCCTGACTTCCCTTTACTCTATCCCTACCCAGCATGCCATTCAGTTATTTTAGTTTCATTTTTATTTTTTCCTCTTTTTTCACTATTCAGAGATCTGCTACTGCAAGTTAAACAGAAATAAGAAATTAAATTAAATTAAAGGAATCTGGATGCTTGGGAATATCAAGGGGGACAGGGGACAAGAGTTAAAGTGACAGTAAAAGAGTCATCAAACTGGTTTAATTCTGCAGTGTGGATACATACTTAGTTATGTGTAACCAGTGAATTTGGAGAGAGCATCTTATTCAGAAGTTGGTGTTCTGCGCTCTTTTACTCTAGTGTCAGGTCTTGATTTTTTTCCCACTTTTCTGGCCATTATTATTATTATTTGTTTCATTTGAAAGTTATTCCTGAAAATAATGTTGTCATAGAGGAAGGGGGGTTAGAAATTATCTGCACTGGGTGTCAAATGCATTAGATACACCATTGTATGGCAATTCATGTCTAGATTCTGTTTCAAATGAGCCCATTTTGATTTAGAAATCTCCCACATCTTTCAAAGTCAGACCACGTTAGTTCTGGATATGTTTGTTGTTAACTACCTTCATGTCAGTCTCGACCCATGTTGAACCTATGGATGAGACATCTCCAGCCCCCCCCATCCTCTACTGCTCTGCCCAGTTCCTGCAAACTCATATTCATGGTCTCCTTAATAAAGTCCATCCATCTAGCATGTGGCCTTCCTCTCTTACTACTTCCCTCCACCTTTCCTAACATTATTATTTTATCTTTGTACTCCCGCTTCGATCCATAGGGCGAAGCAGGAAATATAAATTATTATTATTATTATTGTTATTGTTGCTGTTGTCTTTTCCAATGATTCATACCATCTCATGATGTGTTGAAAGTATGGCATTCTAAGTCTTGTCATCTTGGCTTCTAGAGATATTTCTGGCTTGATCTTGTCTAGGACCCATTTGTTTGTCCTTTTGGCTGTCCATGGGATCCTCAGCACTCTTCTCCTGCACCACATCTCAAATGCATTAATGTTCCTGCTATCTTCTTTCTTGGCTGTCCAGCTCTCACATCCATACATGATAATAGGGAATACTATGCCTTATATGATTCTGACTTTTGTGTTGAGTTGTATGTCTTTGCATTTTAGGATTTTTTTCTAGTCCTTTCATAGCTGCCCTCAACACTCTTAATCTTCTTCTGATTTCCTGGCTGCAGTCCCTGTTCCAATCAATGTTTGATCCCAGATATGAGAACTCTTTCACTATTTCTATTTCCTCATTGGTCCGATGCAGACGGCCCATTTGGGGTGGCTCTGTGACACCTCTAGAAGTGGCAGATTGGGGCTTCAGCAACCACATGCCATGGCCCTAATCCTCCTTTTTGACTCCCCTACAGCCAGTGCCACACTTATTTTGCAGCAGTGCCCTGAGAGCACCCTGATGCCATGCACCATACGGATAGATGCACAGCATTGGGGTGGAGTCAGGCCGGCCGGCATGTGGTTGCCCAACCCCAACTCCACCCCCAGGCCAGACTATAGTACCAGTCTGGATCAGCTTATTGTCTAGTTTGAATGTGGGT
>CM034701.1:277013464-277028560 GCA_020142125.1 Phrynosoma platyrhinos | reverse complement strand
TTCACTCCTCACTCTTCTATGTCCAAGCCTGCTTTCCTTACAATATGTGTCCTGGAAAACCAGCAGGAGGGCTGATAGCCAAGGTAAAGGGAAGTCCCAAACCAAGTCCTTGTTACCAATCTGAAGGGTCAGCCAGTGAAGGGTCCAACATGGTCTGAAGGTCGAGGGTTCCAGAGAAGCTGAGAGACAAGGCAGTCCAAAGGTCTAGGGTTTCAGAAGTCCAAGAATAGTCAATGGTCCGAGGGTCAAGTGTTCCTGTAGTCCACGATAAATCAAGAATCAAGGGTTCAAGCCAAGGAACAAGGAGAGACAGAGACAGAAACTTTCACCAGGAAGCTCGAGTAAACTCTGGCACCAAGACATCACTTCCACACCTGCTTAAATCCCCAGCTGCTGGAGCTCATCTGGGGCTGATCACTTTGATTACCTCGGTGTTTTTCATAAAGCCTCCTCGAGTGCCAGAGGCCCACCCTTTCTCCTTGATGCTGGCTGAAGGTAGGCACAATCCTTGATCCTCCTCCATGTCCAACAGGTCTGCTGTCAGGAGGCTTGGTTGTGGAGAAGTTCAGAAGGCTCTGCTGGAGGCTCTGTGGGAGTTCACAAAGCAGGGCTGCTAGGGCTGGGCTGGGGCTCCTCCACTGCAGACTCAGGAGCTGAAGGAAGTTCTGGCTCATCCTCCTCTTCCTCCTTGTCCTCATCCAGGCAGGGCATGACAATAAGGTAGGGTGATAGGATGCAGCCTTGTCTGACTCCTTTGTCAATTGGGAGCCATTCTGTTTCTCTGTGTTCTGTCCTGACAGTAGCCTCTTGTCCTGAGTACAGATTCCTCATTAGGACTCTCAGAAGTATTGGCACTCCCATATCTATAAATACATGCCATAGCCTTTCATGATCTATGCAGTCAAAGGCTTTGCTGTAGTCTATAAAGCACATGCTGATTTTCTTTTGGAACTCTCTGCTATGTTTCATTGACCATCATATATTTGTAATGTGATCCCTGGTGCCTATTCCTTTCCTGAAACCTGCTTTGACCTCTGGGATTTCTCTCTCCATGTATGGTTGGAGCCTATATTACAGAATTTTGAGCATAATTTTGCTTGCGTGGGAAATTAGTACTATGGTTCTATAGTTGCTTTATAGTCTCTTGTGTCTTCTTTTTTGTGGATGGAGATGTATATTGATTGCTTCCCATCTGTTAGCCATCGTTTTGTTTTCCATATCTGTTGACATATGTTGGTTTGCACTAGAGTTACTCTGACAACGTGGATTTCAGGAGTTTTATATATGTATTCCATCCAAATTGGTACCGTACTCCCAATGTAATTCATAAGCACAACTAACCAGACTCAGGTATATCCTTATCATTTGAATCCCTGAAAATAGATATTATTATATCATGAATAATAAATCTTTCTATTTTTATGTACTTTTTACATATTTTGAGCATCAGAGATAAAGACAGAGACAGATGGGGGGAGCACAGAAAGCAAATAAAGTGTGTTGTTGTTGTTGTTTTTAAAAAGGAGACAAAAACATAATGCAAATTGAATCTTGTAAAATGTGAAATACTCTACTGAAGAATAAAAGGTGTGAGTTTAGCCTGGTACAATGTTGCTTCAGGTGAATGCTAAAATAGATTGTTTCCTTATTCTGAGAATGCATTTATATAAACATCATACTATTCCAAGTTTCAAATATGGCAGCTGAAGACTAGTAATGAAGTTTAATGAGCTGTCTCTTCACAGGGACAAAATATTTTCAGTATCAGTCCTTCTGCAAATCAAACAAATGTACACAGGGACATCTTCCACCTTTTTAACTGGGAACAATTTTGCACATATCTATAGCTATTATATCCTTTACTTCTTCTAACAGAGAAGTGAGCTAGGGGATTGTTGTCGTGGGCCTTCAAGCTGTTTCTCACCTATGGTGAACCTATTATGGGGGTTTTCTTCAGATTTGTTCAGAGGATTTGCTATGGCCATCTCTGATTCTGAGAGAGTATGTCTTGCTCAAGGTAACCAATTGGGCTTCATGGCCAAGCCAGAATTCAAACCCTGGTCTTAGAGTAATAGATCCAATACTCAAATCACTACTAGATAGTGGATGCTGAACCAAAATAGTTCTCCAAATCTGCTTGGGAAAACTATAGGTTTCCAGAAGACAGACAGACAGACTGATAGATCTACACATCATGACTGTTGAATATACTCAGAAGCTATGTAATGTTGTGTATATCAGCTGAAAAAGAAAGGAATAATGTTATAGTAAAATGGAGTACCACTGATAATATAACGGTTGGCTGGCAGGCAAGCAGGCCTTAGGAGTGTAGCTATGAGAGGGTGGAGGCACACACACACACAAATAAGAATTCTGCCCCCTCAAATAGATTTTCTTTCTGTCCCAAAATTTCTAGCAATGCAGAAAGTGGGACATGCTCATATTTAGAACTCTTACATTTGTGGTGTATACATCTCTTCGATAACGTTGCCTACTCTTTTTCTTTGGTTATATTTGGATATGAACTGTATTTTTAAATCCTCAACAGATTTAGCATTGCAATGCTAAAAATTTGGGAACTGAGGAGAGGTTTCATTGAGGGATCAGAATTCTTATTTGAGTGGCCAATGCCCTCATCCCCCTCCCCACACTTGGCACTCTTGGCAACCAGGCAGTAATACAGGTTCATCCTATTTGAAAGTAATAAATAAATTGAAAGTATGCAAAATATGATGCAGTCATTTTGAAGTAAAGCTTCTTCCCTAATCAATATTTTCATAACTTGAACTGTGTATTTGTTTTCTGAAAATGTGAAATGGTTCCACGTCCTGTTCTTACCAGTGTATTTCTTTTCTGAAAATGCTAAATGGTTCCAATTCCTGTGCTTACCAGTTGCCTTTCTTGTCACCTTTCGCTTTAGCAATCCTGTTTTGACATGATGGTTGTCCATGTGGATGCCGTTCCAAATAAGAAGCTGTTTTTTCAAGGGATCACAACAATTCCCTGTGTAATCCAGGTACTTTCAAAATGCCACAATGACATTTTTCCCCCCATTTGAGCTGGCCTGTATTCAGTAGATCAGCAGAACTTTAAGACTGTGTTTTGAAGTGGCACATAAACCTGTTTACTAAATAGTACAGTGCATGATCTAGAATGATTTGTATCACATCTTATTCAACTTCATTTAGTGCAGCAGAAGTATAGATACATTAATCCCTCTTCCTTTAAGTGGGAGGTGGAGGGAATGAAAACATTTACTATTCCTTTGACTCCCTCATCCCACCCCACCCCACTAGTGATGCCTTTATGAAAGGTTACATAAGTGTTCTACAGGTGGGCAGGATCTATATAACAGAGGAGTTTTAGAGTCCACATGTCATTCACATTTTCCCATTTCTCATTATTTTTCATGTAGCAGAGTGTAAGTAGTAGTCTATAGCAGACTGTAAGTAGCAACAGAAGAATGGTGTCAAAGGATGTGCCTCATATGAATCAGGCCATTCATCTATCCAGTACATGGCACTATACTAATGTTTTTCATCCTTTTCTGATGAGTTCTTCTTGATGCAAACCTCTGCAAGATTATGGGCTTTTCCTTTCCTTTCCTTTTCTTCCTTTTTTTTTTTTTTTAAAGGAGGAGATGTCAGGAAAATGCATTTTTATTTGTGATTCCTTCTGTTTTCTGTAAGACATGCAGTGTTTGCAAATGCAGTGACAGTTGCCTTCTAGTAGTACTAAGTTCCCTGTGTCTTTGTCCCTGCCCTGTGCTTTTGTGCCTCTCCTTTTGTGATTGCGCTGTTGTACATAGCTTCACAAAGAGAGAGAAAAATATGGCTTTGTGCTCAGTATATTTTGTGCAAATTGCACAAACTACGAAGGGGGAAAATGGCACATTGGTTTTGTAATGAAGGCAAGGCTGGATAACCCTCAAGCTGCTGTCTTGCCATGCTGAGACAGCCAGTCTCTATTACAACATTGGCTATGGAAAGGTGTCCCCCGCCATCTCTACTAGTGCATTACTGGGCCATTTCCAGTGCTGTTATTGTGCTAGTGGTAGCAGCATTTTGTGAGTATAAACAGGAGAAAGTGCTCCCTCCTGTAGCCTCCCCCCCCCCCCCATGCCTTTTGAAAACTGCACCAGTGGGATAGAATATTCCTTCTAGGGAGGAGAGCAGATCAATAATTCCATGTCATAATGAAAGTCATACTAGATGAAGGTCACTGTCCACTCTGACTGTCAATGACTCTCTTAAGTTCCAGTGTGATACCTTTAATTTGAGAACATGCCAAAAGGATTTGAAGGGTTTCTGCATGCAAAGCACAAGCTCTGCCATTCAGCTTGTATACCTTAGTAATTTATTCTTTTATGACCTTTGGCCCAGTTTTTCTTGCATAGGTTCTTGAGCAGTGCCTCATTGAGACAGGTGGAAGACCAAATGTGTTTAGGTTCAGAAAGAGAACTCCTCCATGCATATTAGATCATTACCTGACATGAGAATCTTCTGTTGATAAAGATTTTCTTCAAAAAGAAAAAAAGAAGATGTGGAGTTCTTACCAACCTCTAATTATTGCTTCCTGGGCAGAGATCTCATGAGCTTCATTGTGCAAATGCCCCATGAATGTCTCCTGTACCCCTTTCATTGCTAGGCACTTGTCTGCCATTACAACTATAGGCAAAGTATCGATTCTCAGCAAAAAGCTTTCAGAGGAATAGAGACTGATGAATCCAGTGGTGAGGTGAATCTATTTTGAGTTTCAGACTGAACTGATGTTGAATTTGTTTTGAGATAGACTTCAGCACCTTGAATAGCTCCCTTAAGTTTGAGAAAGCAGACCCATTGTTCTTTAGCTATTGGCCCCTCCAGCTTCCACCGCTTCTGAAGCTTACCTCCTCATCCTCTCTCTGTTGTCACTTTCCCTCTTAAAAATTTCTTCTTACCTCCATGTTTCACTTTTTATCTTAGCCTGTTCTAAATAGGAAATACCAGTCCTCTGCATGCCTGGAATGTCCATTTGGATGGCGCCTCTTTTCTTCACCACCTTCCCCAGAGTTTCTGAATGTGTGGAAATGAAAAAAATATTTCAGTAGTGAAAATATAGCTATCTGGAATGTCACAGCAAGAAATAAAACCTATTTATAATATATTTTATCCCTACCAGGTATGAATTTCCTTATATTTTGAAGATCTGGTATAAGGGGGAAAGAGGGGACAATTTGTTTCTCTCCATGTTGTCCAGTATTTGATTAATATCCCAGAGTTTGCATAGGTGATAAATGAGGTGGAGAAGGGAGCCCATATTGTTCTACCAATGAAACAGAAACCTACTGAGAACAGCAGGAAAATTAATCAAACTTTTTGGATACAGTCAGGAGAGAGCAAAGTGTGCACCCCATCTGATGACAAAAGAGCCAAAGTAATTGCAATGACAATAAATGTGCTGGTTTATAATGCTGCAGAGATGCTACAAGTGAAGATATCATAGCAATGCACACTGACCTTACATGGCATCATCTTTCATTTTGTATAGGAATATAGGGTCAACTTAAGCAAGCACTACCGCCTACAAGAACTATACAGGATTTATACTTAGTTTCAGTTGCGTGAAAAACTAAATAAATATGGTTTGTTAAAAGGAGAGATGCATCAAGTTGTTGTCGATACAATATAACCTGTTTCTGCAAACTTGGATTGCTCTGATATTAGTACCTCTAATATCCTTCTGGGTTCATGTTGCCAGGTCAGAATTGAGGGAGGAGTTTAATACCTTGTTAAACAACAACTCCACCTTTGACACCAATGGAAGGGAATTCATCTAAGCCAGCTCCAGGCTGGTCTAGTATATCAGATGAGATGGGAGAATGTCCAGGAATGACAACATCCTGGACTACTTCTAATATACTGTATACTTGGCATCCATCTCTTTGCCCATCTGTCCATATAGGCTTTGATCAGGAATCTTTCCCTGGAGATTGTGAAATATGAGTCTGTGCTAAATCCCATCCTAAATTTGTGTGATTCCCTTCTTTTTTCTAATTCAATAGACATTTTTCACATATCATACAATATGTGCATTCATAAATACATGAGATTTATACAATTGTCAGCCACTGAAGTAGCCCAAAGTTCCATAATAATCATTTTGTATTTTGGAGTGGGACGTATCTGTAACACTGCAATGATCAACAAATAACTTTATAAATGGCTTTTCTGCATAATACTGAGGACAGTCAATGAAAGATGCCATTTAGAGATGAATGAGGATTTTACTTTTATTTTGCCAAGATTCACAAAATTATTTCTATATAGAAAGGAAAGGAATTTTTAAAAATGAGAATGGAATATCTCCATCTGGTCCCTGGGCTTTGAGTGTTTAATTATATATGGATTTAAATCTCTTTATATTGTAAATGATGAATTATGATTGTAGAATTTTTTTAGTAAGGGTTTTATCATCTTTAACATTGTTAAGGCAGAGAGTTACAGTATGATCCTCCCCATGCTGTGAGGTATATCTGTTCAACATGGTTGGTACAATGGGAAGACAATTTCGGTGTATCTTGGAAGAATTTGTAAAAATTTACACATTTCTTCACATTCAGAACAGAAAAAAAAAACTTTAAGGGTTGTTATTTTTTTCTAAATGAATGCAGAAGTGACATACTTTTCCATAGTGCCATCTATTGGTTTAATTCACTTGTTGCATAACTTCCTTTGGAATTTTCACACTGCAAATGCATTAAATGATATATTCTGATTTGGTGGCAAATTTGCAAATTTTAATTGTCAAATTAATGTTACAAACATCAGATTCATTATTTGACAGAGGATTTAATGAATAAATGACTTAATTTTATGGGCATGCTTTGGGATCACTGTGTGATAATATATTAGGAGAAGAGGGAGTGTACCCAAAATATAGAAAGATGAGGATCTGAAAGTATAAGCAAAATTCTATTGGCTACTGAAAAGGCAAAAGATTTGTTTCTACCTATGATATAGTCCCCAACTCTCTAACTTTAAGGAAATTTTAAAATATCAATAGTAAGTTAGAAATTGCATAAGATAAATGAGGTTCTATATAAATCTGTCAGCATAATATATCCAGGTAATAGAGAAATGGACTGTAGGAAGGTGCTGAAAAACTCCAGCGTTAAAAACGAAAAGTGTATTAGTTTCATAAATCACATATGCCACAAAACAAAAGCAAATGCAGAATTTATTTTCACTTATTAGTGGTGGTCCATTACCTTCTTATTCATTCTCATCAATGTATGACTTTTGAGTGATCAGACTCAATGAGAAATCTGAGGAGAAATCTTAAATGCTTAGGGAAAAGGACAGACCATACTATCTGACACAAATACTCCCCCCCCTTAACTTCTTTTTTTCTCTTTTCAAGGATTTGAGTTAAAAAGAAAAACACACATCTGAAGACTTGTTTTCTGTCAAATGAAATGGATGATTACTAACTTTGTCACTGATCATGCTTGGTACAGGCCAGAGTAATATTCCTAAATGAAAAGAGAGAGATGTCTC
The DNA here is from genome assembly GCA_020142125.1 of Phrynosoma platyrhinos. Taxonomy (NCBI): domain Eukaryota; kingdom Metazoa; phylum Chordata; class Lepidosauria; order Squamata; family Phrynosomatidae; genus Phrynosoma; species Phrynosoma platyrhinos. Next base: position 277,021,022 of record CM034701.1, on the reverse strand, counting down.
TATTTCATTTATTGATAATGGCTTCTAAATATTTCTGTTGCAATGAACAACACAATTTGGTACATTGTATGCACATACACAAGTTAAACATAATCCAGTCCATGTATAACTCAGCAACGTATGCTCTTTCTCACTTTATTTTCTACAGAACATTATTCCCAGATTTTTTTTTCACACCAGCTGATTTTGGACAGAAAATAATATGCAAAATGACTTTTAGACGGTATGCCATTGGCAGGTTATATGTTGTTTTATGAATTCTGTAGGGTGCCATACAAATTTATGGTGCTATATAAATAAACATTAATAATAATAATAATAATAATAATAATAATAATAATAAATACTTTTTTTAAAATAATGAGTGCTATTACAAAGTCACTTGCACAGTTTGTAGCATAAGCGTTTTTAGAGTCTGAGGAAGTAGACCAGGTCTGCAAAAGCTTATGCTACAACTTCTGTCACATAATGAGTCTCAAAGGTGCTATAAAATCCCTTTCCATACTGATATTCCAGACTAACACAGCTAGGTCTCTGAATTCTACACAATTTATGTATATGCAAAACTATTCTTTTTCTCTCCTTCCTTTCTTGTGTATTTGTTTTCATGAGAATCCATCATTTCAATTTATTGTATATATTTGACTATATGTCTACTTCACATATAAATCAAGAGCACGTTTTGGGACAAAAGTTACGGATTTTGCTATGACCCATGGATATGTCAAGGGTAAAACTTAGGGGCATCTAACAAAGAATGTAAAGGATGAAACAAAGGAAAATAATGCCAAAGAAAAACTTCCAGCAGGCATAACTTTTTGTGCTAAAGGCTAATTAGATGAGAAAATAGAAGGGTTCAGTGATTCCAGGGCAGGAGATGGTTCCTTTTTTAATGAGAGTTAAAGTACAGTATCTACATTGACACATGGATAAGTCAACTCAGGTTTTTTGGGTCAGGTTTTGACTTAATTTCTAGACTTATACATGAGTATATAAAGTAAACCCAGTTTCCTGAACCCTCCAGTTTAGTCCAAACTAGAATAAATCTACTGAATCTACTATTTATTTATTGTCTGATGAGTCAACATATAGGCAAATTCCACTGGTTTAAGGAGTTTACTGTAGTTGAAACTAACATTTTAGACCAATATTTTCAATAAATATCCTGCCCTCAAAATAAATCTCTCAGTAAATTTTGAGAGCAGGAGATCCTTCCTTGCCTAGCCACAGATTCTATTGAGACAAAGCAGTCTGGCATCACAAGGATACTTCTCCTTCAGAAAATGGAATATCCAGTATCTACAGATTCTGTGTCATATTTCACCAACAGCCCTAGCTGAACAACTACTACTTGTACAACTACTGGTGGAACTCTGCCCACTTTTCCCCCTTGCTCATACAAAACATGTAAGTCATTTTTTGCAAATCCTTTTTTAAAATTGTACATCTGTACAAGTGCAGTGAAGTGAAGGTTCCATTCAGTTTAATGAGAAGTATGAATAGGATTGTAGTAGTGATATTAGTAGTAAGAACAAGAATAAGAATAATCTTTCTCCCCTCCCCTTTCCCAGCCCAGTCAGTTCTCTCTCTGTCTGCACATATATTTTAAATTGCATTAGCATTTCTCACATCAGAACAGTCCATGGTTGTTTGATTCCAGTAGAGAGTGGAATTTGTGAGTTTTATTTGAGGACCATGCCACTATCTTTCCATGATGGTGGGTTTGTGTGCTACTGTAAAGCAAGAGACTATACTGATGGTAGGGTCTCCTAAGCCCAACAGGCTTTTGCTCAGGTGACAGACTCAGGGCCTTTGCAGACTGCCAGAAATAGTGCAAATTGAGTCCACTTTAACTGCCCTGGTGCTAGGAAATCATGGGAACTTTAGTTTATTGTGGCACCAGAACTCTCTGACAGAGAAGGCTCAATGTCTCAGAAAAAAATATAATTCCCATGATTCCCTAGCACTGAGCAAGGGCAGTTAAAGTAGACTCAATTTGCACTATTTCTAGCAGTCTGCAAAGGCCCTCAATGTGCCAAACACCTACTGGGCAGCAACAGTAGGGGGGGGGGGATGAGGGAAGAGAGTGGCAAAGAATATCTCAGGAACAATGGTAGTAGCATAAAGCTAACACTTGTTAGTACTGGGCAGAAGGATGTACCAGTAAACTCCATTTGAATGTCTTACCATGAAAATCACCAGAAATACATGGAATACCAATGGAGCTGCTCTGAGCTACAGAAACAGAATCTACTGTAGTTCTAACTAAAATCTGTAAACAAATATGGAAAACAAAATAGTCCACAAACTGGAAACATTCGATATACATTCCAATCTGCAACAAAGGGGCCACCAGGGATTGAAGTAACCACAGGACCATTGCATTAATTTCCCATGCAAGCAAAGTGATGCTCAAAATTCTACAACAAAAATGTCTACTATATATGGAGCAAGAAATGCCAAATGTCCAAGCTGGGTTCAGGAGAGGAAGATACACTAAAAATCAGATTGCAAACATATGTTGGTAATGGGGTACACCAAAGAAATTCAGAAAAAAAATTACCTGAGATTTATAGATTATAGCAAAGCCTTTGATTGCATAGATGATGAAATACTTTGGATCATACTTAATGGAATGAGTGTGCCACAATATTCCCAATTTATATGAATAGTTGTGAAAGACATGACTGACTAGAAAATACAATTGTTAACATACCCTCCATCCTTCCCACGCCATGCAGTTTCATAATTAATATCTAGAGTTGGGCATGCTTTGAGATCACAATGACCTGCAGAACTAGAAGTCATATATGTGTAGGAAAGTTTTCTGATCACCTTGCTCCCCTCAGGGCTCCATGCATTTCCACTTACAATGGAAACAAAGGTAGTCCCATCAAAAGGTATCAGTGACCACACCTTTTAACTCACCTAATGACAATGCTCCTAAAGCCTCTTAGGTGATTATCTCAAAACTAATCAATATATTGCATCGGCACAAAAGATTCTGCACGCCTTTTCTTGGGTAATAAACTGGCCACAACTTTTATTAATCTGTACAGGGTCTTAAAACAGTTTTCCTTTACTAATTCTCAATTACCCATATTTTTGTTCTTGACACATGTGTCCATGCACATAACTGGAGCATCTATTGGGGTAAACCACGCCCAGCACAACAGGTGTCAAGAATGCCCATTTCATATTATTTATGCAATTTCAACAAATCATCCCCTTCCCCCTAAACTGGAAATGACATCATAATTAAACATATGACGTAAGCCAGTTATGACATCCTCAACATGGTTTATGATGTCATAACGAATTTAGTTAACCCACTGACGTATACCCTTCATCGACATTAATTAATTCAATTTGGTAATTTCAATTAACCGAATTATCCCCTGGGGGTCCCTGCCCACCACTGGAGGGGGCCAGCCTAGCTTGGCATCCCCTCCCCCCCCAGAAGAACTTGTTCAATGTAGCCAACAATAGAATCCAAGTATACATCACATCCCTCAGGGGAGAGATGAACCCCATCGCCCCTGTACAGATGTAGCAGCCAAACCTGAATTTCCTCATGTTCAACAACCAAAATCCCCAATTCTGCCAACTTCTTGGCCACCGTTCTGTTCAACTAACAATGAGCCATGTTGATAGCTGAGTCCCTTCATGCACCTGCCCAAGTGCGATGAGGCAAAGTTTTGTCCACAGAACAACAGTATGTGGCAATCTTCGCTTAATGTCCTGCATGTCTCTCCAAATACACTTGGCTGCAAACAGGGAAGCTTTACCAAGTCATTTTCACCCAGGTGCACAAGAAGAATCCTGGTGGGTGGAAAAGTGTTTAACAACTCAATAACATGTGGAAGAAGAGCTCCCCACAGCATGCCTCTGCGTCCAAACCAACGTATGGAACCAATCTCCTTTAGCCCCAAGTTCAGATCACGGCGAGATTGAAAGATGTGACGCTCAGCCCAAAAGACGAGGCTATGACCTCAGATCCATACTTCACCCTGTTGCTGACCTGCTTGATAAAAACAACAAGTTAACCATAAATATGTCACTCTAGCATGCTTATAACAAAATTACCAGCGACCCCACTATGAATGAATAAAAGATTTGAAAGACCTGGAACATCAACACCCAATCCGTCGAATCACAGTATCACTTAAGCCCTGCGCTGCTGCAGAAGTTGCTGCTCCTATCCGAAAAGAATGAGAGGAGAATTGATCCGCCGGCAACCCCGCCCATCTCACAGTCTCCTGAAGCACAGCTTGAAATTGCAACTGTACCAGTGGAAGACCAGAGACATGAAGAAACAAATAACCAGGGCCATTCAGTTGCAATCTGAGGTAATCAGACAATGCCAAAACAGGGCAAATCTGACCCTCAGAAGCCCTGGACAAAACAAAAATCTTGATAAGAATTGGACCCGTTATTGGCAAACGAATATCATGAACCACAGGAAGCTCCCTAGACCATCCCTCCAAAGCCCTGTGAACTCTAAAGTCAACAGTAGGGTCATTAACCCCCCACCACCACCACTCAAGAATAAAAGGCCAGGGCTGCCAACATTCCCCTGATGGTAACCGGGGACAAACCAGAGTGCCTGACATAAACTACAAAATGTGGTACAAGTTCTACCATCAGAGGCCAAACTTCCACAACCCCAATATCAGACAAGAACTGTCTCAAAGCTCGTATTGAGAGCTGGTATGACTTGCATGTCAACGGAGCAATGGACTGAAGAATTGCCCTGTTGATCTCTACTCTCCAAGGCTCCATAGATGTGCCGGTACATCCAATGCCTGCACTGCTGCCTCTGGGTCCAGTTGACAAAACCTGGAAAACTGAAAATGCAAAAGGGCATCTGCCAAAGGATTTAGTAAACCAAGAATATGGTGAGCTTGGAACAACACATTGTACTTTAAATACTGAGCAACCATAGACCTAACAAGAGCTATCACTCTAGGGGATTTGGAGCTCTGGGAGTTCACCACATGAACCATTGCTTGGTTGTCACACCAAAACCAAACAGTTCTGTTTGCAAATTGGGTTGGCCACAGATGAACTGCTACCACAATAGGGAAGAGTTCAAGGAAAGTAAGATCACGTGTCCAACCATCATTCACCCAAGACTGAGACCAACACTCAGCCACCCACAGACCTTTCTAATATACCACAAAGCCATGTGCACCAGAAGCAGTGGAGTATACCTGAAAGTCCACCTTTAAAAGCATTTCAGACCTCCAAAATGAAACACCGTTAAATTGCTCCAAAAATGACTCCCAAATCTTCAAATCCTCCCTTATCCCACTCATAATTCAAATGTGGTAATGAGGGACAGTCACCCCTTTTGTGGCATTGTATAATCGAGCACAAAAGAATGTGGTGATGAGGGACAGTCAACCCGGTACTATAACCCTACAAGCAAAAAACCAGTCAGGGATTGAAAGTCATGCAGCATGGCCTTGTTTCTTCCCCTCATTACCCTGACCTGTTGTCTCATTGACTTCAGTTTTTCAACTGGAAGGTGGGATAAACATTCAACAGTGTCCAATTCAATACCCAAAAAAAGTAAGACGGGTGCTTGGGCCCTCTCTCTTCTCATCAGCCAAAGGAACACCCATTTCTGTCATCAAAACCAGGAAAGCCAATAGAGTATCCACACAATCTGTTGTGCCAGGAGCCCCTGCAAACATGAAGTCATCCAAATAGTGTGTAATTGCATGGTTGCCTGACCTCTTGACTTTACACCAGTGCAAAAAGGTATTAACTTTCCAAAAGCAGAGCAAGAAATGGAACGTCCCATTGGCATTGCTTTATCAAAATAGTACATCCCATGAAATTGAAAACCCAGCAAATCAAAATCATCAGGATGCACTGGAAACAACCTAAACGCAGATTTTATGTCACATTTAGCCAAAAGGGCTCCCTTGCCCAATGCTCTCACCATTTGCACTGCTGAGTCAAATGATGCATATTTTACAGATGCTAAGGCTGGATCCTTAGGAATAAGACAGATTGTGGATTAAACGGTATTCACCAGGTGTCTTCTTAGGCACAACACCCAAAGGTGACAATCTCAATGTTGGGATTAGCAGATGTTTATAGGGTCCAGATATCCTTCCCGCTGCTAGCTCTTTGGCCAGCTTGTCTCTAACAATCCTAGGTAACTCCCTCACCGAATGTGCATTAGATGCAAATCAGTGAACTCTCAAACCAGAATAAGGTATATGAAAACTGAATGAAAAACCATTCAACAAATAGTGTGCAGCATCCCGATTAGGGCATATCCGCAGCCATGCCACCAGAACTTCCAATTTAATTGGCATTGGTGCTTTTCTCTTCTGCTGTGGTTGACTGAGAAGGGACCCCAACGCTGGACTTCTTACCTCTAAAACATGAAGTGCCTGGGTGATTGTCTCCGCTGGTGTTACATTTATGATCAAACCTGCAGGACTGCCTCCTGCACTTACCTGAGTTGAAATCCCAACAAAGTCCTGTTGCTTTCTTCTCCCCCATGCTAGGCCTCGTATATTGCCCTCTCAGCTGCATGACCATGGGCACAAAGCCATTGTCACACCTGCTCGAAGGGGAGGCCCCAACCATAATGTCTGCCCACAACTCTGACTGTACATGCCACTGTGACAAAGAATGGTCTAAAGCAGCCCTCATCCTAAACTGCTTATCGTATTGGAGCCAAGCTGACCCTTTTTGGTTGAAATGGCAATTGGTGTATGCCTTAATCATTATCTCCTGGTATTTAGAAAAATCAGGAGACCTTATAGACTTTTTCTCCTCAATAACCCCTGTGTAAATGATAAAGCCCATCATCCAGTTCACAAAGTTCCCCTCGAGCTTAGGGCACTTGAGAGCCTGGAATTCTTTTGGCAAACTAAACACGATCCCATCCTTTACCCTAATCCGAGGTTCAGGATCGTGAAATGTGAGGGAAAACAAGTTGATATATTCCCCTTTCCAGATCCTTTCTTTTGTGGCAAGTGGGAGATGCGATCCCAAAGGAGTGGACATCCTTGCATAAGGGTTGCACTCAGCCACTCTGTCTACCCCAGCTACAGCTAATGCTCCCACTGTCACCACCCCACTTGAGTCACCTACCTTAGGGACCGAGGACTGATCAGCCTGCACCCCTAAATGAGTAACCTGGGATGTCCCGGGTGTTATAGGAGATGCATCTGTAGGAGCTACAGATGTTGAGCATTCAGCTTGACCACTTTGACCAACCTGTCCACCTGGAGCCCATACTGAAGTGGGCCAAAAAGCCAATGAATTAGGAGAATGTGACAAACCTGGACTTAACAATTACTGTGAAGCACCCGATGGTGCTTGCGAAGTTCCCCCCAAGTGTGCCATGACTGTAGCTCTGGTGCTCTGTTGCAGGGTGTAAGAAACACTTCCCACATCCCTGTTTGATGCCTTCGATGTTTCAGGGGCCATTCCACTGCCTTGCCCTGAAACGATAGCCCTCTGAACAAAATTATACAAATCAGCCAGAGTGGGCTGTGCTGACACAGGGGCAGCCACTCCCTGTTGTCCC
>CM034701.1:276992442-277004234 GCA_020142125.1 Phrynosoma platyrhinos | reverse complement strand
TAACACATAGGATAAGTTACTGCCCTGTTCCATCCCTATACTTCTCTGAAAACCAGGCAGGACATATGCCCAAACAGAGTAAGCCTATGACTATAGAAGGTTTCTGTATGTACATGTTAAATGTGGAGAATTAATTCTGGTGATGGCCATCAGGTTTTTATCAGGATAAGTAGTGCTTGTGGCTGGCCTGGGGCCCTTCACCCACCCACCACTGTCTATTCTTAATCTGATGATAGATTGGAACAGAATTGGATGCCATCTACTAATCAGCTGAATTGCAACAGTGACTTCCCAGACTGCAGAGATAATCACACCACTCTAATAATGCAGTTTACCTCTTCCAAATTGAAGCCTAATTCAGGAGGCAGCTGGGTCCTATCAAAGGATTTTTCTGCTAAAGCCACTGGACGAGTCTAACCCAGCTGCAGCCTGGGTCCCCAGCATGCTTAGGCAGCCTTATTTCAAAATTGGGAGCTTTCCAACTTGAAAAAATGGTCACCGAAGCATGCCAGGGACCTGACAACTGGGTTGGACTTACTCGGCAGCTTCGGTGGCAAAATGCTTGTGATAGGACCCAGCTGCCCCCCAAATTACACTTCAGTTCGGAAGAGATAAGCCGTGTTATTTAAGCAGTGGGATAATCTCCTGAGAATGCAGGCTGAGTTTCCCTTACCAGAAATGCTTGGGACCAGAAGTGTTTTCGATTTTTTGGGGGGAGTGGTGGTGGTGGATTTTGAAATATTTTCATATACGTAATGAGACATCTTGGAGATGAGACCCAAGTCTAAAGTTGAAATTCATTTATGTTTCATATGCATCTTATACACATAGCCTGAAGGTAATGTTATACATAATATTTTTAATAATTTTGTGCATAAAACAATGTTTGTTTAGACTGAACCGCTAGAAAAGAAACTTTCATTATTTCAGCCACCCATGTGGACAATTTTGGATTTTGGTCTATTTTGGAATTCTGGATAAAGGATACTCAACCTGTATTTGAATTTCTTGGGGCCTGTTCTTTCTGTTTCCTGGATGACTCATTCTACAAAATAAATCAAGGAATAATAGTGGAATGCTAAAATTAGGAATATTATCTATTTAGTAATAACTTTACTGAGATGCCAATTCTTTTGTCCTGTGACAAATGAGTTTTTCTTTATGAGACCAGAAAGAAAAAAAGAAGGAAAGAAAATAGGAAAGGAACCTGTGAAATAATATCTAGGAGAAATGAAGAATGGAGAACTGGGCACAAATAAATAACATATCCCAGTGGTAGGAGAAGACTGATAGAAATTAGAACTGTGAAAAATTATTGAGGTACTAAACTCCTCAGGTGAATTTAGAATCCTCTTGGTACATAGTGGTATGTGTTGAGCTGTGGATAAAAGATAAATTTACAGCCTTTCCCACCACCTGCCTACTACTGATGGTTTGAGTAATCTAGACTAATAGTCCAAAACCAAAGGTGCCATTCAGCTGTTAAAGCTTGTGCTGTCCTCTCATTATCATTAACAGGAGTAATGTGTGCAAAGAATAGATCTCTCATAAATCAAAATGTCTTGATGTTGTTTACATATGATTGAAGAATAGCTTTGCTTAAATAAGCATCCACCCCTTGCCTCAACAAGCACATCCCTCTTAATGATTTTTGGCATGGTTTGTGGAAATCCACTTATTACCTGATTCCAAAATGAACAACATAATGACATGAAGGAGAAAAGGAAATAGTTTCATATGTTTCTTTGAAAATGTTGGTATGATGAAAGCTTTATGAGTTCTATCTCCAAATAACTATTGATTATTCTTTATTACATTTATGCAGATTACAATGATAAAAGGACAAACTATAAGAAATCTTTTGTCTCACATATGAGCACCCTCAACTCTAGAAACAATAACAGTGTCTATTGAATTAGTCCAACATGTGGCAGTTAGAGCCAGCCCTACTGTTTGGCAGAAAAGAAGTCACCATGTGTGCCATGGTTGAACAGTAAAATATTCTGGCCTGATTCTGAAGAACTGTAATCTGAAATGTAAGATTTAAACATGGAGCTAGACAAAACTCTGAATTTCCTTTTAAAGACAAATTTAAATCTCAATCAACTCCAGGTAACACTAAAGGGGAGACCAATGATCTGGGGAAGAAATTAAATACTAGCACTGTTTTTACATGTACACACACACACACAATTATTTTAGATCTTCAAATCAAAATCCACATTTACATGAAAGATTTGTCTCAGTCCAGTTGTTCCAATAGCCTATTCACCCTGCAGAGTAACTAAGCCTAAATGGTACAAATATCTCACTTACTCCCTTTTTCCTCAGCTTACTTTAACTACTGCAAAGTGTTCAAACTGAAAATGTAGATTATATTCAACTCAGAAGTGAGAGAACAGTGGATTGCTGGAATCTTTCCCTTCCCTTCAGGCAAAAACAAACTGCAACAGTCTCTTCCAACATGTGTGTTCTTCCTTGGTAATTGTATTTACCATCTTGACCACATTCTGATGTTGCTTGACTACACTCATCCTGGTATTCATCTGTGAAATGTTGAAGATTATGGCAAAACAGTCCACTCTTTCAACTACCTTCTGTGTAGTATTTGCTGTCTGTTGTAGAGAGCAAAGAGCCCAATATTACATACACTCACCCAGTATCACATACAATTCTTAATACATTCTTGTTCTCACAGCCTCTTGTTTCAACTTCCTCCTTTAAAGAAGAGTTATTATGTCATGTATTTAGTTTAGTCCATATTAGTAACCTGCTCACCACTTTCTCTTTTTTGTAGAATTTTTAAACTAATGAAAGAAGTAATACAGACATACGCTGACATCCATTGCTCCCAAGGTGCCTTCTGAACTATCCAAGGGATCCAAATGAAGAACAGAGAAGGTATTTCAGTTTATATTCTCAGCTCATCTATTTCAATTGAGGAATAAAAAAAAAAAACTTCAAAAGATAGGTTTATTTCTGAAGGCATAGAATAAATTATTGTAGCAGTGAATCTGATACTCAGCATCAAATATCCCCCCCAAACACACACACTTGGAACAATCTACAATGGCATATTCTCTTTGTTATTGTTGTTAACTGCCCTTGAGTCAATCTCGACTCATGGTGACCCTATGGATGAGACATCTCCAAGACCCCTACCCTCCACTGCTCTGCTTAAATCCAGCAATCCCATACCTGTGACCTTTTTAATAGAGTCCAACCATCTAGCATGTAGCATTCCTCTCATCTTACCTCCCTCCACCTTCCCCAGCATTGTTGTTTTTTCCAAAGAGTCCTCTCTTCTCATGATATGTCCAAAGTATTCTCTATATGAAACATATTTCCAATATATCTGAGAAGGAAAAGGGGTAGGAGAAGTCAGGGAAGCATGTGGAGCAATAAAATGACCCACAACACTCAGAGAAGAGATCATCAATGTTTGTTTATTTTTAGAAGACAACTTTGTTCTTCATTGATCAATGGCATTGTGTTCTCCTCATCCTGAAGGGTGGAAGGGGTAGGAGGATAGACTAAATAATTTTGTTGAATTTATCAACAATAAAATAATATTGAATTCTAGTCTATCTGAAATATATTTGCTAAGCACTGCATGTCTTTAAATATGTATGCCCTCCTTCAATGAATATTGCTAGGGAATTCCTTCATGTGTCCTTTCAGAAAAACAATTCACACAGAGGATAATCTTAATACTGACTTCCTGCATTCCTTTATACTTGGGCTCTTTTTTTTTTCAGGGGGAGGGGTAGAAGAAATAAATGCTTATATGGATCTGAGGAAATAACTTACCATTTTAACCTGTATCAAGAACAAAAAAAACTAATTCGTTAAATAGTGATTTTAAGAATCAAAGATCCTCACATGCAACAGGAAGTTGTGGTCTCAGAATAATACTTAATTCTGTTCTGTTAGAAACATTCCAGCCTCACATTAATACTAGGGCTTAAAACCATCTTATTTAAACCACATTAAACTGAAATTGATCTGGGCATGGAGGAATTTTCTGTAATTCTATTGTCATGGTCACATCACTGCCTGATAGGGTTTAGACTCACTGAAACTTAGAAACTCTACATAGGTGGTGGTGGTGAGCAATTAAGATGAGAAGGCACGAATCACTAGACAAGACAATGCTAGGAAAGTTGGAAGGCAGTAGGAAGAGAGGAAGACTGAATACCAGATAAATAGTCTCAATTGAGGAGGCACAGTCTTGATTCTGCTATTGAGGACAGAGGATCTTGGGGATATCTCATTGGCAGCATCACTGTGAGTCCAGGGAGTTCAGGACAACTCTGATTGTGTATGTTTGATGTTCCATCCTTATTATTTGATATAAATTATTCAACCTAGATACTTTAAGGGCCTCTGCAGACTGGCCCAAAGGGCCTAGAGGCAGAGATGGGGTGTGGCAGCTACATGCTGCCCCCCTTAACCCCATGTTGACGCTGTCCTGAGGCCGTGTGCCATTACACATGGCGCTCAGCATCAGGATGCTCTCCTGGTGCAGCATTCTGATGCGCTATGCCAGAAAGGGTGAAGAAGAGCCATGCACCAGATCTTAGGGCGGCCTTTTGCTCCCCCTAAAAGGAGTGGTATTTTGCTGCTCTTTTGGGGTCAGCAAAAGGGAGGATCAGGGCCACAGCATGGGGTAGCCATGGGCCAGATCTGCCACTTTCTGGGGTGCCCAGAGCCGTCTCCACCCCACCTTACTTAGATAAATTACTCCACTCTGAAAAATGTCCTTGGTGACATATTTCATAACAATGAAAGAGAGTTTTATTAACACAAAAATACAGCTGTTTTTGTAATGTACCTACAGCCATAGCATTCAATGTAAGTGACAGCAGGGAGTTTTACAGGTGGTTCATTTAGTTTAAAGTCTCTGGTCTGCTTAATGTTTATTCTACCCATGCTTATTCTGAAATGTAAAACTCATGAGTAAAATATAGCTCACAAACAGCATTACAAACTTGGGAAATTTGTATTCCAAACCAAATTATTATTATTGTTGTTTATGCGGATGTTCTTCATTAAGATTGGATCATGGGAAGATTGCAACATCTGATAGTCCCCAGTTAGCAAGATACAGCTATCAGTGGCTACTAACAGGGGCATTCATGATGACATGGCTAAAGTGTCAGTCTGTACACCTGCTGCCAAGGAACACATGCAGGTGGATGCTGTTGTCCTGGTTCAGAGTGTTTCATAGGCATCTGGTTAGCTAATCTGTGGATAGAATACACATGTTTGATCTGATCCAGCATGACTCTTTGTATGTCCCTATGCTTTTGTGGTGGTCCCTTGAGGTTATATTTTCATCCTGAATAAAAGTCTCTGGAATATGAAAAGTGCTTTTGTCATAAATTGTAGTGTTCCATAACTATATTATTGGAGCTCATGTGGTGTAGAACTTAATGTTATGAATTTAAGTGTTAGTGCTGGCATAACTAGTGCTTGGTATAAGTTTCCATGTCTTTCTGTGTCTCTTCCCACCCCCATGAATGCACTTTTTTTTTGTCTTCCTCTAAGTGACATCCTTGATAAAAAACATGTGGCCTATTTGTACTTGTCTTCCTGTAGCAGTTTTGTGACTGGTAAAATTGGTTTTCCCTGTAGACATACGATTACATAATGAAGCTGGCTTGATTTCCATTTGTGTGTGTACGATAAACCTATTATAAGTTGTAAGGGTACTGTCCTGAAGGTGAAATTTGGTACATGATCCATTTTGAACTAGACAGGAGGGAAACAAATTATTCCAATGTGCTAGCCTGAGCTTAATGAGAATGTCATATACATTCTCTGTAAGAACGTTGATGATATGCCTTTTATTTTATTGTATGGCTTGGAAGAACTCGTACTCAGTCCAATAATAATAATAATAAAAAAATTCCAAACTTCTTCTTCTTCTTCTTGTATTCACTTATATCTCCATTTTCTCCCACTACATGGACTCAGTTGAAAAGTTAGAGTTATTAGTTACAGGAATAATTAAATCATTCATTGAGAAATGAAAGAATGAGAGATACTTGTATAGTATCTAAGTTAACACAGAACCTAAGTTAACACAGCAATATTGTGTTGGTATTGGTACTGAAGATCAACATAGAACAAGGGAATTATTTCATATAATATTTCCAAAGAAACAATTAATAGCTGGAGTCTTGGATTAATTGCACCTAATTTCCCACTAGTGATTCCTTTTGAGAAGAACCTAAGTAAATCTATTGTAGTTATTCCTGTAATTTGCACTTGAATATGCATTTACTGAGGTGAGAAACACTTAGTTTCCTATCCTGTGAAGTGGTTGGAATTTAGCACTATACAGCATTGCTTTCAGACATCATTGTCTTCATCCACATCAGTCTGCAGCCTATCCAGGTCCTAATCAAGAAAAGAAATTCATTTACAGAAGTAGGGACTAGGAAGTCAGTACAAGAAGTCAAATGAATATTTGCAGGTCTATCCAAGAACACATGTGGTTGAAACATATCAGCCAGGCTGGTCTCCGGTACATCTAGGAGAGACCGCATAACACCTAAGATCACTACACTGGCTGCTGATTAGCTTCTGGGCTCAGTACAAGGTGTTGGTTATTACCTTTAAAGCCCTACATAGCTTGGGTCCAACCTATCTTCGGGACCACCTTCTTCCATATAATCCGCCCCGCGCACTCCGGTCCTCTGGGAGGAATTTGCTTCAGCCTATTAAAACTGGGCTGTCTTCAACCTCCCAGAGGACCTTCTTATCAGATTGTGGAATGGCTTGCTGGATGAGATCTGTCATATTACCAACCTAAACAGTTTTAAGAAAACTGTAAAGATGGATCTCTTCCAGCAGGCCTTTCCTGACTAGGCTTCCCTAACTGAGGTTTGAGCTCAGCTTTCCTTCATCCCCTCACAGATCTGCCACTCAATGTCTGCCCTACTATTCTGGTTTTGTTATTTGCTTAATTGTTGTTTGTTTGTTCTTGTTTAAATTATATGATTTTTAATATTGTTTTAAGGGGTGAGAGGGTTTTGGAATTGTATCTTTGGGGTGTTTTTAGTAGTTTAAGCCACCCCGATTGCACTGCAGAGGGGTGGGATATAAATAAAAATTATTATTATTATTATTATTATTATTATTATTATTATTATTATTTTGTACAACTCTTTTTGCCTGAGTTCAGTTGTTCAATGCAGTGGATTCAGATGGTAAATTATTATTTAGTAGTCAGACAATATGAACATTCTCTAAAAATTTCATGGATTAACAATACTTTATCCTGAAATTACTCTCTCTTGCTCCTGGAAAGTTCTGGACATTTTTTGTAACTCTGTCTTAGACATGGGGGAAAGAGTAAGAGCCAGTGTGATGTAGTGATTTAGGTGTTAGACAGAGGGGGGGATGCAAATGGGCAGCCATGGGACACCCTGGGAAGTGGAGGATTGGGGCTGAGGCTGCCCCATGCCATGGCTCCAATCCTCCCTTCTGCCAGCCCTGAAAGGAGCACTGAAATGCCAGTTTTTCCAGAGCCAGCAGAAGGGATACATCAAAAGCTGCCATGCCTCTCTTCTGCACCTCTTCCGGTGCAGCATGTGAAGACACTGTGCCAGGAGGATGTATTCAGGGCACGTGCTGTGCATAATGGTGTGCACCCTGATGACGTCCTTTGGAAAGGGTTGAGACGGCCGCTGTGAGAACAAATCTTGCCTGGAAAACCCCCTTAGGGTCACCATCAGTTCAACTTCCAAGATCCTAGTTTTAAGCAGAGTTCTGATTTGCATATCCAGATAAATTGCACTTTCAGTTTATATTAAGGCTGTACTTAGCTGGGTTAGAATGCCCACTTGCTGAGGAAGTATATGAATTTCACCACAGAAATCTTTCCTTCCTTCCTTCTTTGTTTTTTTAAGCTATATAAAACATTGATTCAAATATGGGATAGATAACCTTTGGCTCTCCAGGTTATTTTTTAATTACAACTCTCATATTCCCATCTAGATAGTAAGTACTTGTTGAATTCATAAGTCAAAACATCTAGAGGAGGAAAAGGTCACATTTCAACTAATAATTCAAAGAACAAGCTGCTTTTCATATTATACATGTGGTTTAACACTGCATATTAAGAATAAATAAATGCCATGAAGCAATCAGAGCCACAAATGGTAGGATGGCCCTGTACAACACCACACCTGAAGCTGTTATTTGTGTTGAAAGAGAAACTTCCATTGGCACCTATGGCAGCTTCCTTCCTGATGCAAATAGCTGCTTCAATGAGGGATACTCATTAGAACCATGGCATTTTCATCAGGACCATTTCTTTGAAACAGCCAGAATGGCCCCATGAAGTTCAGATAACTTATTTCCTGTGGAAAGGATCAAATGTTTGTATGCTCCAGATGGAAGCAGGCAGTAGATATTAAGAGAGCTAAAAGTGGTTTACGGTATTGATCACTTCTAGTAATTTTCAGTGTCATACATATTTCTTCTGTCATATCTGGTCAAACAATTTTAGTAGGCTTCTATTATTGTGAAAGCCATGTATAGCCAGTTGAGAAATCCTGGATGAGTCCTGTCTACAAACTACCATCCATGGAAGAAAATCCAAGTAGCCATTTAACATTATAAACTGGCCCTCTTCTCGTTAGTGTGCAAAATCTAACATTATGTAAATTATATATCTGTTTATTTTGTTTCTAAAAATGGTTAGCTGCCTGTAGTCCCAGTCTTGGGAAGAAGGTTGAGTATAAATAAAGTAACTGATTGATTGAAATAACTATATGCATTTGAATCTGTACCATTGATTGCCCTCCTAAATTTTGAGTTTCTTTAATTATATGTAAATGATACTACTTGAGAACACTTAACACGATACTCTCCCCTGGAAGTGATATTTAAACAACAGATATAAATGTCTGTCCACCTATAAGCCTTCATTCAGTATGTACAGAAGGAACTCATAATTTTCTGGCTTAATTAAATGTGTAATATTTGCCCAGTGTTTGCACATGAAACATTAATGACAAATGTGTGACATAACTGCATACTTATTTATTTTTAATAAATGCAATCCATGGACTTGAAGCTTGTGTTGACATCACACATTTTTCCTATACCTCTCTACATTTTATTAATGTTTTTCCAACCTGTTTCTTATTTCATTCTAAAAGAGACCACCATTTCTCCCAAGAACTCTTACTGGTCAGGATTACAATTAAATGACTAGCTGACATGTGATAGAGCTCAATAATGAAAAGAGGGTGAGGTGTACCATACAAAAACAGTATTGTTGCCGTTGGTAACTGAAAATTCAGAAAGAAAGCACCTTTTTATTTTTATACTTTTGTAACATAGAGATCATATTATCCATTTTAGTTAGAATGGTCACAATCCTTAAAATTTTATGGACCATTCCCAAAGCATATGAATCCTAAGCAGTGGCTTAAAACTGCATTAGCAGAACCTTTTTCTTGTATTATATCAAAGTGACAAACAAAAATTCATAACATTGTTTATAAACATCTGGATCTTTCCATTTCCACTCATAACTGGGTTTTAGGAAAATGCTCACCCACAATACATGTTCAGAAGCATTTTGTTCAGGGGAGGAAGAAGGAAACTTAGAAGAGGAATAGTAGAGGCATAAAAAGTCACACATGGTATAGTCACAATGACAAAAAGCATTCCCCCCCTCTTTGTCTCATAAGATAATGGAAAGGAATCCCATTTATCATAGGGCCACACAGTCTCTGGGTTGAAGCTGAGTTGTGGGAGATTTAAGGGGGGAAGCAGATGGCGCAAAGGGCCATTTTGGGGGCAAGGAAGGGGAGGGGCAGCTGCACGGTGGGCACCCCAACCCCTTCCCAAAGGCATCGTTGGAGCGCCAGCCCCTCCACATGGCCGGGGCTCCGATGATGCCTTCCCGCCACAGCGTCCGCAAATGCTGCGGTGGAAGAGTCACCGAAGGTGTGCCACCAGCCTTTTGCAGTGCACCTTCAGTGACTTGTGGAAGGAGTGCTATTTTAGCACTCCTTCCAGGGGCGGTGAAGCTGCGCTGCGGGGCTGAGATGTGGGGATACCTCAGCCCCGTGGCGCAGCTTCCTGGGACAGTCTAGGGCCGCCGTCTGCTTCCCCCCTTAAGTCAGGCAAAAGGATATACCTCTGCACACAGAGCATAGTAAAATGACGGAATACAACACTTTGTGTAGGATTTTAGAAAAGGATTCATGGAGGTGGTGTGAAGACTGTGTGAGCCTGTGATAAATGGGAATTCTTTCCATTATCAGAGTCTTCTCTCCAGATAACAAAGTGTTAAATGCGGGAAGAGATACAGTTACATTTTAATGAGGCTCAATATCAGAGGTGACAAGACAGCAATTGCCGATGAGAAGCCCTGGTGGTATAGTGGTTAAATGCTGGTAATGCAACCACAGCATTGTAAGTTCAATCCTAGAGGAGGGCTCCAAGAGCTAAGCCCTTCATCCTTTCATAGGTCGGTAAAATGAGTACCCAGCTTTGGGGGGCAATTGGCTTACACACTGTAATTTGTAATTTTTAATCTGTGCCTGAAGGAAAGAACTCCTTCACATATCAACTTGTTATATAATATGTAATAAGAACTTGACCTTAGGGAATTTATAATTAGCTCAAAAATAGTAAATAGGATCCAACCTATTGTATGCAGGGAACAGTTCCTGCAGAGACAGCATTTGCCCAAAAGAATGGTACTTTATTAAGAGAGAAAAATAAATCAATAAGTAAACACACACATATACAGAGGATCAAACATACAAAAACATTCTAACATACATGTACACACATAAGAACTCAGGAGTAAAGTAGTTAGCTTGGATAGGAAACACAAGGCTTTCTAATGGTGATAGCTACCTGAAAGGAGGCTGTTCCAACAATGATTGAAGGGATAGACTCAACCATTATGACAGGGAAAGGACAAGACTAGAGCAGGTCACAAAGGCATAGGCATCATGAATTCTATCCAGACTCCCCCTGTGCCTGAGATTTGTGGGAGCATTTATACTCTTAAGATGAGGCTGAGGTGAAGAGTTACTATTGTATATCAAAGGATGCTTTGAAGTAGACAATTTCCAAAAGAGGGGAGATAGGATGTTGATGTTATCTCAATTTTCAGGCGGACACATCCTGAATGGCTCATAAATCTTCAGGTGTGAATGTCTTATTTTGCAGCTCCTAAGCCTGTTTTTTTTTTTTTTTTTTGATCTGCAAATGGTTGTAAATGCAGATTCAACTCTGTTTGGAGTGCCTACATGAGGCTTAGCCTTGAGCCTATGGCTTTCAGCATAAGGTCATGACAGAGATCCAAGACAGGTCCTGATATCAAAACCAATCAGACCCACTGATCGTAACAGTCCCCCCCCCCCCCCCCAGAAATTATCTTCCTGTTCAAATGAAAACTGGATGGGGATCATTTCCACATTTGCCAAATTCTCTTCATCATGAAAAATTTAGAAGGTGTCAATTTGGGGAGCTAAACTCATGGTCCAGGAAATTATCCTTTAGAAAAGCCTTTAGCTTCTGGGAAGGTCTTTCATTCCTGGAACCCATTCATACTTGCATATCAATCCTAATTAAAGCAGTTCAAAGTATTGCTAATGACTAAAAACCAATGTATGCAATGCATCAAAAGCATAACATAGAATATTAATGGACCAATGTCCATCAATAATGCGTAAATCAAATAACAATCAATAACAAAAAGAATAGATATGATCATGAGGTAGCAATATAGAGTTTCTGGACCAATGTCC
>CM034701.1:276977724-276992342 GCA_020142125.1 Phrynosoma platyrhinos | reverse complement strand
AGGAAGAGCAGCCTGGTCCTAGCACTAGTAGGATCCCTATGGAGGCACTGCAGCCTAGTAGTAAGGATCAGGAAGAAACAGGTGTGGAAGTGCCTTCCTTCAGACAATGCAGGGCAGAGAGTGCTTGCGTGCATCAGTCAAGGAGGCTTGCAGAGAGGCAATTGACTAACAAGCCTCAGCTGGCACAGAGGAGGGAATCTTGTACTTAATCACCTGGGAGAGGACCACTCAGTGCCAGAGCTTATTGCAGTTCCCTTGTGTGATACTGTCAGCACTGGCTCCTTGCTCTCTGGAATCCTTGTGTGCCGTGAACCTTTGACTTCAGAACGGACTGGATGCTTGTTCCCTTCTGGCTGCCCTGACCTTGGACTGAACTGGCTACTGTGGACTCTGGAATCCTGACCCTGGCTTTGGTACTGGTGTGCTTCTTGGGAACTAACAGAAAGGTCTGTACCCTGCCTTTTAGCTCCTTTCCTGCTAAACCATTCTTATCAGCTTTTGTTTGGACTGGTGCTGGCCGTGCACTAGTGGCTGAATGGAGGCTTTGAAGGGATGCCTCAAAAGCTAGGATGAGGTCATTCAACCATTGTGGAGGACCATGGAGGACTTGATAATCTGTGATCATGCAGCCCAGGAAGCATGAACAGTGTCCATGAATTAGAATGTTGAAGCCAGAGACAAGGTAGACCAGGGTGCCTGGAAACAGCATGAGTAGACCAGGGACTCTAAAGCAGCTTGAGTTAGCAAGGCAGGAACGTGATTAGCAAGGAAGCACTCTGCAAGAACCAGGAACAGAGTAGTGAGGACCATGGATTTGAAGCAGGATTCATGAAGCAAAACAGGAACTAGGCATGGAGCACTTTGGAGGACATCTCAGGAACTGCAGTTCATGTATAGTTCAGTGCATCTCATGTGTGAAGAAAGTGTTAACACAACTGGAAAGATTAGGAGGACTGAAGAAGGCATCTACAGCAAAATGGAGCATGTGCAGGACATGACCTGACATCATGGAAACAGCTGGGGTGCACATCTGTAGTGTCACCAGACATCAATGGAGGTCATCTAAAGAGGAGGCAGGGGCATGTCTCACCCACCCACCCCTTGCAGAACAAAGCACCTCGGGTTTTAAGCACAATTGTTAGCAGACACACACACATATATATCTGACCAGAAATGAAGGATAGGCAAAGATGTTGTGCACTTGGGAGGAGGGAAGAAAAGAAAAGAAATCCCCCCTGGCTTCATTACAGGCCCCCTGTAAAGAAAAATGGCCAAAGCCACAGAGTAACAAAGGCAGAGCTAGACTACAAGCTAGCTCTCATAAACAGTATATGAAAGCAATGGAATTATGTGGCAAGATGTTTGTGAGAATCGTTGGCAAATGTGCTGCATGATTGTCTGAGCTGAGGACAGGAGATCTCAGCCTGTGCATGTATTTTGTAAACCAAAAATAAAACAGAGGCCCAATGCCTCTCAGGTTTGTAACAGGCTGACACCTCAGGCCTGGCACAGGTGTAGGCAAACTTTAAAAAAAAACAAAAATTTACACAGAAAATCAAAAGGCATGAGAGAAAATCTGTGTCTTCTTAACTCACTGTAAAAAGAAAATCCCTATCTGGTCTAGAAAATTCCCTTTAAACTTAAAAAGGACAAATGAAAATAGCAAACTGGACAGCCCAAAAAAGCACAACAAGAAACTTTCAAAATGGCTTAGCAATGATTAATGCCCAAAAGGTGAAATGCAAAACACAAGTTGAAATGTATGGGTGCAAAATTAACAACAAAAATAAAAGAAAATATCCATAAAGAAAACCCCCAAAATGAAAAAGGTTAACAACAACAATAACAAATGAATTTTGGAAGTTTTGTCCCATGGACCAGAGAAGAAAAGCACAAGGAAAAACTTATTATTATTTTCAGATAGAATGTGCATGATGAAGAGGCTCTTCCAAAAGTGTAGCAGCATGGAAAACTCAAACCTAATCTAATTTACATGGGGTTACCATAATGGACTATGTCTCATTTGAGCAAAGTAACCAAATAACAATATCATCATCAACAACAACAAAACTCCATTTAGTAGTATCTCTTACTGAAGGAAAAAAAGTTGGCAAGAGGTGCCATTTATCTCTGAAGAGAGAAGTCTTTTATTTCTAAAGCAAGGACTATTAAGAAAGACAAAAGCAAGGTTTAAATTGGGTGGAGAGAGTGTTCCTCTTTGAAGGAGAAAAGATTTTAAACTGGGAAGATCTAGCAGAGGCTGCATGTAAGGAAGGGGTAATTAACATTTGAAAAAGAGATCTTGATATCAAAACCAATCAGAACCACTAATCGTAACAAAAACTTAGAATAAAGCCATTTTCTTTAAAAGTATACTGTCTCTCACACTCTTTTTTCATGTAACTTGGCTTAGTCTACCTTTTTCCTGGAATTGGCAAGGTAAGTGCAAGTAGAATCCCAACAGTGTCCTATTGCATTGCTAAACAGTGATGATTCAAATACATGGGTGGTGTCAGCAAATCAGAAGAAAAATGGTCTCAAGGGATCCCAATCAGCTCAACCAAAAGCAGGTGGAGGACCAAGACAACCCCTCATAGGTACTATGTGAAGAATGAGTGGTGTGGCAGCCTAATAACATCTGGAGGGATAATAGTCCCTAGCCCTATCATGCAGGATAAGGCTGCCATTGGCTGAGATCCAACAAGAATGTTGGAAAAGCACAAGTCTCCACCAATATACTTACCCTGTCATGGGGAGGAGGAGAAAAGCTGCTCCTTCATTCCTACTTTATCCTTGGATAAACAGTAGCAATAGTTGGTCCATAATGCAGCTCTATCTCTTTGGCCATTGACAGGATATGGTGTTGCACCATGGTATGTTGTGGCTGCACTTAAGAACCCACAAAAGGAGAAATAGCCTCCATGCTTAACAGTTAAGTGCATATTTCATCTTGCTCATTAAAACCTGTTGCTGACTCCCGGACTCAGGTTTATGCCTAACAAAAGGATTGTAGAAATGTGTCAGATGTGCATTTTGCATGTAGATATTAATGGGAAGGATGGGTTTGGCTTTGGTTGCTTGTCACATGCTCAGTATCTAAGGGACTTTGCATACTGCTAGAAATAGTGCAAATTGAGTCCACTTTAACTGCCCTGGCTCAGTGCTAGGGAATCATGGGAATTATATATTTTTTTTTCTGAGACATTGAGCCTTCTCTGTCAGAGCTCTGGTGCCACAATAAATTACAGTTCCAATAATAATGATAATAATAATAATAATAATAATTTTTAACCCGGCCCTCTACTTAGCAACCGGGGTGGCATACAACAAGATTAAAAACAGATAACAGCTTAAAACATTCCTTCAACCCAATTCCTAACCCTCCCCCCTTAAAACTAAATTAAACTAGTACAAGATTAAAATGGCTATTGCACAACAAAATACATTCCAAAAAACAGCTGTAAAACAAAACTAGAACAGGCAGAGGCAACAAAGGGATGGGTGGGCGAACCTCCTGTATTGAGCCAGGAGATTATTCTGGGAAGGCCTGCCGGAAAAGATCTTTCTTTACTGCTTTTTTAAAGCTATTAAGAGTAGTGATGAGATGGATCTCATCCGGCAGGCCATTCCAAAGTCTGGGAAAGGCCCTCTGGGAGGTCTGCGACAGCCTAGTTTTCATAGGCTGCAACAAGTTCCTCCCAGAGGATCGAAGTGAGCGGGGAGGATCATACGGGGAGAGGCAGTCCCAGAGATAAGATGGACCCAAGCCATATAGGGCTTTAAAGGTTAAAACCAACACCTTGTACTGCGCCCGGAAACCAATCAGCAGCCAGTGGAGAGATTTGAGCACAGGTGTTATATGCTCTTTCCTAGGTGTACCAGTTACCAACCTGGCTGCCATATTCTATAACAGCTGAACTTTCCGGGTTAGGCACATGGGTAGCCCCATGTAGAGTGCATTGCAGTAATCCAGACATGAGGTTACCAAAGCATGTACCACAGTTTCCAGATCCCTCATGTCCAGAGTGCAGCTGGCATATCAACTGAAGCTTATAACAGGTACTCCTGACTGTTGCATTCACCTGACTAGTCATGTGAAGAGACAAATTTAGGATCACCCCCAGACTGCGAACACAGTCCTTAGAGGAGAGTGTGACTCCATCCAGGACTGGACGTTGTATTCCCAGGCCTGGTTTCGGGCCTGTGACCGTCAGTACCTCTGTTTTGTCTGGATTTAGCCTCAATCCATTTTTCCTCATCCAATCCATTACTGCTCTGAGACAGTCATTGAGAGGGGAGATGCCATCTGAAGTCTGAGCCAATGACCTGGTCATGGAGAAATATATCTGAGTGTCATCAGCGTACTTATGACACCACGCTCCATGCCTCCGAATGATCTCACCCAGCGGCTTCATATAAATATTAAATAGCATCGGGAACAGAATCGTGCCCTGCGGGATGCCACAATTAAGCTCAATTTTGGAAGAGCAGCTGTTTCTGAGCCTCACCCTCTGGGATCTGCCCGAGAGAAAGGAACAGAACCACTGCAAAGCAGTGCCTCCAATTCCTAACTCTCTCAGGCAATCCAAGAGGATGGAGCGGTCTATTGTATCAAAAGCCCTGAGAGATCCAAGAGCACCAGTAGGGTCACACTACTCCTGTCAATGCCCAAATGGAGGTTGTCGGTCAGAGCGACCATGGCAGTCTCAACTCCATGTTCTGCTCTGAAGCCGGTTTGAAATGGATTAAGATAATCGGTTTCATCCAAGACTGCTTGGAGTTGGGAAGCAACTGCCCTCTCGATCACCTTGCTTAGAAAAGGCAGCAAGGAGACTGGTCTACAGTTGTTTCTATCCAGGGCATCCAGGGAGTTTTTTTTTCAGGAGTGGCTTGACCGCTGCCTCCTTCAAACAAGATGGTACCATACCCTCCCTGAGGGACGTATTGATTGCATCCCATAGGAATACCCTCAATGTGTCCCCCCCCGGACAACCAGCCAAGATGGACATGGATTGAGAGGAAAAGTCATCTTCCTCACTCTTCCAAGGAGTTTGTCCATGTCATCAGTACTCACAGATTGAAACTGATCCAGTAGAATGCCCTCAACGGAGTTGCTGGACACTTCGTCTATAGATTCTGTCAAAACACTGGTGTCCAAGTCGGCTCTTTTCCGACAGATTTTATCTGCAAAGTGGATGTTAAACGCATCACAGCAGGCTGTCATTGGGTTAAGTAGAGGGTTTGGTGCAGGAGGAGCCTTCTTCAACTCCCCCACCACCCTAAACAGCTCTGCCTTCTGCAGACCCAATACGTGCAGAACAGAAAGATCTCTATGCTGCTCGTATTGCCTCCCGATAGGAATCAAGATGCTTCCTATGGCGAGTTCTGTCATATAAGAGTAGAGTCTTCTGCCATTTGCACTCTAATCGTTGTCCAGCTTCCTTCATCTTCCTAAGCTCCTCTGTATACCAGGGCTTACGGTTTGAAGTGGGCTGGAAAGGATGCTTGGGAGCGATAGTGTCGATAGCCTTGGTGAGGTCAGTGTTCCAGGTATTGACCAAACTTCAACAGAATCACCAGCATTACCAACCATTAAACCATCTAAGGCTTTCTGGAAACCAATAGGTTCCATTAGCCTTTGAGGGCAGACCATTCTAATGGGTCCACCACCCCCAGGGGGATAAATGGTGGCTCTTAGTTCCATCTTGACCAGGAAGTGATCCGTGCATGACAATGTGAAGTTTTTTATAACCTCTGCCCATGGATATTCCTGTTCCGTACTAAAGACTGCATTAAGGGTATGACCTGCACAGTGTGTGGGCCTGACAACCAATTGGGATAGGCCCATGTTTGTCATGGTCTCCATGAACTCCCGAGCCGCACCATTTAGATTTGATAAGCTGGTCTCGAGTGGAATGTTGAAGTCACCCAAAACTAAAAGTCTGGGTGACTCCAACAGCAACTCTGAGACCAGCTGAGTCAGCTCAGTTAGGGAGTCTGTTAGACAACGGGGTGGCCAATATACCAACATAATCCCCAAACTATCCCTGGTTTTCAGGCTAAGATACATAAACTCGATGCAGACTGTTTTCTGGATAGTCCTCCTGGTCAAGGTTAAGTTGTTTCTATGAACCAAGGCCACACCACACCCCCACACCCACTTTCCCTTATGATTCCCTAGCACTGAGTCAGGGCAGTTAAAGTGGACTCAGTTTGCACTATTTCTGGCAGTCTGCAAAGGCCCTAACTCAGTTTTGTTTGTAATGTGTAAAAAAAAAATCACATACTCATAATGATAAGCGTAACTTGTAATGCAATATTAGAAACAGTAAACCAAGCTGCCAAACTTTGTGGAATCATTTTGCCAGTCACAAAGATTTAAATATGTAAGCATATTATGGCTTTGTTTTTCAAGAACTTTGGTGAGTAAAGAGCTGGTACAGGGTCTTCTTTGATGGTTGTGCCAATAACATGAAAGCTCAGGAACCTTTCTGTTCCTTTTTTTTTTTTTTTAAGTTCCCTGTCAGGTATTGCAGAGCTGTAGTGAAAGTTGCATGAGAGCTTTCTTTTAATGCAATGTGAAATTTCCATCATTATATATGCTGTGAGTGTAGTCCATCCAGCTAGGTAGCTTTCCATCAGATCATAATATTAACAAATTAATATTTAGACACTAACTTGAGAAAATGTTTCTCCAAGATTTTGTATAACAGTCACTTTTTGTACTTTTCTTTCATCACTCAGTTCATTTCTATTGTATCCAAATGTCTCCCTTCATTTAAAACCTTCTATTCTCTAAGTATCTACAATTAATGGCATTTACAATGACTTCCTTTATCAATCATAATGCTCATTGTATTCCCTGATAATCAAATTGCACTCTGAATAATCTAATGCACTGAAATTACTTGTCTGCCTCCCTCTGTGTGTGCATGCATTTAGGTAGGATGGGGGAATCTTTAAAGCAACTTAGGGCCTTTACAGACTGCCAGAAATAATGCAGCTTGAGGCCAGTTAACTCTTTTGGTTCAGTGCTAAGGAATCATGGGAACTGTAGTTTATTGTGGCGCTAGAGCTCTCTGACAGAGAAGGCTCAATGTCCCAGAAAAAAATACAGTTTCCATGATTCCCTAGCACTGAGCCAGAACAGTTAAAGTGGCCTCAAGCTGCATTATTTCTGGCAGGCTGTAAATTTTCTTCTAATTTACACTTTTGCCATTTAACTTGCAAATAGATAAGTTTACAGTTGTTCAGTGTTTTGTGTTTTTTTGGGAGGGGGCGGGGGGTTCTGTTTACCAATCCAATCACTATCCTTTTCTTAAAAATTGTAAATCAGGACTCACAGAAGACCTGGTTTTTTAAGGCAGATATCATGGCTATCAGAAGCCATTTTACAGACTGTATCAAGAATTCACTTTATACTTGAAATGGGGCTGTTGCTTAAAGACACAGTTGAGTTCTTCTCTTTTGGTAACACATCACATAAAATACGTTTGATGTGACTGGATATCACTATATTTACTTTCCTCTACAGCCAATGACATCTAGTGTAGAATAGAGATGGAAAGAATTTCAAACACATTTGAAAAATGATTGAAAAATATGTTTTTCAAGTATTGAGAAATGCTGATGAGAAGAACCCTGGACTGATGACAATCCTTGCAATTTATTCAAAATTAGCATTTATTTAGGTTGGAAACAGCATTCTGCACAGAAAACAATAGAAAATGCTGTTTTGGAGGATTTGTTTGGCGTAAGATTTGTAAATAATGGATTTGCAAAGAAAAAGGCATTCTCTACACAGAAAATAGTCTTTTCTGAACAGGAATTACTATTATTGTGTTGAAATATTACTTTCCAGTTAGAAAAAAGCTGTTTTCTGCACAAAACAGCCACTTGTGAAATTAGCATAGAACAAATCAATGCTATATGCACAGAAATTAATATTACTGCATTGAAATATTATTTTCCATGCAATAAATGCTGTTTCCTGAGGAGAAAATGCTGCTTTCCACACACACAACAACTATGTGCAAATTTTGCACAGAGTAAGTCCCAAATTGCCAATAATCTTTGAAAACTGCATAGGTTTTGGAGATTTTCTTGCAGCGGAAAAAAAATTGCTGAAATTATTTGATGCTACCTTTGAGAAGAAACATAGGCCTCAAATAGATGTCCCAAAAGGGCTGCCATCAGACCATGTTGGGGATGGAGTGTGCACATGACACACACCCCAAACATGTATGGAAGCCACCCTGGGTGTGGCTCTTTTCCAAAGAGCAGGCCAAAAACGTCTCAAAAAGGAGCATCTGTTTCACCCCTTAATAAAGCCTATTGTAGAATCATCCAAAAGCAAAGGGACCTGGTTTTGCCATGAGATAAATTACACACACTTACACACAATTGGGAGAACATACACAAAAAGGGCACAAACATTTGCAAGAGCTTCAAGAACTAGCTGAACCCTTCTTCAGACTAAGAAGTTTAAACAGGATGTATAGGAAATATGGAGCAGATTGGTTTGATCTTAAGATTATGTTTTGTTGTTGTCAACTACTGTTAAGTCAACTGTGACAACTGGAGACCCTATGAATGAGAGAACCCAGGTCACCTTATCCTCAACAGACATGCTCAGGTCTTACAGACTCAGGGGCATGGTTTCCTTGATTGAGTATATCGACCTGTAATGAGGTCTTCCTCTTTTCCTACTGTCTTCTCCCTTGCCAAGCATTATTATCTTTTCTAGTGAACCTTGCCTTCTCATGGGCTTGGTTATTGATCTTTTTGGCAGTCCATGGTATCTGCAGAACTCTTCTCCAGTACCACATTTCAAATTATTTTGTTATTTTCCTATCAGCTTTCTTCACTGCCCAGTTTTTACAACCATACATAGAAATTGGAACTATATTGGCATGGACAACCTTAACTTGCTTGTTGTTCTGGCAACCTATAGCTACCATGACAATAAACTATCATGGGGTTTTCTTAGCAAGATTTCTTCAGGGAAGGCTTTTGTGGCCTTCCTCTGAAAGTGAGAGAAAATGACTTGCCTAAGATCATCCAGTTGGCTTCCATGGCTGGTTAGAGATTTGAACCTTAGTCACCAGTGTCTTAGTCCAACACCCAAACCATTATACAACACTGGTATTAATATTCAATTATTTATCTTTACACTTCAGGATCTTGTTTAGTTTCCTTCTAGCTCTTGATGTGTAAAGATAAATAATTGAACATTAAAGCCAGTGTGTCATTGTATATCAAAGGTTTCTGGACTGATACTTTCCAAAGAGAGGAGATGGGATGTTAATCTTATCTCATCTTCAGATGGACACATCCTGGTTGGTACTCATAAACCTCCTAGGTGCAAATGTCCTGCTTTGCAGCTCCTAAGCCTGGCCTTTTGATCTGCTAATTGTTGGAGAGGCAGATGTGACCTTTCAGGTGCCTATGTGAAGTCCTTGCCTTAGATCCATGGTGGTTGGGCTTTTTCTGGTTTAGGGCCATGACAGGAGACCCACAAAGGGTTTTTTTATATATATATATTAAAGCAATTCTTATAAAACTATGGAATTCTAGGGTTTGTCATTTGTTGTGGCACCAGCACTTTCTGACAGATGGGTAAACATCTCACAAAACTATAATTTCCAGAATTCCACATCATATCCTTCCTCAGATTCTAATCCTGCTGCATGTGTGATATGTTTAGTGTACAAATTAAATAGATAAGATGATACAATGAAGCCTTGCCTGACTCCTTTGCCAATTGGAAACCATTCCATTTCTCTGTATACAGTCCTGGCAGTAGAATCTTGTCCTGGTATAGGTTAATCATCAGAATAATAGGTTAATCATCAGGTGCCTATGTGAGGTCCTTGCCTTGGATCCATGGTGGCTGGGCTTTTTCCGGTTTAGGGCCATGACGGGAGACCCACAAAGGGTTGTTTTTTTTTTTTTAATATTAAAGCAATTCTTATAAAACTATAGAATTCTAGGGATTGGGTTTTTGATACATCTATTTCTTTAAGAGTGATCCATAGTTTTACATGGTCTGTATAATCAAAGGCTTTGCTATAGTCTATACAGCACAGGGTGATTTTTTTCTGAAATTCTTTGCTGCACTGAATTATCCAACATACATTTGCAATGTGTTATCTTGAACTCAGCTTGGACAGCTGGCATTTCTCACCCCATGTATGATAAAAGTCATTGTAGAATTTTGAGCATTATTTCATTTGCATGGGAGATTAATGCAATGGTTCTGTGGTTACTCCAATCCCTGGTGTGTCCTATCTTAGAGATTGTAATGTATATTGAGCATTTCTAATCTTTGGGCCATTGTTTTTGTTTTCCATATTTGTTGACAGGTTTTATTTAAAACTTTAATAAATTTTGGGGGGAAGCAGACGACTGCTTCCGGGTCGCTGCGGGTTGGAGCGCCGGCGGAGCTCAGCCTCCGCACTGCGGCGCTCCTCCGGCGACTCTAAAAGGAGCACCAAATTGGCACTCCTTTTAGATGTCAGGGAAAGTGCGCCCTAAAAGTGGCGGGCACACTTTCCCTGACTCTTCCGCCGTGGTGCGTCCGGTTGCCGCGGCGTGAGGTCATCCCCGGAGCGCCGGCCGTGCGGAGGGCCGGCGACTCCGAGGGTGACCTCAGGAAGAGGAAGGGGCACCGCTCGTGCGGCTGCCCCTCCTCTTCCAGGCCTCCAAGATGGCTCAATTAGCCGTCTGCCGAGGCCCTTAGTCTCTGTAGCTTGAAGAAGCTCTATCAGTATGCCAACTGTTCCAGGTAATTTATAATAAATATTCTGTCTTCAGCTTCCACTTCACTTTCTAAAATTATGTACTCTATTTGCTTTCTATTGGCCATCAGGTGATGCCATGTATGAACTCACCTCCTTGGTTGGTTGAAGAATGTATTTTTTGATGAACAAACTCTTGGCCTTATAAACAGTCGTCACTCTCTTGCTTCATTTCTTCATCCTAGGCCAAATTTTCCTACAGTCTTTGGTTCTGCTCTGTTCCCTACTTTTGCATACCAATCACTTATGATAGGTGTATGATCAATTTCCAGCAAAGAAACTTTCAGTTTCTTCTTCTGGCTCTGTAACTGGAGCAGAAACTTGGATTGTGGTTATATTGATGGATTTTCCCTGAGGTCTTGTTAATATTATTATTTGGACTTTGCATTATGTCTCTTGGCTGCTTTTGCTATATCTCCCCTCACTTAGGGCCTAAGCAGATGGGTGGCCGTGGACTGCCCCAGGAAGCTGCGGATTGGGGCTGAGATAGCTGCATTCCTCAGCCCCAATCCACAGCTTCTCAGGCCCATAGTTTTAAAATAGCAAAAAAAAATTTTTTTTTGCTATTTTAAAACTATGAAGGTATGCCGCAAGAGGCATTGGGCACACCTTTGCCATCTCTTCTGCCGCAGCATGTTTGGATGCTGTGGTGGAAGTACGTCGTTGGAGCGCCAGTTGTGAGGAGTGACGGGCGCTCTGATGACATGTTTGGGAAGGGGTTGGGGCACCCAGAGTGAGGCTGCCCCTCCCCTTCCTTACATCCAAGACAGCGCAAAGCGCCGTCTGCTTCCCCCCTTAGATTATCATTTCCTGAGTAGAACATTGTAATTATATGACTCAAAATATTTCATTCCTATTCACTTTAGTTCACTCACCACATTGAATCTCATTGTGGAAGAAAGGTAAGATATAAATATAAATCCTTGAAATAAATATATAAAATATATTCCATTTCTTGTTTTACAATGACTATCTTTCTCTGATGAGTCTTGCATTCCCTATTCTTACAACTTTCCTTTTACCCCGAGAATGTCAACAGCTGAATATCCTTTCAGTTTGAGTCCAGCTGCATCATTAGCCAACGTGCTACTCATGGTTGTCATCTGCTCTACCCCACTAGTTTGTTGAGTGCCATCCCACCTGGGAGTCTCCTCTTCTGGTTGTATCTCTTCTTTCATTTTAGACTGTAGCATCATTGGGTGTTCATGTAAAAGAGGGGTTTGTTGGTGCTTTCTTTTGCACAGTCATAACAAATATTAGCTATGGTTCCATTGCTGTTGTCCCTGAGAAATTCTCCACCTATGTCGCCCCCTACCACTGTTGCTGCTCAGTAGCTGTTTGGCACAGTTTATCTGGCTCCTTATCTGACTGACATGAGAGACCTTATAAACAGCACTGCTAATGCCAGCATAGGCTCTTGCCTCACAGGAGCATGTAGTTCCAACACCATGGAAGGCTAATGGTGAGTTATCTTTCTGTTATATTGAGGTATATGGGAAGAAGCAACACATACTTAGAAACAGTATTATTAATTTCACCTAAATATGCTGAGGACCATAAAATCAATAAAAAGCTCATAATATTGAATCTCCATTTTGAAACATTTGCCAATCCCTACAATCCCTTGGCAAGCATGATTTCTGTACAAACTGCTTTAATCCAAGATTCAGGGATGCCCATTGACACACACATACCCCAAAGCAAACTTCTAAAGTACCCAAATAATACTGCTGGAAGAAGAAAGGGTGGGGAATTTAGTTTCTGCAAGAAACTAGCCAAACATTTATTTTAATGAATCCAAAACATTATCACCCCAATGCCTACGTTATGGCAAGCCAGCAAAGAATCAGTGTGGTGTAGTTTGAGTGTTTGACCACACTCTGGGAGACCATGGGTGAAACAGACTGGTGGCTTGGAGCAGTCTCTGCTTGCTCCAGCCGCGATGGCTTTGCGATTGTCTGGGGACCACAGCAACCAGATGGCCTGCTTTGAAAGCGGCCTTCTGCCACGGTTTCAAATGGCCTGTTGGCAAAGAGCTGGAAACAACCTATTTTTTAGCCCTTGGCTGGCATTCTCAATGAATCATGGGGATTCACTTGCAGAATATAGCAAACTGATCAAAGTAACATATAACACATGAAAATAGAGACCATCAATTCATTTTACAGAGACCAATGAAAGACCACAAGCTTTCAACAACCCTTGCAGCCAATTTCTTCAATGGTATTACTTAACACCAGGAAAGAATTTAGTGTTCATTTACAACTGACTTGAATCAGAATTGCTATATTATGTCCCAAGAATGAAAGCATTGGAATCATATTTCGAACACATCCCCTCATACTGAAATCTTGAACCATATGTTTTAAACATGTAAATGCTCTTCTTCTCAACTTGCTGCTTAAAATTTGCTGTACTGTTTCCCTTGGTGAGAAAGCATTGGCTTTCTTTTCCGCATGTAAAAATCAAATGGCTGAGCATCTGAGTGTAATACAATGGGAGCTTTCTTCTTTTCCTTCTCCAAATTTATGTTTGTTAGTTTCAGAGTGTACATTGTTGCCTGCAGGTTACCACTTTGATTAATGAACAACACAAGTGGAATGGATTAGATTTTTTTCCTTTTTGGAAAAAAAACAACCCTAACTTTCATCTAGACACTGCTGGTAAAATCCTTTATTGAATTTATACACTTTAAATAATCAGTCATGGGCTCTTGCTCTACAGCTTTAAAAACTTAATATTCCTGAAAGAAGAAATGTTATCTTGTCATTCCTTACTGTTTTAAGGAAAGCCATGTCCACTCCTCCCTTCCACTGAATATGTTTCATTTTAATGGAGCTGAAAATCCTTGTCTTATATAGTAAGCCTGGAGAGGGAGGGAAAGAAAGAGAGAATTTAAATGGGCTCTTGATTTTTGAAGCTTTTTCCTGTCAATGTCAGCTAATATTCTTTCTAAGACAGTGACTGCTGTTCAGCAAGATGCTGCTGCAGACATCACCTCAGCTACTGCTCAGTCAATTTCATTAGGCAGTCTTCAAAAGAAGCCCTAAAAAAAAGAGAACTAATAAAAATGTACAGTATTTATATTTCATGTATTACCTAGGTTTTGATTTCTTTGACATCTTAATAATGTCTTGCAACTCCAAACAGAAATCAAGTTAGGCAGTCTGCAGCTAAATGGGAGAAGGGTTAATTGTTCATATCTCCTTTTTTATTGTTCTGCAGCTCTTATGATAATAAATCATATCACATCACAAAACCTGGAAATATGGAAAATATGAGGCATCATTTAAAATTGTACCAAGCTCTTCTATCCCACAGATGAATTTAATGAGCAAAACTCCTACAATAGTGGAAAAGTACAGTACTGTTATTTTATCTCTCCTTTCACCCTCTATTCCACTTTCTGATAAAAACAGACAGAGCTTTGAATTACTAGGAAGACATGGGACTGTTTTGGAGTATGAAGTACCTGAGCCTATTTACATAAATCACATTCTTGTATGATCCTTACCTTTCATGGATTGTACCATTCAGACTGTGGGTGATGGGATTATACACATTCTCTTAATAAAACAGCATTGTCCAACACAGACAAATCAAATGTCTGCAAGAATGGTGCTAAGGTTGCTTGATACTTGGTTTTAAATGGGGACCTTTTAAGCCCCATCTCCCACTGTAATCTGCAATCTAAGTGACAGAGCCTGGGGAAAATATCAAAATGGTCTCAGATTCTGTCCTACTGAATTTTCCCACCAGTACCAAGTTTCCAGATAATTAACAGAACTGGCACTGATAATTAACAGAAAGATACCCCCC
>CM034701.1:276952263-276963960 GCA_020142125.1 Phrynosoma platyrhinos | reverse complement strand
CAATTTGCACTATTTCTGGCAGTCTGCAAAGGCCCATAGTGAAGAATTACATCCCTAGAGGTGAATGTTGATTCCTTTCAGACATGTATTCTGTATCTTCTTTGCATCATAGCTGAGTTCTTCTCAGCACCAATATGCCCATCCAAAAAAGAAAATGAGTGCTTCTCACAACCCTTTTCCCCCAAAGCATTCCCCAATGATTGTACTGTAAGTGTTGTCATTACTTTCAGTCAAATGAACCCTGAGTCCTTATTCTTTGGAGCATACACTACCCAGAATGAAACATTATATAATTAGGAGTATAAAGGATATTGGCAAATTTTCTCATCCTTGACAACAAAGTTGAGAATATAGTAAAACCTGCATGAGATTTTTCAGACTGAGGAATTTTTCCCCTCTCTAAATGTTTTCATTTTTCCCTTTTTATTTATGTTTTTTGTTCAAGCACCAAGAATGAAATAAGCAAAGATTTACATCCCTACACTATTTATCAGACTTTCAGATTCTCTTATGTCATTTTGTATGGATGCATTGTGATGATTCTTCACTGAAGATAAATAAATGAGATAAAACAGAAATACAGACATCTGTTGGCTAAATTAATATAACATGCAATACCCATATAACCAGTCAGTGAGCTAGAATTATTTCTTAACTGTCTGGATCAAATGAATGCTAGTGATGCTAAAAGAAATTATTTCATTTTTGCACATTTCTTCCCAGACTACCTTGATGCAGAAATCCATTAGAACTGTGCAGATTTATATTACATATTATGCAATTATAAGCAATATTATTGCTTCCAAAAGATTCTTTTCTATGTAAAAGCATTGCTGCTTCTGAAAATATGAGGCTATATTGCTGTTTTTCTGCACATTTCTTGTTGCTTAGTACAGGGCTTAATACCTGGCAAACAATTCTTTGGGGAAATGACAAAAACCTCCCTCCTCTGAGGTGGTACCCTAAATCAGTTTGTCACCCTGGCTCCTAAATCCCCAAACCATCTTAAAAATAAAGTGTCTGGGGTAGCAGTGCTACTGCTACATCACCAATTGGGAAAAAAATTCCAATTTACTTTCCCCTTTAGATCTGCCTGGAGAATGAGTCTACATCAAATTGGTATGATCAAGGAAGATATCGCTTGCAGCAGTCTCTCACAAGTTTCAAAATGACTCACAAGGGTTGAAAAGCTGTATGTGCATTGGTAATGGAAAAGAAAAAAGCAGGTACAGTAGAAATCAACAATCCCAGCTTTTCCCTTATAGCTCATCATATCAAATTTCCAAACAAAAGGAATTGAATGGGAACATGTAAATAAAATAGATATTTCTGGGATAATGCATTTAGAAATAGAATTTAGATTTTAGACTATAACCGTCACCAATAGTAATATGTGTTAATTTTGTTCAAAACTGTTCCAGTTAGTTAGTTAGTCCATCCCTAATCTATGGTTAATTAGGGATGATATAGTAATGATTATGTATTCCTAAACTGGCTTCTCACTGCTATGAAATCTCCAGAAAAAAAAATCAATGTACTATTTTAAATGCTATTTGATTTTATATATAGTTGGATAGATTGCTGTAGGTTAAACAGAAAGGACCTGTCCAGTTTGGAGAGGGATGCAGGAGAGGGCAATTTTATTTTATGTTATGTTATTTTGGTGCATTATGTTTACTTATTACCCTGCTGTGAGTTTTTATTGTTTGTTTTCTAATCAACCCAGAGTGTCTCCTTTGAATTTCAATTATTCTTAGGCGTCTCTCTATCTATATTTGGAAAACTGGAGCATTCATTGGAATAATTCCCACCTTAGCCTCTTTATTAGCAGCCTTTTCAAAAGGCAGTCGGGTTTAGTGGAGAAAGATAATTAGTGCTAATGATTTTTTTTTAAAAAAAAGTTTCTCACTTATGGGCTGGGGGAGGGATAAATCCCTGCACTCTGTATTACATTGGTTATATGAATTGCATCCCCCTGTGGGTGTAATATAATTCTTCAAAATATAACTACTAGTCACATATGACATAGTGAGTGTAAGATCTAGTTGGCCCTGTGAAAAGTGCAACTCTCCATGTTCAGCACATGCCTCCTGTCCTGGTTAGAAAAGCACATTACTGATTTAAACAGTACTGAGGGTGGAATTAAAATATACACCTTAAACAGTTAGCTATTTTATATGTTGATCACTCTCTGTTGAGATCATCAACAACCTGTTTTCTGAGCAGGAAGGGTGCCTCCTTGTTCTCTCCAGGAAGACCACCCTAGCTTGCTTTCGTTTAGCTACATATGGATGCATTTAGTCATGCTACTTTCTTCCATGTTGGATTTTTAAAATTTGTCAAGAAATTGGTGGAATTGGCAGTTTTAATAAAAAAAAAATGAACCAAATAAAATGTCAGTCTTCTGAACTGGTCCAATTCAATTGTTCTAGCAATATGCACTATTGAGAGAATCATGTTGTTCTTCCATGCAGTTAATAAAGATGTGGAATGCATGCACACGGACATGCACAGACACGCAAACACAGAGGCTAAGTACTTTCCAAAGGATCCAAACCAGGACTTTGAAGTACTAAATGCTAAAAGCCCTCTGTCTGGATGGTTGAATCTGCTAGTGTAACTTTCCCCCATTCTTTTATGCAAGGGTAGGCAACCTTTCCCCTTTAAGGGCCAAGGGACTTCAGCTCCCAGAAGCCTCAGCCATGTTGGCCAATAGTCCCATGTTGGTCAATAGCTCCTGGGATTCTGGGAGCTGAAGTCCCTCGGCCCTTAAAGGGGAAAGGTTGCCTACCCCTGCTTTTATGCTTTTATTTTAAAATAAATAAATAAATAAATAAATAAAGTTATTTCTAGTAAATAATAAAGGAATGTGTAGATTTTTGAATATTCCTGTCAAAAAAGATAGCAGACAAAATTCTCACCTATCCTTACTCCAGCTTTAAGCAACTTGTCAAACTTTTCCTATGCAGGGGAGGGAGGGCTTGCCTGTATTAATAAATGTATTTATTTTATGCAGTTTATGAAATTCTTCAAAATTCCATCTCCATGCCCACCCAAGCTGGGCTGGTCAAGGGGATTCATCATTCTGCCAGGCCAAAGTCAGATGGGGCTGCTTCTGGTACAGTTCCACTCCGATAAGGTGGGTTAAATCTGAGTCCTGATCCAGAGGGTTCCCACTCCCCAATCTGTGCAGAACTAGCTGCTCTCTGGGTGTCTATGACCAGTGAGCAGTATACAGATGACATTATAAAGCATATGTCAGCATCCACTCAAAGCTGTCAGACCTAGGGAAGGGATGATAGTGGAAACTGCCCTCTCTGCCCTAGGAAAAAGGCTGGAGGAGCCAGGAGTGATAACCATTAACTCCTTCACAATCCTGGAGGGGGCTTGCCTAGAATATTGGACCCCTAAGGAATTGAATAGTTTCCTGCATGTTTATTCCTTTAGGGATTGTTTATATTGAAATTAATAAAGCAGCCCCAGTTCAATCCCATTTTATGGATTTTACCTCAGTATTTTCACTTTTGGATGCAGATGAATTGTGATAGAATGTTTTTCCTTTGTAAAAGCCAAATTCACTAGTTAAAACTATTAGTAGCATATAGTTGATCTCAATGAACTTGCCTACATATATGTAGTAAATGAAGTAGGTTTTTCAGTTATCAAAGGAAGTGCCATCTTCTTTGAATCCTTATTCACCATGTCAAATCTAAACCCAGATTTTTGAGAATTAGGCACTCGACTCTTGGATGGACAGATCTGTCAGTGTCAGTTCTTCATTCATTCATTTTTTTTAAAAAAAATACTCATTTTATTTCCATTGTAAGTATAAGAAATTCATGATATTGAGCAAATTGTTATTGAAAATGAACTGAAACAAGATTTTCCATCATCTTTTCTCCATTTGAGGAGCCATGGCTCAGCTATAGAACAAATCTTATCTATATGGAAGATCCCAGACTCATTTCAGATCATTTCAAATTAAAATAATGAGATGACAGCTGAAGAAGAAGAAAGACTCTTGCAAGAACAGGGTTGATTTTTATTAAATTTGGTGTAGATTGTAGCTTACCTCTGATATTGGTGTGGCTGTCTACTTTACAACTACTTACATCCCTGCTTGCTTTTATTTCTATGATGAATTATTTAAATCATATTTTAAAAAAACAAATATAAACCATTATGTTCCATTATATGACCAAGTAAGCATTTCAGAATGTATCCACAAATTCATGCTTCTTTTTAATGGTCTATCTTTACTTTCTTTTAGCCTGTTAGGTTCAGTGAATTATCTGACTTTTCTGTTAACTTGTTTTTTCAGGGCTGTTTGTTCTCCACATTAAATTAGAAGTAGACCATTCATATCAGGTGCTACTGTAACTTTTCCTGCTTTTTGCCAATCAGTTTTCTATACTCTTTGGGGAGAAGGGGGCAAATGTGTTAGACTGTGGCAGCAAAAACAAAGTTGCCAGTCTTGTGTGATATGAGTTTATCTTGTTTTTGCTATATTCTTTAGTTTCTATCAAGAGATACACTGCTCTGTTTTTTTCTCTTTAAAAGGGGAGTAGAATATTAAAATTTGTTATAAAAATATAAAAACCTTATATAAGGCTAAAGAAAAAAACCAAATATTTATAACACTCATTTCAATATCTTGTTGGACCATACAGCAAACACCTTTTTTCTTACCTTTCCAGATTAACCCCCCTTTCATCCTAATTTCAGTAAATAAGGTATGTTAGTATATGTGTTATTTTGCAGCTGCATGTGAATATAAAAGAAAGACACTTCTAAAATGAAATATACAGTTGTCCCTCCCTGTTCAAAGGGGATCCATTCTGCTTTCCCCCCCCCCCACAAATGGGAAAAAATGCAAATATTCAAGTCCCATTTATTTTAATGGTGGGATGCTCCCATGTGTGCTGTTACATGTGTGCTGCTGGCACGCACACCATTTTGTCCCTCCTGGCTTGCCATCCGCAAAAGATCAAAACTATGATGGCAAGCCCATGAACCAGGAGGTTCAAGTGTACTACTAAAATATAACTAAATATTTATATTTGTCTGATGTTTATTTGTCTGTTTTTGCTTGTATTTGTCTGTTATTGCTTGTTTTGTTATTTGAGTTTATTTAATGATGTTTTAATTAAGACGTTTTAATTGTTAAATTGATTTAATACTTTTTTAAGGGGTGGGTGGGTTCTGGGCTTTTGGATTGTATTAATATATGGTATGGAATGTTAACTGTTGTTAGCCGCCCTGATTGCTTGTCAGAGGGTACAAATAAATTGTATTATTATTATTATTATTATTATTATTATTATTATTAAATATAACTAAAATATACTAATTTGAAACTATGCTTTTATGAGCTACTAAAAAGACATTTAGTTATATTAAAATTAGTAAAACTTTCTTATAATTCAACCTACAGAATGTCTCTGAAAGACTAAGATCTGCAGAATGTCTCTGAAAGACTAGTTATCAATTGAAGAAAATAACCACTACTTTCCTTTCCACTAGTACATGGGACATGAAATGAAGCTGAGGAGAGATAGACTGCTTTTCTGCATCTATTTCCCTTTTTCAGGGCAAAGAATTTTTGTTGAGAGAAACTGATATAAAGGAAAAAGCTAGCCCTCAGCTATTATTACCAAGAAAGCCATAATCCACAACACATCTGCTCATGATCAAGTTCAAAAAGAACAAAGTGTGCTAGGAACATACTCAGTCTTTAGTAATTCTGAAGACAGAAGATACAAATAATGCAACTCATTTCATTTGACAACAGATAGCATGAGTGACAAAGAGAAGATTATTTGCTGCTTGGGGATGTGAAAATCTAACATTCCCATTTTCATTTTTTTTCAGAACCCCACCATCACTCACATCTTCTACCAGATCTGCAATGGGTTGCATTTCTTTTTTCTTCTTGCACTGATATTTTTGTCAAAAATATGCATGTACTTATCACCATATACACATTTGTTTGCATTTTTCAAATATATGCATTTGTGCATGCATTTCTCTATTAATGAAAATGTGGGTCTATTTATTTTTCAAGCATACACATGATAACCAAGATACTGATTTTTCTTGTTGATATAGTACCAATGTTCTTTTTATTCTGTATGTACTGCCATTTTAGCTGTATATGGTTTTTCAATTCAACAGTCCTACTAAAACTTAAAATGGAACACACACACACACACACACACACACACGGTTTGCTTTTCAAAAAAGCCATGGGGTTGCATGGGTGATCTCTTTGGAGTGGTATGTGCCATTCCACTGCCAGTTTCAGGAAGTACAAAATGAATATTTTCTTAGGAAAATAAAAACCTGACAAATCTATTTTACATTTCTATTGCTACTCTTTAATTTTATTGGAGACACAACTGTATGAAGGTGACTGGCACTCCGGTACTGATATGCTGATGGTGATGTAAAAGGTTGAAGAAAGAAAATGCATTTTAATTTAATTTTGTTCATCTGTTTTTGTTTTCTTATTTGGATTGTGAAAGATCAGAGCAAATATGTGGATTTTGCAGGCTTATTTCAAAATTGTTGCCAGAAAAACACTAGCAAAACTGATTTGTGGTGTCCCCCCCAAAAAACATTTTTCTCATGCTAGATGAATAGATAATAATTAGTTTCACTTCACCCTAGAAATGACAACTTTTTTGGGTTTCAGAGTCTAGTTCTATCTTTAGAGTCACTCACCTGATCCCAAAGGCACTAGCCTGAGGCTTGTAATATATATATATATATATATTCAAAAGTTGGCATGTAATCTTATTGTGAATACACATTGTTCCAATATAAAAGTTGAAATTGGTACATTTTTCTAGGCCCATCAAGAGCTTACCAAAATTGCCAAACATATTCTCTCTACACATAATTGCATATATTTCCTCACAACCTTTATATCTTAAAATAGGATGGTGCCATGAGAATTGTATTTCCTCATGTTAGATAATTTATAAAGGAAGGCACAGGTACAAGTACATTTTTCTGTCTTAAAATACTGAGTAGAATTTGAGCAATGAATAAAAATCATTCAATTTACTTACCTGAACTGGATTTAAAATTTACTGAGATAATTTAGCAATGGACCCTCCAACACCACACACTACATGACTCTTTTACAAGAATAGGTATCTTATGTTTCAAATCTTATTTTGTGCAGATTAACACAGCTAATATGATTTCATCCAGCTGCTTCCATACAAGAGTCACTGTTTACAGTAATATTAAAGTAACAAACTTTAATTGGTCTTTATTTATTTATTAGATTTGTACAACACCTTCTTAACTAATGGGACTCAAGATGGCTAATTTAATTAATTAAAAAAATTGAAAATATTTTTTTGTGGGGATTCTATTTTATTTTTATTGAAAATAGTTCATCTTACTTTCTCCTCTTAATGAATTCAGAATGGCTTGCATCAAAAACAGTAAAACAAGGCCTTGATTCAATTAATTCACAATTAAGCTATGAACAAATAACCAACTGGATTTACACTGGATCATTCTGATTAATTAAATAATATCCTAAATGTCCCCTTAATATTTCTAAAACACACCAACATTAAATTTTGAGATCCGGGCTCATTTAATTTTAAGTAAATAACAATTTGATTTAAAAGCAGCTGTCAATCAACTAAAATTTGTATAATATTGGTAAAACACATATGGATAAAACAATTACTTTGTTACACATTCCCTAGGCAGTCAAATTCCCAAGTATTGTTGGTCCTTAGTTTAATGGATGCTCATTATTTTCTTTCATTAATTTTCTCTGTATTTCATTTAACCATTCATTCAACATAATCTAAAAAGGATTACTTACAAGGTTTAATGTGCTTGAAAATTTCCTTTGCTTATGTGTTAGAGTGCCTTGATGCAGAAGATGCTGTTTTGAAATGGGATACTATGCAGTCTTCAATTACCCTGTTTTCAAAATGGGCTGGAAAATGTATTCCCATATTTAATATTCAGTAATAACTTAAATTGACTGCCAGCCCTTGATTAGGATTTTTCCCTATTCCTGTCTATGTTGCTTCAGCCAGCAGCTAAAATATTTTTCATTTACTTTTTTTGTTTCTTAGTAATGCTAGATGTAGAAAACATTACCTTAGTGACAAGAAGAAAATGAAAACCAAACATTACACAGTTTCTCTTGTAATGTGCCTGTGTGTGTGTGCATTTGTGCCTCATGTAAGATTGTTCATTTCTATTTCTATTTATTATTCATCAAAGCACTTAGATGTTTAAAGTTTATTATAAGCAAGAGAGCTGATGGTAAATGCATCAAAGTGGAATCTGGCTTCTGTTTTCTTTGAAGAGAAGATATTTCTCAACTTGGCCACCATGAATTCTCTCTGGAACTCTAGTCCCATGTTATCTCTGTTTTAGAAAATCCTATGTTTCCTGCTCAATTTCTTTTCTCTTTTTCAAAGCTCCACTATTTATGCATTAAATTTTCACACCTATATTATGTCACAGCTCGTAAAAAGGTTTATAAGCCTGAGACATTCTTTGTCAGATTTCAGCTTGTTTTCCTAACTGGAATGCCCAGTTCCAATTTTGTCATAATTTGTAATGATCCTGATTTAAAAAATAAAATTATTTATGCTTATTCATAAACTATCATTGGTTTCCTAAAAATAAATAAATAAAAACAACAGTAAAATATAAAT
Source organism: Phrynosoma platyrhinos (assembly GCA_020142125.1). NCBI lineage: Eukaryota > Metazoa > Chordata > Lepidosauria > Squamata > Phrynosomatidae > Phrynosoma > Phrynosoma platyrhinos. Next base: position 276,955,258 of record CM034701.1, on the reverse strand, counting down.
TTGACAAAAACACATTGCAATAAAATAAATCAATATTAAAATAATTAGGCTTATCATATGAAAACAGCAATCAAACTTGTTGATCAGGGATTCCCAAATGACTTCAAACAGGTGAAGGAGTGCAGGAAACCAGAAATGTCTTCACTGCATGAGAAAACAAAGAGGGAAAAGGAGTCAAACTTATTTGATATAGGTGGGAATTCCAGTGGCTAGACTCTGGATGCATCAGCACTGCAGAAATAATGCAGTTTGACATCACTTTAATGACTGTCATGGCTCAATGCTATGGAATCTTGGAATTTGTAGTTTGTTTTGGCACTGGTGCTCTCTGACAGAGAAGGCTCAATATCTCACAAAACTACAAATCCTAGAATTCCATAGCATTGAAGTGATGTCAAACTGCATTATTTCTGCAGCCCAGATGTCGCTTCATCTTATGTATTTGTCACTCCAGCTTCCAATGAAGGTGAAAGACATAGATCAGTGCCTTCTCCTCTGAGGACCTCAGCTGATCCACTGGGATGACATAGGCTGCTGCCACATTGCAGAATTAATGCAGTTTGACACTGCTTTCACTGGCATGGCTCCATGCTATGGAATCTGAAATCTGTAGTTTGTTGTGGTACCAGAGGTGTCTGAGAAAGAAAGCTAAATATCTCACAAAACTACACATCCCAGAATTCCATAGCACTGAGCCATGGCAGTTAAAGCAGTGTCAAACTGTGTTAATTCTGTTGGAGATGCAGCCATAGTATGACACAGAAAGACAGAAGCAGGCGGCAAATCAAGGCAAAAGGATTGGAGGGAACAAATTGCTCTGAGAAGTTTTGCCTGTGCAAATTCACCCCAATTAGCTCATGTTAAGTAAAGGTCCTTGTTATTCTCCACATCCCACCAAAAGCCTTTTTCAGATCAATGGGCATTCACAAAAGATATGGAGCCCTGTAATCTCCTCCTTCCTGCTGTCCTCTGACACAAATCTCTTTACAGTGGAACATTATATGCATAGCCATGTGGGCAGCTGCTTTGCATTTTATTATGGTAACAGTTTAGCTGTAACCCCTCAAATGTAAGGAATTGTCATGGAAATACTGCCGCCTCTTTCAGTGAAGGAATGACTTCTCTATAGCTATATCAATAGTAGAGCAGGTTCAACAAGAACATAAATAAATAAATAATGAAAAAGAAGCCTGGGAAAACCACCTTTTCCAGTGTGAATGAAGGGCCTGGGTGTATTAAGAGCTCATGACTTTTTTGTTTGTTTCATTTTGTATAGGTGCATGCAAGTGCGTCTAGACTAGAGGTGGGATGCCATTTGATGCCGTCTGGATTAATCTTTCTGAGCCTAATCAGTGGCCTTTTGCACTGAAACATGATCTGTGCTTCCAAGTATTTGTATGGCAGGCAGCTACACAGCAGCAACTTCTGTAATCCCTTCTCCCACAGTTAGAGCTACTAGAAAGGCTTAATAATATCCCAGAGGCAAAGATGAAACCGTATCTGCACAGCTACTGTTTGCTGTAGAGAGCTTTTGAAGTCAAGCTTAAGATGACTTTATTTCCCTCCCAGAAAGATTTTTTCTTTCTTTCTTTCTGGCTCTTTTACTCTGGTGTTGTCATGATGATGGCTTTTTGGTATACACACACACACACACACACACACACACACACACACACACACACATTCATTCCAGCACTCCTATAAAGCACTAGGGAATGAGAAAGGCTTTTCATCAGAGGCTTCGAGTATATTGGTAAGTACAGTTTGTCACTGAAGAAAACCTGCAGCTACGCTAGCAGAAATTTTGGCTAGCAAGGGGGGAAAGACATATTTCTGCTCTTATCAGGCCTAGGGCACTACTTTCATTGGCAGCTTATTCTTTGACACCATTGGCTTTTAACTTTTAAAAATAAAATCTAAATTTATTTTTCTTCTGTAATATCAGATGTAGACCTATGGAGTTTTTTTTTAAGAGTATAAAGGGAAAAAGGAAGAATGTTTTCCTCTTTTGAAGTCTAGGATGGATTTCAACATTGATTCATCAAGTCAGTACTTGGCCTGCTGAAAAGGCACACATTTATTTAGTTTTGTCACTAGTGGACAAACCAAATGTTAAGAGAGTTATGTCTTTGCTCTGATAAATCTAGTTTTCCCCCCACAATAGGATTTCCCCAAAGATGTGTGCCTCAGGAATAAGCCTTGCAAATTAAGACCATATTTACTTCCCAGCGACCAATTACAAAGCAAAGCAAATAGTATAGTCTGAAGGAAACAGACATCTTTGATGACTGAAGTATATCTAAACTTTTATCATCTAGTCTGACTTTCTGTCTAGTTTCATCCATCCACTTTCTTCTTTGTTCCTTCCTTCTGCTATTGTGGTGTGGGAACAGAGAAGTTACCTTATGTTTTGGTAGTAAAGAGTTTGCTTGGTACCTAATCTGGTACTTTTTTGCAACTGTAAGGATCAAAACAGAAGAACACCCAGATGCAACCTTTAGTAATAACTACACCTATAATCATAATGGAGAAGGGGTTCATTCCACAGATGTATAACCAAAACAGCTGAAACTATGTTGAATGCCTCTCAACCAAGAACTGTTGGAAAACACTTAGAACTACAATGGCTTATATATATGAGGTGGCTCTGTATCCAGGCTGAAAGAGATTATGATATGTTACAACTCAATTCCACTTTCACCCAGCCCATATATTACCCTTTTTTGGTTCTTCTGGCAGCTGATCTAAGCAAGCTTTGGCTCTTTTGATAGCTGATCTAAGCAGTCATTCTGGCAGATTCCCTCTGGCAGCTGATTTCTGAGATCACTTGCCAGAAAAATACTATGCCAGAATAAGGGCAGCCGAATGGATAGAAGTCCATTTCATCTGCCAGAAGAGGCTTCTGCCTATGTATAATCCACTACATCCCTCATACTGTTACTCTTCATTGGCTTGGTCACTATTAATTCTCCTCCTCCTCAGCCCATTGTGGAAT
>CM034701.1:276942228-276952253 GCA_020142125.1 Phrynosoma platyrhinos | reverse complement strand
TTTTTTCCTTTGGAGAACTTAAATTTTTCAGTATTGACAATAATTATAGGAGTATTCCCATGGGAAGTACTCAGATTCAGCTTGGATTCCCAAAGGATGAGAAGAAAGAGGAAAGTTGGGATGTTATCCATCTGTTTTTAAAACTCTGGGATTGCTGTGTCTACATATAGAGTTTAATGTCACTCTGAAATTGCATTATATGTCATGGCCAGCTGGCTACTGTTAACTGCTCAGCTACGAAATAGCATTACAATGGCTTTGTCCTGCTGCTGGTATCACAACTATCCATTTCAGTGTATTTCCACTGGCAGCCAGTCTTGCTCCAGGGCTCCAAGTTCCAGAATAGCCTGGCAAGATTTGTGAAGCCTAATGTCTGTGAGTTATAGCTAGCCAGAGTGGGACCCTCTTGATGAATGAGAACAATTCAAGTCAGTTAAGTGCTTATTTGACAATCTGTTTGGATGGCTCTGTCCTGCCACAAGGAATATCTCCAGTTTTCTTGAGAGTTACACACAAGGTTGCTAGTGGGTGCTAAGGAAAAGTGACTTTGAAAGCACACAGAGTTTATTGGCTTATACCAAGACTTGCCTTTGTGGGTAGCTCAAGAGTACATAATCTATTTTGCCCAGTTCTCTCACTGGGTTTGTTCCATTTCATTTTTCATATGGGAAACTTTTAAGAAGAAGTGATCTACATGAAAATTATGACATAGCCAAAAATTCTTATATCAGAGAAGGCTTTCTGTGAAATATCTGCACATATGAAACTTAGATGCTACAGACTCCTTGCAAGACTGCACATGCTGAAAATTCTGCATTACACTTCTTTCACATTGTGACTTTCTCACTCCATGCCACAAGACCATTATTAACTAAGGGCCTCTGCAGACAGGCAGTGGTGGATTAGGAAAGTGGTGGATCGGGGCCACGGCAACCCCACACCATGGCTCCAATCCTCCCTTTTGCTGCCCTGAAAAGAATGACAAAATGCCAATCTTTTTAGGGGCAGCAAAAGGCTGCCCTAAGAGCTGATGCACAGCTCTTCCTCACCCTTTTCGGCACAACGTGTAAGAACACTGCACTGGGAGGGCATCCTGACACCGCATGCCATGCGTAACAGTGTGTGGCATCAGGATGGCATTGGCGTGGGGTTGGGGCGGCTGGCATGTGGCTGCCCTGCCCCAACTCTACCTCCAGGCCAGCCCTTTGGGCTGGTCTGCAGAGGCCCTAAGTTAGCATGGATGTCTGACAAGAAGATTGACCACCATATCTCCCAACAACCACCTTAACAGCATCATCAGTGCTACTCACAGAATGCTGCCTCACTGTGTACCTACACCTGATAGGGATATGTGACTCTGCCTGGGTCAGTAAGCATAGGGATGTGTAAGTCCACTCTGTCAAGTAAACCCATTTTGGAGTGCTTTCAAATGTAGATGTCCCCTCAATGTTGATATATCATTAGATGCAAACTGGATACATTTTGTTTTTTAGTGTCGGTTCATTGCATGTCATGCCCAGCCAGCTGGAGGATGAGGAGAACAAGGAGGAAGCTGAGCTAGAGCCTCAAATGGGACCTGTGTCTGAAGCTGCAGTGGAGCCTGACCCTGAGTATGGCTCTATTATGCCTCTGCCAGCTCCAGCAGAGTATGTGGCCTCCCAGGAGGCTCAGCAACCAAGTCTTCTGGCAGTAGAGCCTTCAGGCATGGAGGACATAGTACCTACCTTCACCCAGTGTCAAGCAGAAAGCAACAGCTGAGCACCTGTGGTCTGATAATGTAAACAGGTGCTGGATGCCAGCATAGTTGTCAGAGGTTATCTGAGCTTCCTAGAGAAAGCACACTTGATCCTGACTCTCCTTGTCTTCTCGATTGGAAACCTTCAAGCTCAGATTGCTGGTTTGCCTTGTCTCTCTGGACTCCTTGACCTTGAATTGCTTACACAACTTGTCTCTTTCTGGAACCCTGGACTTTGCCTAGTTATACCCTTGCTTTGTTGCTTCAAGACTTTTGCTTTATGACTGTTTGTGTGTGAAGAACTCTTGACTGCCTTAGCTCTGCACACTGTTTTGTTTTGTGACTATGGCTATCAGCATACTTGGCTGCTTTCCTGGACATTAATGGACAAATGCAGGCACATCAATAAAATAAGTGTACATCAGAAGTCTATAGGAAAACATAACATAAAAATATGCACCTCAGAAGTATGTAAGAAAACATATCACAAGGGCTGTTTAGCTGAGAGAGGAATGGATTTTATGACATGAAAATGGTCATTTTTAAAAAAAAGATTGGGGATTTCAGCTTCTTTATTTAAAATATGAATGAAAATAGGCATGGAACTAAGGATGGTGCCATGGCAGTTAAAGTAGTGCATTATTTCTGCAGTGGAGATGCAGCCCTTGCCTCCTCTTCACTATAGGTCTTCTGTAGGCAGGGTCATGCTCCAGCTTCCAGTTCAACTTGGGAGACATCTAATGCCAATATTATCTCTCCTTCCTTGCAGTGCTTTGCTTCTTCTTCCTTGTGGCCATTCTCCCAGGACTCCCCACCAACAACAACCATAGCTTTCAACCCAACCCACCCTTCCAGCCAGTTAGCTTTCCTGCATCTCCTTGTTGTTTACAAACTGGGCATAAGCAAACTGGGTCTTCTAGTGGCTGGAGTTGGGGGCAGCACTAGGAATGGTCTTCAGGACCTCAACTACAATGCAGATAACCTTGTTGAGAAGCAAGAAGGGATCTGTCCCATTCCTGAATGGTGGCGATTGTGTACACCATCTTAAATTCTATGGAAGAGGAGCTGAAGAAATACATATGGTCCAGCCTCATTAGGGCCAAGCTTTCCTAGAGCTGGATTCTGGATTCTGCCATTATTATTATTATTATTATTATTTCTATCCCACCCCTCTGTGAATGTAAATAGTGCAGCTTACAACTTTAAAAAATACAATAGAAATACAATATAAAACCCATAAACCCACCCAACCTTAAAATAATATTAAACAATCAAGCTATTAAAATATACTTAGGGTCACCAGTTCCTAAACTATGCTATAGTTCCTTTCCTTTTTGTAATCTTAGCTATGTTCAGACTCTCAGAAATATTGAAAAGATTGTGTGTGTGTGTGTGTTTAAAGAAAATCCTTCATATTAAAAACATATCAAGAGAATGGGCATCAAATAATTTCTGTACTTGTAGCAAGACATATTAAGAGTCAGAAGAAAAGGGATATTGTTGGTAACCTGTGAATTTGCTGCCAGCCTCAGCCCTTATTTTAACTGCAGTCTAGCAACTGGGACAGGGTAACTCCATTTACACCAATTTGAAACAGGGCTTCAATTTGCACTTTGAAAGATACCTACAGGGCTGTTTCTAATCAGCTCATTCTCCATGCTCTCACTTAAAAATTCTCACTGATTGAGATGTTACATATCATCCTGAGTGGTGTTCTTAATTATATCTTATTTATGGAGGATTTAAGCATGCCAGTGAGACTGACATTAATTATTAAATAAAAGGGAAAAGATGATCTGTAGATTGGGATGTTCTGTAGTTTGAAGTTACTGAGGGGTTTCTTTCTTCTTCTTTTTGAAGCTTACCCTTCACTCCATCTTTAACTATCCTCCCAGATATTAAAAAGATACATTTTACCTGCACAGTATAATTTTGAAAAAGTTAGAATTCAAAAACAGAAGGACATTCTCTTGGTTATGTACACCATGGCTCATTAACTAATGCTTGGCTTGTCAGCACCTGTCAGGTATTTAATATTTTCCTTTCAGGCCAGGTATGTAAAACAGAAATGTCAAACCCTTGCGGGTGCTCATAACAAAATATTGATGTGTAAATGGGGTACATTAATCATATTCTAGGAAACTAGAAAAATCCAAAGATCAGGTATAGGGGCAAGGGAAAAGATACAGTCTCTCATCTAATATAAATATAAATGGATATTTGATGGATAAATAAATATTCCATCAAGATTCAATTTTCTGCTGAAAAACAAACAAAATACCCAACTCATAAAGTTAGAGATTTTCTATGTTGTACAGCTTTCCTCATTTTCAGTCCCAGATTCTGTGACCTATACTGTAGCTAAACTGTCACTAGTCGTTTATGCTATGCACCATGCCAATAAACGTCTGAACAGATGTTCAATTGCCCAGGCATTAGTGACCACAGGGTATGTATGATGTCTAGCTATAAGAGGATAATGGGATGTTACAAGAAAATAGAAGCCAATCATTTTGTTTAGTCAGCAAGGGAAGTAAGAGATAACCCAGGTATGAAATTTCAGTATCAAGGACAGGTGGGTAAGTTCAGTATCTGGGATTGGTCAGTAGATACAGTTCCGTGTATGTGTTCATTTCACCTGTTGACCAATCCTTCTAATGGTAATGGGAACAGGGTTGTTGCATTCATGTGGGAGGAGATGGTTTCCTGCACACTGGTGACCGGTGACTCCATGTCAGTGGGGTTGTGAATCCATTTGGGATTTTAGGCTGTGTTTTAAAGCACTTCAGTCTGAATAGATGCAAAGACTATTTGTGAGATACAGTTCAGCACTTTGGATAGCTCCTTTATAAATCAGACTAATACCCCGATTGGATTCACTGTCTCACTGACATAGAAGCAGCTAGTTGCCATTGTTTCTGAGGTATCCTGGTGCCAGAATATGTAGAACTGTAAACACAACATGCTAGGGTGAAACTTGAAACAAAGAGGTAAGTAGTTCAGCTGGTACTAGTGTGAAATGACATAATCAAAGCTCTAGGAAAACTATGGTCACTGCATTTTGGGCAAAAGTAAAAAACTTTGATCTGAAACCTGAGCAAAGAATGTGTGAATTCACATGGGCATTATAATTTATTAGGGACATGTTTGTCCATCTCCAGTTTGCACCCACCAAGCTTCCACTGAAAGCCCACTGGCACTAATGAGAACTTCTATCCTGAGGCCTCAAGAAATTTGCAACAACAACAACAACAATTTTATTTATAACCCGCCCCTCTGCTCGGCAATCAGGGTGGCATACAACAAATTAAAATATAACAAGTTAAAACAATACCATACTCCCCCCACTAACCCACCCACCCCTTAAAACAGAATTAAACTATCATGAAGTTAAAATCAAATCAAATAAAATTCAATTTAAAACACCGAATCATCCTGACCAATGCAATAAATTTTCCCCATTATAGCTATGGTGTGAGAATCCACCTTGGAGGCCCTTATCATGATTGTCATCCTTGGCTATATCATCCTTGGCAATTGAGACAAAGGACATAAAATTTTAATCACATTAGCAGTAATACAATATTCCATCTTTGAATCCCTGATGTCTCTGCCTCTTGTGAAGCTACAGGCTGCTTGTTTGGGCAGAGAAAGGCAGGGCCTGTCCCTACACTGAGATCCCTCCAAACCAACTGAACTAGAGCAGAGACAACATCTATATAAAATGTAATACAAAATGTACAAAAATGTACAAAAATGTACAAAATGTAGATGGTGACTCCAACACCATCTTTTTTTCCTTCTTTTTAATATCTTTTATCTGATTTAGAAGCCAGTGGAACTTCAAAAGCTTGCATGATGTGTTTTGTGCATTTTGGTTGGCCAATAAAAGTACTACTCTTTTGTGGATTTTGTTTTATTTTGATGTATGGACAACATGGTTACACCTGAATATATTTTGAGTCATCCCAGTTTTCAATTTTCCTTTAATTTCTAGATTTCATCCTGTTCAGCCCTTTCTTAAGTGAATAGAAAATTTCAATATTTAAACACGTCTTCATTTTACATAATTAATCACAATAAGTATAATAGATTTCAGAGGCCTCTTAGCAAGTTTTCAATAGCCTCTCTGTTCAAATTATTTATTAAACTATTCTCCTTTCAATGCAGTGAACAATTCTTTTCTCAGCTTATGTATTAAGCTATATGTGACAGTGGATACATTCCAACAGTGGATACATTCTGCCTTCAGCAGAAAAGAAACATTTGGCTATCATGAATTTGTTGTTCAGTCAACTAGTTTCAAATAATAATGAAAATAAATCAGTAATGAAGCCAGATAAAGTATTTTCAACAAAATCAATGAACACAATTAACTTTAAATCTGGGGTGTATCTGGAGTAAAGAGAAAGAACAATTGTATTGCCCTGTAACCAGACACTGTTCAGTTCTGGATAAATGCATTAATATTATCTTGAAATACTAATGAAAATATCTATTCTTTACTACAGTTGATTGAATATTTTGACAGAAAAAAAGACAATATCCCCCAACAATGCTATTTAAAAGATGCAGAAATGCTAGTGGTTATTGTTCTTACCATGCGATGTGTATTGAATCTCCATAATAACATCAAGATGAAGATTTGTGGGGTTTTTTGTTTGTTTCTTTGTTTTGTGTTTTTTTGTTCTTTAATATTGGGCTTTAGGCACTTCCCTACTTTATGGAGTGAAATATCAATTTAAAGAAATAATATTGAACATGTTCAACCATTAATTTATGTTTAACTGCAGCAAAATAAACACACAACCTTCAAATATGATTGTATGTATGGAGAAAAAGGGTTATGTAAGAAATTGTCCTGATTCACAAAGTGACCCAAATTAACTTTGAACTGTGGAGAACCCTTACAAGAAACAATATAAAAACACATTTGACCCCAGAGTAGTTTTTTGTATGTAATTTCACAGAGATCCATTCATTATAACACTGTATAAAGGCAAATTAGCTTACCTGTAGGTTCATTATACAACTCTGAAATACAAAAGATGGATTTTGTTTTTTAAAAATCCAGATATTATAATAATAATAATAATAATAATAATAATAATAATAATAATAATAATAATAATAATTTTTATTTATATACCACCCTGTGGTGAGCCAATCCGGGCAGTGAACAAGAATATATTATATGTATATACAATATATTATATGTATATATATATGCATATGTATAATATACATTTGCTTGTATGTAAGCATTACACATGTGTCACTTATCAAATACAGATGTTACCCCTTTAAAAACAGTATACATTCTTCAGTTTTAAGTAAAAGCCACATTCCTATGTATATTAGGGAAATCTCAAAAGCACAGTAGCTTACAACATTTTAGCAGATGCGGATGATATTTCCCTTTGTGCCAAGTTTCTCATCTTTGTACTCTTTCCCCTAAAAACCTGTAGTTTCTGTCACATACAATCCACATATGTCTCAGCATTATTTTGGGTGCCTTGGGAGTCTGACCCCCTAAGGGACCACAGCAGCCGCACCGAGGCGCACCGTCAGCACCTCTGAAAGGAGCACAAAAATAGCGCTCCTTTCAGAAGTCAGGGAAAGTGCACCCTAAACGCATAGGGCGCACTTTCCCTGACTTTTCCACCACAGAGTGTGCGGACGCTGCTGCGGGAGGTTGCCCTCGGAGCGCCAGCCGTGCAGAGGGCCGGCAGCTCCGAGGGCAACCTCGGGAGGAGGAAGGGGTGCCGCTCGTGTGGCTGCCCCTCCTCTTCCCTGCCTCAGAGATGACTTTATTAGTCGTCTGCCGAGGTCCTGAGTTACTTATCATGTGATAAATTCTTATACAGAAATATTCTCCATGTAAGAAAAGCAGCCCTCCATGTAAGAAAAGATGGTGTGACAATCTATTTCACTGAAATAGTACTGAAAAGCTGTTGCTCAATATATTCAATATATTCAATATTTAATATACAATAGCCTTCTCTTATATCAAGAATCCTATTCCTAAAATAAAGAGATATCCCAAACTGCAGCATGCTCCCAGAAACCAGACTGCAGTGCAAATTCCCACAAATGGATCTTCATCTTGCTATTATGGTGAATCAATATGCAAGCAGAGAACAAAAGGAAATGTGATTTGGACATCTTCTTAAATCCCTTACCAAACTGCCAAACAGAATGCATGGAGTTGTTTTTAGCAATAGGAAAAACACACAATAAGTTTGAAGACACTGATAACACTTAAATGGAACAGCTCTTCAGCACTTTGATGATGAGTGACTGTACAGATGGCTTCTATCATGTAAGTCTGTTCTGTTTATACTGCTGCAGGTGGTAGAATAAGAAAGGGAGCAGGAGAAGAGAAGGTTTGGCCTGGGAAATTCTCACACAGTTTAGCAGAGTAAAAATTATTTCTGGGGAGTATACTAACTTCTTATCTTCCCTGCTATCAAGTCTGTGTGAAATACATTTGTAACAAAAGAAAACCTGCATTGCCTCCACTTATTTAACTAAAAAAAGGGGGGTGGAACAGGAGGAAAGAGATAAACATTCTTCCTAATCTTAAAGTATATGTTTATCTGAAATGGAAAAATAGCTTCATTATTATTTTTTAAGTACAGAAATAACAAACATATTTGCTTTGCATTTAAATCCTACCACCCCAGAGAGGTCTGATAACCTAAGGTGGGACAAATTTTAATATTAGGCTATAGCTCTTCTGATGATAGTGAATGTGGCTAATAAGGTAAAAATATATACATCCTGATATTGCTAATTCTTTCTTCTAAGTAAGCATGGGAAGAAAGCTATGCTTCTATGCACACTTACTTGAAAGCAGAAACTTTAAACAATGTGAAAGCTCCTTTCACAGATTGGCTAAGTACAACTGAAGAATTGCTTTTCCACAATCACCTGGAAATAGAATTAAAACCATGGTTACAAATGATACTTTGAAACCTTGCATATGTATTTTATGCTTTGCAATTGGCCCAATAAAAATTAGCAACACTTGTGGATTTTGTATTTTGCTATATTTTGCTTTACCCATTGTTCCAGCTAAAATGCTTTGTTTATTCACATGTAAATCCTATTTAGCAAAGGTATCTGTTAATGTATCTTAAATTTCCCCCTTCTGATCAACCTCTGCTATTGTAAGTGCTTCATATTCAGGACAGACAGGATATTAATTCATTTCACCCCAATTGGTTCTGAACTGTATATTCTTAAATTCTTGTTATTGTTACTATGATACTTAATTTGTTTTACAGAGAGAGACATACTATTTATTATGCATCATCCATCCATCCATTCCTTTACCTATTTGGCTGAGTGATTCACAAATAAATATAACAGTTGTTGTTTTTGTGTGTCTTGTTTCTGTCTTTCCAGCTTATAGTGACCTTACGGCAAACCTATTACAGAGTTTCCTTGGTAAGATTTGTTCAGAGGAATTTTCTTTTGCCTTCTTCTAAGGCTGAAATAGTGTGACTTGCTCAAGGTCACCCAGTGGATTTCTGCTTGTTTAGTGAGGATTTGAACCCTGATCTCCAGAGTCCAGTACTTAAATCACTATGGGTCTTTGCAGACTGCCAGAAATAGTGCAAATTGAGTCCACTTTAACTGCCCTGATTCAGTGCTAGGGAATCATGGGAATCATAGTTTATAGTGGCACCAGAGCTCTCTGCTAGAGAAGGCTCAATGTCTCAGAAAAAAAAATACAATTCCCATGATTCCCTAGCACTGAGCCAGGGCTGTTAAAGTGGACTCAATGTGCACTATTTCTGGCAGTCTGCAAAGGCCCTATATCTCACTGGTTCTCATAATAGGATATAAAATGATAAAATGTGAACACAGTTAAAACAAGGAAGTCCAGACTAAAAGATGAGGGATATTTGGATGAAAAAGCCATAAAGATGGTGCCTAGTAAATATCTCTGAGAAAGATACTCCATGTTTATTAAAAGTGTGCATTGACTATAGCTACCAGGCTTCATATTGATCCTGATTGAATCAAAAGAGAACATCACTCAATTGACTGAATTTGGAGCCATCTAGAACTTGAATCTAAACATGAATTGAGATTTTGAAATCCAAAAGTGCATGCCTTTCACTGGCTATCATGGGTAAGGGGGGTTGTTTAAAATGGGAATGCAGTGGCTCAAGTGGTTAAGATGCCAATTCTGATGACCAGAAGATCAGAAGGTTGGCAATTCAAGACCCAAGTGTTGCATGATGGGTGAGCTCCTGTCACTAGTCCCAGCTTCTGCCAA
>CM034701.1:276913972-276932914 GCA_020142125.1 Phrynosoma platyrhinos | reverse complement strand
CAATACATTTGAAATCTACAATGATTTTTGCCCAGAGACTATCAGTTGAAGAAGAGGAATTAAGCTCTGCATTGCAGTTTTACAAAAGAATAGAATAAGATACATCTGGGGTTATCCCATCTTTCTGCAATTTCAATGGAAAGAGAAGCAACACAAGATTCATTCCCTGGAACAAGGACTGGATTTGTTGAACCAACTGGATCTGAACCAGCAAGAAGATAGTGACAAGGGTACAACTGGCGGAGTCAAATAACCATAGAAAATAAGGACAAAAATGTTAAAATTTAATTTAAAAAGACATAAGGAGAGAAATTTAATAAACAATCAGAGGAGAAATTTGATCACACATCAGGAGGGATGGCTTCTTCCCCCTTTCCTCCCCCTCCCCCTCCCCCCAGGAGGGCTAGTAAAAGTCATGGACAAATTTTTATACCTTGGGGAAGGAAGGAGGTAAAAATGCATATGTGGGTAGGGGCGATGGAAGGGAGGGTAGGAGGGACAGGGAGGGTGGGAGGGAGAGGGAAGGTTGGTGTAGGGGCAGTGCACTGAAGAGCCTAGTTAGAAGATTTAGAAAAGTAGCATGGTTAATAAAATAAGGATAGCAACATTAAATGTGAAAGGATTGGGGTCTGTAATTAAAAGGAAAAGGGTGGAATTATTGTTGAGGAAAGAGAAAGCAGATTTTTTTCCTTTAGGTAATGCATCAAGCAAAATCAGGAACAGATGAACTTAAGATGAATTGGGTTGCCACTTATGAAAAAGCATATGGTACTTCAAAAGCAAGAGAGTTAGCAACCATAATATCTAAGAAATGTGGTTTTGATGTGTTAAAAGTGAAGATAGATGAAAAAGGAAGATTTGTTCTCATGCAAGGGATTATGGTGGAGAAAAGTATTTGTTGGTTATTGTATATGCTCCAAATGAAAATCAAAAAGAATTTTATGAAAAAGTATTTAAGGAAATGGAAGATATGCAGGGAGACTATATAATTATGGCAGGAGACATCAATATGATTATGGATAACTGCAAAGATAAATCAGATCAAACATGAAAGGATAGATTAAGTAATATTCCATCCCTGAATAAGATAATGAATGGAAAATAATTAAAAGACGTATGGAGATTGATTAAAGGAGATGAAAAGAATTATAGGGCCTTTGCAGACTGCCAGAAATAGTGCACATTAAATTGAGGCACTGCCCTGGCTCAGTGCTAGGGAGTCATGGGAATTGTATTTTTTTCTGAGACATTGAGCCTTCTCTGTCAGAGAGCTCTGGTGCCACAATAAATTACAGTTCCCATGATTCCCTAGCACTGAGCCAGGGCAGTGCCTCAATTTAATGTGCACTATTTCTGGCAGTCTGCAAAGGCCAATAGTTACTATTCAGCAATTCATAAAAAAACTATTCTAGAATAGACTTTATTATTGTTTCTAAAATAGAATTTCAAAGGTATTAAATACAAAAATAGAAGGGATAAGAGTTACAGACCATGCAATAGTAAATTGGATTTTATAGTTAAAAAGGATTTTAGAAAAGCAGAAAGATGGAGGTTAGACACCAGAATACTTAATAATAAAGATATAGTGGGTAAAATTGAAAAAGAATGGCAAAATATTTGGGATATTAATAATAGAGAGGTTTCTCAAGCTCTTTTATGGGGTAATATGAAAATGGTTACAAGATGAATTTGATTAGAAATGGACATTTTAAAAGTTAGACAATGATTATATAAAGGATAGGAGTAAAACCATATATATAGAATTAGAAGGGGAAAAAAGGAACTAGAGGAATTGGGGATAGAACAGGTCCAGAAACATTTAATATATTTACAAAGGGAGGGTTTTTTTTTTAAAAAAAAAAAAGCAATAAAAATTCTAAAATGTTGGCGAGATCAACACAAAAGAAGAAAGAGAAAAACATGATTGGTGTCATAAAGGACAGATCTAATTCCAATTTCTAGACTGTTTCCCTGATTTTATTTGCAATAATTATTGAAATCTTAGCCATTGCTGTTAGGGAAGATGAAAATTTGGAAGGAATTGGGATTAGAAAATTAAATAAGATAAGCTTATTTGCAGATGATACCCTATTGACAATTAAAGATCCACTTTAAAAAATGGACAACGTAAGATGACACTTAAAGGAGTTTGAGGAAATGTCAAGCCTACTAGTAAACTGGAATAAATCAGAGTTAATGCTGTTTAATTATACAAAAACAGAAGAACAAGATTTCCTAAAGGATAAAATTATATACATTAAATTAAAAGATACAATTAGATATTTAGGAATAAATGTTACAAAAAATTACAAAAAAATTATAATAAATTAAGGATAAAAATTAAAAGTAAATTAGAAGAATATAAAAATATTAAATTATCATGGTTTGGAAGAATAGCATTAGTAAAAATGAAAATTTTACCTAAGATAATTTTTTTTATTTAGGATGTTACCAATAAAAATATCAGATGCAGAAATAAAAATTGGCAAATATTAGTAAATAATTTTTATAACAGGAATAAGAAAGTGAGGATTAATAAAATACATTGGTATAAACCCCCAAAAGATGGAGGCTTGGGTCTCCCAAATTTAAAATGGTATTATAATGCAAATCAATTTAGATATATTATAGATAGAATTAGATATAGATAAAGAAAGGGGAGTTAGATCGGTTAGAGATGGAAACAACAGAAATAGAGAAAAAAAGTGGAAAATATTTTTTTAAGGTCTTTACCATAAAAGAAATGAAAGAAATAGAAAACCCCTTTCTGAAAAATATACTAGAGATCTGGAAAAAATATAAAGAAAAATTAATGCCAGCTATCTCACCATTAACACCAGTTATAATGATAAAAATCTTTCCAATAAATTTAAAGGAGGAATTAGAGAAAGAGTTAAGGAAACAAGAAATATATAGGATAAAAGAATGGATAAAGATAATAAAGGAAAAAGGAAAAATAAAGGAGAAATTACAAAGTTTAAAATTAACTTGGTTTAGTTGTATTCAACTGGAACAATGGACAAAAAATTGGAATAGGAAAATCATAGAATTTAGAGAATACACGAAATTTGAACAAATGATTAGGCAAAGAGATAGTATGGAGATAAATGAATCTTTGAAAGGAGTTACAAGTGAAATATACAAACTATGATTAAAATATAATGAGAAAGAAGAATATCTTAGGACAACGTGGGAGAAGGATTTAGCACAAATAATAAATGTTCAAAAATTGGGAAAAATTTGGAATCAATGCCATTTAAAAAAAATTATCCATACGGATAAAGGAGAATTATTATAAATTAATATGGAGATGGTATTTAATGCCAGTAAGGTTAAACAATATAAATAAAAAATATTCAAGGCTATGTTGGAGGGGATGCCAAGAAATCGGTATATATATATATTCATATGTGATGGGGCTATTTTTGGCAATTAGTATTTAATGAGATAAAAGAAATAACAGCATTATTATCTATATATGATAAGATCAATAGTACTCAATCTAGAAAGAATTTAATTACACATTTATTAACAGCAGCAAGATTAATCATAGCAAAAAAGTGGAAAGATCAGGGAGATCTATAAATAAAAGATTGGTATAAAGAGGTATGGCAAATAGCAATTAATGATAAATTAACTTGTGGAATTAAGGTAAAAAAAGGAATGATGAAAAGAAATGATTTTGAAGCAATTTGGAAAATATTTCTACAAAAGGCTTTAGTAAAGGAGGGAGGTGTTTTACCTACACAGGAAAAGTTACAATTTTGGAGGGGAGAGTAATATGAAGATACTAGGCTCTGGTGATGGGGAGCACTTGGGATAGGGGGAAAAATAAAGGGAAGAAAGAGAGAAAGAAAAGAAAAGAAAAGGGAAAAATGAATTAGTGATAAACTAACAGTATTATACCTATGTGAAATTAGTAAGAAGAATGAAGATATTAACAATTTTATGGGTGTTTTTTTTAATTTATGAGTTTAATTAATATTAAATGGTTTAATACAAATCAGATTTAGATAAAGTAGTCAAGAATGAATAATTAATGGTGAGATACCATATATATGTGGAATATTATGTAAAAAATTTTCAAATATTATTGTATGTAGGTTGTAATACTAATAAATTTTATAACCCCCCCCCCCCAAAAAAAACCCAAGGCCCCTGTCACAATTCCCTCTGACAGCAGAGATATGAAGTAGAATGGGACCATCAGTCAGATGCTTTCCGATTAACAGGAGAAGAGACTTCCATTGCTCAAAGCAGTGGCTGCCTAGTAAATGAGAATTGGGGGACATTCATGGTCCCTATGTATTCCCTAAGCTAGTGGATTTATTGGGATCATGGATGCAAAACAATAATGAATGCGTAATTCTGGGTTATTCATTTGTATCTGCCTTAATGAATTCTGGTTATTATAAAAAAAACCAAATTGCATAGAAAATTATGTTTCTTGTGCAAAAAGTGCTATAGTCTGTGCAAACCAATTATGTGCAAATTTCATACAGAACAAGTTCCCAACTGCACCATTTTCTGCACATTAGCACTATTGTCTGTGCAGAAAATGTTGCACATATTGCATAAAGTCCCAAATGGGAAGGATTCTCATAAGTCCAGCATTTTTCTCATCAGGATTTCCTGACACTCAAGAAACATATTTTTAACAGTTTTTTAAATATATTCCAATATTCTTTCCATCCTACTCTACATCAGCCAGAGTCCATTCCTATTCTCAGCAAGAGAGACTGTAACTAGTAAGTGAAGCAACTTCCCATGGAAAAAAGGAACTAACTGTAAACATTTCTCTAACACCAGTACCCTGCTAAACAGAAAACAATGAAAGGCAAAAGATGCAAGAGCAAGCCTGGCACCCATGTCTAACATCACCCTAGTATAGACTACTATCTCCTCCCTCTGAGCCTGAGGAATGCAAGGCTTCATGCCATCATTTTAAATTCCACACAATAACCTGGAGTGAATTGACCACAATACTCTCCTACACTGGAAAATTGTCTCATATTAAAATGATGAGTAGCTTCAAGCCAGCTACTACAGAACATGGTTCTGATGGTGCTTGCTGCCAGGGTGTCTCCAGGTGGAGAAATAATAATGTCTGAGAGACCCATCAGAGCAAACTTTGACAGAGGGTTGCTCTGACCTCAAGTCAGGTCTGACAAGGTTGAAGCTTCTAATTAAAGCTTCAGGAGACAAGAAAAGACTTCAATAGCAGTTTGCCAATTCTCTTTTGTACAGGCTGGAACTGTCTTCTTGAACCCAGGGTGACAAAAGCACAGAGTGTTAATTGTCAGCAGTACTGCTGGCTTGCTTTTCATAAGAGTATAATTACATGAATGGAAGATTCCAAAAACTTGGTGTAATGGCCTGCTGGAATTTGGTATACAAGCGAGCACCAGAGAGTTCCTTAACAAAAGTTTTGAGGCTGCTTTTTCTAGACCACTTGAAACTGTTTAAAGACAATAAATAGAATCACACAGAAATAAAACTAAAGGAACAAGCAGATGGCATCACATATAGTAACTTGCTTCTTGTATCAGGGGGCCCATCACAGTGCAGAAATATAGCACCGTGATTCCACTTTAATGAGCAGAGCTGCTTTTTACACAACCTGGGATTTGTAGTTTGGTGAGACTCTAAAACTCTCTGGCTGTAAAATCTGAAAACACCTACCTAAATGGAAAAATCCCAAGATTCCATTAGATGTTGCCACGTCAGTTAAAGTGGAATGCTAGTGCTATAATTCTGCAGTGTGGCATTGCTCCTGGTAAGAGTATTCATCAGTCAAGACCAGCCTGACTGGCAATAGCTCTGTAGGATCTCTGGCAGAGGGTTTTCTTGTCCCTTCCTCTCCAAACAGTCATGTGAAATACAAACATAGCTAAGGCTTCCTGGGATTGCCCCTTGAAAAGTAGAGTTATTCATTCCTTCTCCTCCTTAGCCTTGTTTAGCTTTTAATCCCTACTTTTGTAGTCTGCCATTGGTAATCCACCTGCCTTTTTCACCTGCAATGGGAGCTTTAAAAAAAAAAAAAAGCTTGGATTTATGGAATCAAACAACCTCACGCCAATTTAACTGCTTTGATGTGAATGGCAGATGTCCTCTCTAGAGTTTTCTTCTCTTGTATGCTGGTTTCATATTGATGTCAAGAAGAGAGATGAATAGATAAGGTGAAAGGAATATTAAACCAGTATCTCTGGGTTTAACAATGTGTCATGCAAAGCTTTTGAGTGGTCATGTTTTGTTTCTGTTTGTTAAAAGAAAATTGCTTAAAACTTCATATTTGTATGAATGTATGGGTGTATGTCTTTTGCAGCTGCTATAGCAGAGGCTACTTCACACTAGCATTTTTGTACTGAGTAGATCTGGGGAGATTCGATGATGCAATACTGAATCAAAGTTCCTACTACATTTACCCTGATTTAATTTCTCCATGGCAATTTAATCCTGTTGATGTTCACATTACCATTTGTATCGATTTAAAATGGAGCCACCATTTCGATTGTTCTCAGGGGATTTTAAACTGCCAATCAAATTATGCATATCTACATCACACTATTTGGGGGAATCCTCCTCTTAACCTTGGAGGATGACAATGGCAAGCTCCTCTGAAGATCCCTTTCCAAAAAACCCCCATGATCAGCCTTGGAGGATGGCCTGACCCAAGCCCCCAGTGGCAACTACACAAAAGCAACAGTGTGCATAAGCTGTCATTTAAAAAAAAAAATGTACCCTCTCATCATGCTCCCAAGAGACCTCCCCCCCCACCCCGATTTTCAAGTGCTTTGGGAATCAGCCATCGGCAGATGAAGTAAAAGGGAGAAATTCACTTTCCTTTCCAGTCCAATGGAAAACCTTTCTCTCCTCCTCCTCCTCCTCCTCAGAAGCAGCAGCACCAGCACCACATTTATCCCCATTCCTTCCGTCCCAGTCAGTGATAGAGCAGATAATGTTTAGTCCCAGTAATATCCAGTTACAATAATCATGCTGTGGATGATATTTGATGGTACCAAACCTGGACTCATAATTAACTGGGCTAAATTTCAGTTTACAGGGGAAACATGTTTATTTGCCAAGTGCATCTTCAAAGCAGAAAGGCATGGAGAGTTCTGTTATACCACAGGCAAGCTAGATTTCACAATCTTTGTAATCTGAAATGTAATGTAAAACTTTTTTGCACTAGCACTGGGTCCCTAATACCTATTAATAGCTACCATTGTGACTAAACAGTAGGAAGTAATGTTGTGCACCCTTACTTAAAAATAAGCTTTATTGAACATACTGGGTCTTGCATCTGAGTAGACATGCATAGGATTGGATTGTCTGACTGTTAGCTTAAATCTGTATGATCTGCTGCTAATAGCACACCAAGAAATACTGAGCATCTTGAATTTTTGCAAAAGGAGTTGTTGTGTGCATTTCCTGTCATTTGACTGATGGAAGCCAAAGCTATTAAGGAAAGAGTTTGTCTTTTTTTCTGACTTCACAATCTAGCAAGCAAAACAGTTGTGATAAAGTACAGAAAAATTGCTAGAGGAGACATGCTGTAGTGTGTAAATTCAGGATATCAAATGCCAAAAATCTTACAAGGTTTGTAAAAATCACTGATCCACCAAACCATTTTAATGTTCCAGTTCTGTGCTCTGATGAAAATATTGTATAAAAATGGTTCCTTTGAACTGTTCAATGAACTCAAGAGGGAAGAAAAGAACATACTCAGGAGAATGCATTTAAAAACAAAACAAAGTGAGATGAAAGAGCTGAAGATGAATCCAGCAATGTACAGCTGTGGCTTAGCCATTGTTATAAGGGAATTTTAAGTAGAAATTTAGTGGTCAGGCAATGAAGGTGCAGCCTTATTTATGCATTTCTCCTACTCAAAACCTCTTGAAAATATGGATGATGAAAATGCTAATTGGCTAACATTAACAGCTCTTTATTTTGACTTGCATTAACAATGGGTCAGATCCTGAAGAACATCCATCAGTTGGTGGGAAAATACTGAACTAAGGACTACAACTCTGGAGATCAGGGTTTAATTCTTTGCTCAAGCATAAAAACCCGCTAGGTGGCCTTCAGCAAGCCATGCTGTCAGAGAATGGCAATGGCAAAGCCCCTTTGAAGAAATTTGACAAGAAAATCCTGATGGGTTTGTCTTAGGTTCACAATAAGTTAAAAAAAAAATTGGAGGCACACAACAACAGCAATGAGATAGATGGTCTGTTTGCTCCTGTGATGATCCTACCCTGATAATTCCACTGATTACCATCACCAGGCATGATTCCACCACAATTTTTCATTTTGGGAATTCCTTTACAGCACACAGGCTGCATTCACACTGCAGATATAATCCAGTTTGACACCACTGCTATGGTTCAGTACTATACAATTCTGAAAATGGTAGTTTGTTGGGGCACTAGAGCAAAGCAAACTACTATTCCCAAAATTCCACAGCATTTGTTATTTGGGCTTCAATGGACTCAGCTCTCATAGTTCCTCACTGTTAGTCAAATTGGCTTGGGCTTCTTGGAGCTGAAGTCCAAAACTAATGGAGGACCAAAGGTTGGGAATTACTAATCTACTTTTTAGAAACAATACAGTTTGACACCACTTTAACTGCCATGGCTCCATCTCACAGAATCCTGGCATTTGCAGTTTTGTGAGGCATCAGCACTCTTTGGCAGAGAAGGCTAAAGACCTTGTAAAACAACAAATTCCAGGATTCCGTAGGAAGCTACAGATGTGATGTCAAACTGCTTTGTTTCTACAGTACTATCCACCCTCAGGTCCAAAACATACTATAGAAATAATCTAGTCTGAGAGTTAACCGCCTGGCTCAATGCTAGAGCATTCTGGGAACTGTACTCTTGCGAGACATTTAGCCTTCTCTGTCAGAGAGCTCTGGTGCCACAATAAATTACAATACACAGTCTCAAACTGGATTATTTCTGCAGGGTGTTTTGGATTTTATGGTCTCTACAGCTGGTCCATTTGGGACGGCTCTGGGCTGCCCCTGCTATCAGTGGATTGGGGCCACGGCAACCCCACACTGTGGCCCTGATCTTCCCTTTTGCCACCCCCAAAAGAACGGCAAAATGACACTCCTTTTAAGTTGGCAAAAGGACACCCTAAGAGCCAGTCGCCTTTTTCTGTGCCCTTTTCGTGTAGCATGTGTGCACACTGCACCAGGTGGGTGTCTTCATGCCATACGCATGCAAACAGGTTCACAGCATTGGGATTGCGTCAGGATGGAGTTTGGGCAGACAGTGTTCCCAACTCCTCCCCCAGACTGGCCCTTTACGCCAGTCTGCAATGCCTCATAGTCTCCAAAAACTGACTTTACCTTACTAACATCAGAAATAATGCAGTGCAGTTTTGCCTTTATGCTTAAGAGTCCTGGAATTATGAACTTAAACATCAGACATGGGGGAATTTTATTTTCCTCTGTGCTAGTTACCTTTTACTTTCTTTTAATCTTCATTCTTAACTCTTTAGTTTATTAACTTCTTAAGGGTATATAGGAGAAATTTGCTGCAATAACATTGTCGGAGGAAGCACCTCTTTTTACACCATCTACAAGAAAGATGAATTATGCATGCAGAAGATCAAAGGTGTTCTCTGTAGCAGCACCTGCCCTCAGAAAACCCTCCCAAGAGGAGTAGACTTCACAAATTTGCTATATTTCCCCAGAAATAAATTTTAAATTCCCGAGGCATGGTTGTATTTTAAATGTGGTTCAATTGTTTTTTATTCTTATCTGTTTTATTGACTAATACAATGCTTTATATTATTGATTAACATTTAATATTGCCTTAGCACTGTACTGATTTCATTTTTAAAAAATATATATATATCCTCAAAATTGATTCATGGAGAGAGATTTTATTTATACATTAAATTAATTAATTAATTAATAGACTGTTAGAAAAGACCTTACACAGTTGTATAACTCATATTTTTAGATCTCTTTGTATTCCTTTATTACAAGTGAATAAAAGAATCTACAGTCTTAAGCACATGGACAAGGGAATGAAACTCACCAAAGACAATTGAACTTAAATCTGAGAACAGGGATTCACAAATGGCACTCAACAAGGGAGCCTGAAGTGTCTATTTCTGTTTTTTATTCATTATGCTACACAATCTTACAATTGTGTTGCATGCCACTTTTTGTACTTCCAACAGAAGAGCAGGCTATTGTAGTGGTGATGGTCATACTCAGTGTGTCATTGTGAATGTCCATTCAGGTTTTCTCCAAGAAGACAGGAGAAGGAATGAGAAGCTCAGAAATACCAACACACAATTTTCACTGTGTAATTGACTGACAGAAATCCCACCGGTCCCTTTTAAAATTGACCTAAAGCCAATCACCTTAAAAAAATAATAACTCAATAACTAGCTATTTGGAAAGCTTTTCCCCCCATGTTGGTTCTGTTATATAGATCTCTATTGTCTGGCTTGGCTGTCTGTCAAGGTCATGTATACTAATAGTTCAGATATTACTCATATCCTTGTTTAAATGACTCATTAGAGGTTTAAATTGAAAAAAAAAAAAGCTTTATTATTACATGATTTCAACCTCTTCTCTACATCTGCTATTGAGGAAGTGAATAAAGTTTACAATGTACCATTACCAGCAAATTACTTACTCTGAGGTAAGTCCCACTGTGTTCTCAGGTAATTGTGCATAGGATTTCAGCTTAAAATGCCTGCTATTCCCAGGTGTAAAGGAATAAACTTAAAATAGGTTCTATGGAAAATATTATTTTAAAAATATGTTCATATTGTTATTATCTTTATCTAGGAAACATTATCTTCTGTATTCGCAGAAGATTCACTACCTGAGATAAACATTTTTTAAAAAAAATCACATAGCAAAGAATCTTCACCTTTCCTAAATATTCTGCTTACAGCATACATTTTCTACAATTTAACCCCAAATATCACAGTTCTCCATGATACTCAATGTATTATAGATCAGCACAACTTGTATGGATGTTCCCAGGTGCTTAAACAAAATTTCACAGAATAAGAAATCTGGATGCAACATCATACAGATAAAAATAGAGATTTGGGGTGAAATGGTAGAACTACTGGGAATAAAAGCTTAAACAAGAGTGGAGACTCTGTTGCTCTCAAGATGGTGTCAGATGCCTACATCTGTAGCCATGGCTTCTTGATATCTCACATATAAGATTAGCTAGAATTGTCTATTCTATTGATTCCCAAACTTTGGTCTTCCAGAGATTTTTCACTTCAGCTTCCAGAATTTCTTACTGTTGACCAAGCTGGCTGACACTTCTGGGACCTGAAGTCCAAAACGGTTGAAGGACCAATGTTTGGGAACCACTGGTCTATCCAGTCATTCAGGTAGATTCTTCAAAAACTAGAATAAATAGACTATAGTAAGAATATAGAATAACTATTGATATGCAACATGTAGGCCTGGGATTGAGCAATATGATGACAAAAGAGGGTGCGCTGAGAGAAATTTGAATTGAACTTTATTGTGTTTGCAGGATAATGCCCAGAGAAAGCATGAAGTATCAATTCATTTTGGTTCAGAAATGTATAGAAGCTTATCCTTTGACTCACAAATCCAAATGCAGATCCAAACATAATATGGTCCTGGAAATCTAAATATTTTTTTAACAATGCAGTTTGCACAACAAAAAGTCTGTTTGAGAAAAATATATGGTTCAAATGTGTACTGTCAAAAGGTATACATTTTAAACATGCTGGAGACATTTGTTTAGCAGAAGAAAAGGTGTACTGAATTGTATGGCTCTTGAAGAAGACAAAGAAAACACAATTTTCTGAAAGTGGGGATGGACTCTAATAGGGACCTTTATGGTAAAAAATCAGAGAATCTCAATAAGCTTGAGTTTTACAGATCTACATATCCCTACTACTGACCAAATTTCAGGAAGACATACGGTAAGTGTTTTCCAAAAGCAACAACATCAGCAAGAAAGAACATGGTCTCTCCTGTCTTCTTCAAAAGAAGCATATGATGCCTCCTCTCAATTGTTATTGTTATGATGGTTATTTGATGTGTCTCTGTAGCACTCCAGACCCAAATTTGAATTCTTATTCCTGTGCACCAACCTGGAATTGGCTTAGTTTTTTTATAAAGAACTAACTAACTAACTAACTAACTAAAATAGATAATACCAACAGGCTTCATTTTGTATTACCTGATTGCTGGCAGTACAGCAGAACAGCAGCAGCATCACAGCAAGGAACAAGGTGAGAGTAAAAAGCAGACATTCCTATCTTTGTTTTTCTTTCCTTCCTCCTCCCCACCCTTCTCTTTCCCTTTTGCAGATAGGTGGCAGTCGCTTTATTCACTCATTCCATTATTATTGACTCAGAATCCCAAAGAGGCAATCTGCCAACAAAATAACAGAAGGAAAAACAAAAGTATTGTAATATTACCCATCAGGTTGCTGGTCCAGAAGAATCATATGTTTTTTTTTCAGAAGCACATATGTCCAATCATATTTTGTTTTTGTTTTCCCCATTCCTTCTAGTGATTTATTATTATTTATTTGGAATATTAAATTATTCAGTTGGAAATAACCTGTCATCAGCTGCACAGAAACACTACCGGTGCAAGCAGCCATAAGGCATGCATCTTCTAGTAGACTTATGTCCCTACTAACTACTAAGGCATTCCAGAAATTACGCCCCTTTGGTCTCTCCCTCTCTCTTCCCCTCTCTCTTATTCACAGACAGGGCATCATCCTGAATAACACTTGTGGACTGCAATGTTTTGTCAATGTACATATGGAGCTTCTCCCCTGAACACCCCCTCCCAGACAAGGCAACTTCTCAGTACCTTCACATCTTCCCATAGCCATTTAGTGTTTGTCCCCCCTTTCCCAAGCAACAGGGGAGTGCATCAGCACTATGACTCTGTCTTGCACAGGGGAGGGGATGCATTGCACAAGGATGAACTAAATAACTCTTTGTGGGGCAAAATTAAAAACTCATGCCCTCATGTAAGCTCATGTGATATCAGGTTACTTGAGCAGAGGTTGTCAACAGGATTCCTGCCACAGGGTCCCTATAATCTGCATTAATTTTTTAATGTTTTAAGAAATGAGGGAATAATAGAAGGCAAATCTGGGAAGCAGTATATTCATTGCTGCTCCCATCATGAGCTGAATTTTGAGTTTATAGAAGGGAAGCTGTAAGGTAGGTCTCACCTGAGTGTTATGTGGATGGTGGGTGTGGGAAGCTAACAGAAGAATTGGATATTTGTGAAGGTTTGACAAGGTTCTTGGGACCTTTGAGTTATATCATCAGGAGTGAAACAAGCCTATTTGATATTTGAAAAATTACCTTCTTTTGGTTCAGCTGAGCTCATTTTGAATTGGCCAATGGGTGTTGACAATGTGAGTTCTTTTTCTTGTATTGAATCAATACTGGGGGAGGGGGGTTGTTTCTAGAAATATGCCCAATGTCTTTTGGATTTCAATGAATATTTGTGGGTGTATAAAAGATATCTGATATAAATCTTGTCTTTCTTAGCAATATTAAACTCTTTGTAGCAGCAGGATATAAAGATAGAACCATCCAAAATCTGACAAAATAAAAATGGATTGACTATTAACCTAAATGCCAAAATGAAAGAGGCTGCCCAAACCTCCCCAGGAAGGGCATCCAAATGAATTTCTGCCACTTCTGAGATCCCCTGACTGGTGCACCAAACAACTTATCTACAAAGATAATGTAACAAATCAAGACCTCTTATGACCTTCATAAAAGCTAGGTGCGACCATGTAGAAGAAAATATCATTTCATATAACATGGCCAAATCCATTGATAGCATGGGTACAGAAAAGGGTGGCTCAAGTCTCCCCATCAGGCTAGACTAGAAGAGATTAAATTCCCCAGCTCCTGAAATGATCAGGTAGAACTGGACCACTAAAAATCATTTGTAGTTGAGCTGCCAGGAAACTAGGCACCAGAATGGTGTTAAATGGTCAAGCAGGAAAAAGATTAAGCTAGCTATTGTAGTTAAGCCCTGATAGGAGCAACTAAGGCTGCATCCAATCTATCGAAGGCACACAATAATGGATGCATTTAAGAGAATTCTAGGCAGTCATTCTGCTTATATGAATGTTCATATTTAAGCTTAATGGCTTCAACTGTTGGCTCAACTGGATTGCTCTATTGTTGTGGTTTCCCAGCACCCTGGAAACCCTTCAGCTGGGTCAGTGGCTGGCTTAAGAGGTAGGGTTTTGTTTTGTTTTTTGTGGGGTTTGTGTATGTGTGTCTTCTTAGGTCTCTGATGACTGTAAACATGAATTCCAAAAGATGCAAAATTGTAAGTCCAGCTGCAACCTCATAAATATTGAACAGGATTCTAGCCCATACTTATGCATAAAACTATGTCTCTGCATATTTAAAATTCACTTTTGTTCTGTAATCAAAGTGACAGCATGATCAATCAACACAGAAGTAGTATTTAATTAGGATAAATTCTTAACATCAGCAAAGAGAAGCAGCCAAAAAGATTGCAGACAAAGTTTGAATCGCATAGGAGTTTTATAATAAGATGGGACACAAATAAAAAGGTGCATTTTCCATGCTTTTTTTTTTAGCTGCTTACAGGTTATATTTTATCTTTTAGTTTTTAGTGGCTGCATCTGCACTGCAGAAATAATGCAGTTTGACACCACTTTAACTTCCATGACTTAATGCTATGGAATTATGGTAACTCTAGTTTTGCAAAATATTTAGCCTGACTGTCAAAGAACTCTGAGATCACAACAAATTACAATTCCCAGAATTCCATAGCATTAACCCATGGCTATTAAAGTGGTGTCAAATGGATCATCCCATTGTTGTTTGTACACTCCCCCACCTGAATACTGTTGCTAGTTCCAAGTACTTATGCAAGTACTTATTCAAGTAATTATGCAAAACATTAATTTGTTTTCAGTTTCCAATTTTAAAGAATCAAATACGATGGCCTTGGATTTGCTTTTTTTCAATTTTTGAGTGTGTTAGCATTTTCAAGCCATGGATGGTTGAATTCATGGTTGCATGGAAATGTACATTATTGTACATCAAATGGTACTGTGAAATCTACAGTACACCCACTGAATTAATGGAACATATAATGTGCTGATTCAACCTTCAATAATTGATTCAATGGGTCTACTCATTTTGGGTTAACCAAGAGGGTTCAAACCCCCATAGTTTACAGCTGAAAACCCCATGTATCTGCACAAAATAATTTTGCATACAGTTAAGGATGCACAAATATTGGGCAAAACCTGGGCAAATTTTTCAGCATTGAGTCATCCTTCTTGACTGGGATTCCCAAGTGTTGGGAAACACATTTTTTGTTTTTTTTTTTTTAAACAAAAACAGGAAATGAATAACTGTAAATATTTTTTCTATTCTTAATCCTGAAGACCCATCCTGGCCAGGTGACCCAGATGGCATTGAAAATCACTGTAAAGTCCAGCATGAGCAGAAAGACATTGGTTTAAGGCCTTCCTCCCCCCCTCCATTTTTTTTCGCCTTAACACAAATAGAAATTTACTTTGCTGGTGAGTGATAATGCATTGCTCCCTAAGTTCAAAATATTTACTTTATGTAAACCTTTGGCTGAAGTGTCTGAAATGAGACATTTTTACTGAATCCCTTGTTTATGTGGGTAGAGGAGAAGCTGTTGTGCTTGCAAGGGCTTCATTATTCTCTGTTATGATTAGCTAAATGCTTTAGAATAGCAAGGTACAGAATAAAATAAATAAATGGCAGTAATATTTGTTTGAATTTTTTTAAAAGGTTTATGCAGTTGCTGTGTGGAACTGAGGGAAAGCTTTCTTTTATGAGTGTATATTAGTTAGAATTTACCATTTCACTGTAAGCACTTTGTCAGGGAAAAAGCACTATCTCACTTCTGAATGAAACACAGACCACCTTGTGCCCTACCAAGGAATTGTCAACCCTTCTCTTTTACAGATCCAAGAAAGCTACAAAACCAGGGAGTTTACAAAATCCTTTTGAGGCCCTCTTAGTCTGTACATAGCTGGTAGGCTGGATATAACGTCACAGAGTTTCTCAGATGTGTCTGAGCTTATATGACTGCTTAAATGTGGTGGCAATCTTGAACAGTTTGTGGGTTCTTCTTCTGGAATAACTTTGTGCCAGCTTGACCACAATCAGATGTTGCTTGGCTGCACATGTCCCAGTTTTCATCTGTGAATGTAGGAGGATATGCATATCTATTTAATGGTTATCTCCCATCTTTCCACAAAGCTAACAACTGATAGAGGCTGTGTCTGCATGGACCAGGTTATGCCAGAACTCAGAGTATTCTGGCTCCACAGCTGATGCAATGTATCCACATTCTTGCACTGCAGAGGATGTCTGCATGGATGTCCCTACTCATCCACCACCTCTGTGGATAATTTGGTTCTGATGTCAGAATGAAGTGCCATCCTCAATCATACAATGATCATAACCATGTTGCAGGACTGGAGGGCTCAAGATCTTCCTACAAGATCCTGGGTAACAGGTAGCTTTTTAAACAACTATTAAAAAGTGTTTCATGGCTGGCATCCATAGTTTTGTGTGAGTTTTTCAGGCTATGAGGCTGTGTTCTAGAAGAATTTATTCCTGACATTTCACCTGCATCTGTGGCTGGCATCTTCAGAATTCTCTGAAGTTGCCAGCCACAGATGCAGGCATCCCCTTTAAGGGCCGAGGGACTTCAGCTCCCAGAATCTCAGGAGCTATTGGCCAACATGGGACTATTGGCCAACATGGCTGAGGCTTCTGGGAGCTGGAGTGAATTGTCTAAATCACCAGAATGGGGGTGGGGGGCGAGGGAGCTGTGTAGACAGGGCAATAGTGTGGTCATTTAAGCCATATCAGATAAAACAACTAATAAAATTGTTAACAATTAATAATGATTATTATTTTATAATTTATTTCCTTATATCCTGCCTTTCTCCCAATATAGGGACAGTTAATAAAACAGTGTCCAGTTTAAGCCAGCACAAGATGTACACATCACCAGATAAAATGAATCAGGCAGACATGTGGAAACTTTGTCTTAATATAAGGCTGCAGCTATGCCCAGAAGGTCACCAGAGAGGGGACAAAATTGACACCATTAGGAAAGAATCCAGAGTCTGAAAGAAGCTGCTGAGATTTATTTGAGGGTCTTCAGGATGCTGTGGAATTCTGGTGTTCTTGCTGTGTTTAGAGGGGAAAATGTTATTCTCTTTGTTGGAAAGAGCACATTTTACATTTTGCTCACCTTTATTTGACTCTCACTCCCCCCTCCTATGGTGCTTCTTATCTATCTTAAACATACCCCATAAAAGGGCAATGTGATAATTCTGAAGACTAAAATATTTGCATAAATATTTAACTTTGCATAAGTTTCTGGTAATCTTGTCATATGTATTGAGTAAAGAGGCAAAACATTCTCTGCTGTCAGAAAGTGAAATATGTATCCATTCTACATCTGACTTATCCTTGAGTGGAAAGATTGGAGCTTGCCAACCTGAAGCATCTTGAGCAAAGATATCAGCTTGTTTTCCTAAATATATTTCCTGACAGATTGTAATGGAAAACATGTTATTATATACATGGAATTGGATATGTGCCACCTGACTGAGGACCAGTAGAGTTCTTCTCAGTCCATACTTGATCTCAGGAAGCAGAATCTAAATTATGGGGGATCTTTTTGAGTTCTTTTCTCTCTAAACTCAAAGCTGTGGAACTGCCCAGTGATTATGGCAGGAAAACGTACGAAAGGGAAAAAAAAGCCAACAGCTATCACTGCCTCATGCTACTTTTAGTTTTAGAAGCAGCCAGAGATAATATGAATTTTCCTTATCAGGATTTCTCTATCCAGTTTTGAACATTATTACTTCAGAAATGGGTGGGGGGAGGGGGAATAAAGAGTGCATCAGGAATACCTGACTGTTTATATTATTTGTTAAATGTTATTATATGCTACACTGCCCTGATAATACATGATATAGGATGGGATGGAAACAAACAAACAATTGGATCTAAGGGATCACCCAGATATCTACCTGGGAATTATGATCTATCTTCTGCCCACCCCTGATTTATGGCAAACAGAAATATGAGGTTACCCACAGCCATTCTTATCCATGTCATAGATTAAAAGGATGTCCCAAAGTTGTGGTCTAGTTTATGTGGACTTAATTACATGTTGCATAAAAATTTTCAAAGTCCAAGAGATACTTTTTCTAGGGAAGATCAACTCTACAGGAGCTCCCATACCTGACTGTCATGTTTTTGGGTGGGGTGGGGTGGCAGTGTGGATGTTACAGTATATATTTAGCAGTATATAATAATCTCTAATTGACCTGATTTGGCAAGAACAGTCCTGCTAATTTCTTTATTGTCACACTTTTTCAGCTGCTTTTTGAAATGTGCCAGCTTCTCATTCCTCCTTCCTTTTTTACTCTTTATTCTCAGCTTACTGCATTTGCTGCAAAATGACTTCAAACTGTTAACTCAGTGGTGGAGTTCTTCCTGGTAGGTTTGAGCAAAAGCTGTAGCCTCACCTAGCTTGTGTGTTCTTCCTCATTAATAACATTGTGGAGAGAAGGCAGGTTAGAGCCAGTCCTGGTGATGATCAATCAGGACTGAGCTGGCGACAGCCAATAGAATATTGGGCGGTAAGGGGAAAATTCCATTAGGAACAGTTGGAAGTCAGATAGGGTTTGGATTCCAGACAGTGAGAGTCTGATGTTCCAGAGTAGAACAGGGTTAAGGTACAGAAGAGACGGGCCTCATACCCATATTAAGCTCCAAGGGAGAGAGTTAATAAAGAGAATGTCTTGAGGGGTACTGATAGCCATAGAGTCTGATTGAGAAATAATGGTAAAGGTACTCAAAGAAGGGCTAAGAGTGTCCTGTGGG
>CM034701.1:276881998-276894611 GCA_020142125.1 Phrynosoma platyrhinos | reverse complement strand
CTATCTATCTATCTATCTATCTATCTATCTATCTATCTCTATTAATATTATGGCTTTCTTCAGGGGCTACAAATATATATCTATATGTGTGTGTGTATGTGAAAGGACAACAAATAATTGTATGATAAAATGCATACTAAGAAAAGCATAACAAAATTCATTTTAATCTTTGTACACCGCCCAGGACCTGTATGTACTAATTTGAAATCCTACAGATTTGTCAAGGTGAGAATCACATTCCATTTGTTGGACAAAAATAAACATCTGTACAGAGCTCAAAGCTGGGTTTTGTGTTTTTAATATTAGCAGGTGTGTGTGTGTGTGTGTGTGTGCCTTATAGCAATAGCAATAGCATGACATTTCTATACTGCTTATCAGTGAACTCAGCACTCTCCAAGCAGTTTACAATCTATAAGCCAACTGCCTCCTCCCACAAGATGGGTACTCATTTTACCAATCTATGAAAGGACAGAAGGCTGAGTCTATCTTGGAGCCCCTGGTGATTGAATGCATAACCTTGTGGCTGCAGTACTGGCTTTTTAATCATTGTGCCACCAGGGCTCCTGAAGTTGCTTGTCAATGTATGGTGACTCCATTAATTTTATAGGATTTTGTTAAGAAAGGAATCCTCAGAGGTGGTTTTGCCAATTCATTCCTCTGAAATATTGCCTACAATATTAATTCCTCTGAAATATAGCCTGGTATTCCTTGTTGGTCTCCCACCCAAGTACTAGCCTGGGCTGACCCTGATTAGCTTCCAAGATCGTGGGAATAAAAAGGCATGTGGTCTAATGTGCATTGCAGAAATAATGTACTTGACACCACTTTAACTGTCATGGCCCCACACTATGGAATCTAGATTTGTAGTTCATTGGGGCACCAGAGCTCTCTAACAGAGAATGCTAAATAGCTCACAAAACTACAAACACATTATTTCTGCAGTGTAGAATAGCCCTTAGATAACATTCAAGGATGGACTAGGCTGAAAAGAGCACTGAGAAAATTTACAGGAGTGGAAAGAGATGAAGATCTTTGTTTATTCTTTTAGGAGACAAAGATTTTAATTTTAGAATCCATTCCACCTCTTTATTTAATAGAATTTTATTATCAATATTACTAACCTTTTCCACAGTCCAAAATCTGAGCTCTTTTGCAGGATGATGTTATGCCAGCAAATGACTTACTGTCATGTCTGAGACAACCGGGGGGGGGGGGGGAGCATGCAAAAACAGCTGGATCAGGACCAGTGAGATTTACAGGGACAGTAGTGTTTACCCTGAAAATTGAAAGCCCCCACAGTTGTCAAAAGACAGCTCCAAGGCAGCACTGGGAGGAGGAAAATAGCAGATTTCCCAAAACCTGGAGTGGGATGGGTTACACTCCTCTGCCAACCCTCTGCCAGTCCCTCCCTTGCAGTGTGATGTGATTGAGATGAGAATGTTTTTCACATTTGTTGAACATGCTTGCAAAACAATTTTTTTCAAAAGAACCACTGAAAGATCTGTCTTCACAAAATGTGATTCTTTTACATTTGCCTCACTTCACCTTGACTCTCCATGATTCAAACCACACACAGTCAGGTCTGAAATCATTTCCAGTGTGAACGAGGCACATATAAACCAATTAACAAATCAGTTTAAATTAAAGATGTACTGAAAAGATGCTAATTGAATACTGGTGCACTGATCACTAGTATGATGAAGAAAATATTTCTTGGGTTGTAGACTGAAAAAGAAAAAAATGCATTTGGTGGAACAGGAAAAAAAGTCTCTATCAAAAGACAGACTCTTATGACTGACTCATACACTGGCTTAGTAGCCACCTTGAACACTAAAAGGGATCTAGGAGTCCAGGTAGACCACAAGTTGAACATGAGTCAACAGTGTGATGCAGCAGCTAAAAAGGCCAATTCAATTTTAGCCTGCATCAATAGAAGTATAGTGTCTAGATCAAGAGAAGTAATAGTGCCACTCTATTCTGCTTTGGTCAGGCCTCACCTGGAATACTGTGTCCAGTTCTGGGCACCACAATTCAAAAAGGTTGTTGAAAAACTGGAGCATGTCCAGAGGAGGGTGACTAAAATGGTGAAGGGTCTGGAAACCATGCCCTACGAGGAACGACTTGGGGAACTGGGTATGTTTAGCCTGGAGAAGAGACTGTTAAGAGGTGATGTGATAGCCCTCTTTAAATATTTGAAGGGATGTCATATTGAGGCTAGAACAAGCTTATTTTCTGCTGCTCCAGAGAACAGGACCCAGAACAATGGATGCAAGCTTCAGGAAAAGAGATTCCACTTCAACATTAGGAGGAACTTCCTGACAGTAAGGGCTGTTTGACAGTGGAACACACTCCCTCAGAGTGTAGTGCAGTCTCCTTCCTTGGAGGTCTTTGAGCAGAGGTTGAATGACCATCTGTCAGGGATACTTTAATTAGGAGTTCCTAATGGCAGGGGGGTTGGACTGGATGGCCCTTATGGTCTCTTCCATACTCTATGATTCTATGATTCTATGATTCTAGGAATGTTGGAACATAAATTATTTTCTTAAATATTAGATAAAATAATCAATAATAATAACAATAGGAAGCAAAACTGAAGATTCAGCATCATGTGCCTGTACTTTCATTTGGTTCACAGCTCTCTGAACTGCTGGAATGTCTCCTTCTCAGTGTTTTTCTGTGCCCTTGAGTTCAAAACTCCAACTTGTTTGGTTGTTGTTGTTTTTTAATTTAGGGCCTAAGCAGAGGGCGCTTTGAGCCATCTTCGAGGCAAGGAAGGGGAGGGGCAGCCTCATGCTTGGCACCCCAACCCCTTCCTGAACACGTCATCAGAGTGCCCGGTGCTCTGCACGACAAGTGCTCCGACAATGTACTTCCACCCTAGTGTCCGCACATGCTGTGGCGGAAAAGACGCCGAAGGTGCACCCAAGGCCTCTTGCAGCGCACCTTCTCTGTCTTGTGGAAGGAGCGCTATTTTAGTGCTCCTTCCAAAGCCTGAGAAGCTGTGGATTGGGGCCGAGGAGTGCGGCTACCTCAGCCCCAATCCACAGCTTTCTGAGGTGGCCAACGGCAGCCTGTCTGCTTAGGCCCTTAGTCTCTCTCCTTAGCTGAAGTGTGTCATCTTCCAGCAGCACAGAAACAAGAATTCAGGTGTTTGAATGTTCTTTGGTCAGTGTCTCTGAGTGACCATTGGTTGTTCAAAATAGCTTTTTTTTTTTTTTTCATTAAGGAAATTCCATTATTTTGACATTCCAAGACTGGGAACTTTAATGTAACATGGTTATGACATTTTAAATAAAACTGCCATGAACCATATTTCACATTTTGTACTGGGGAGAGGAAAAAACAAGCAGGATGGATTTATAAAGAAAAAAACTCTCGTTTCTTTTACATTTGAGGTGCTTGATTTTAAAATGTAATAGGAATAGACCACAAACTCCTTCCTCTCCTAAGAACACAGCAATGAATTTTCTCTTTTGACCTCCAATCTATCTCTTTTGTTCCAAAAGCCAGGAATCTGCCCCCTTCTTGTCTGGGTGAATTATCTTCTGTCTCATCCCACATCCAAGGGGAATTATGTGAGGATGATATCATGCCTCTGACCTATGTACTTCTTCCTGTGTCTCACCAGGCTAGACTCCAGACAGTGACATGTGTGGGGTGCAATGAGACAGCCGAATTTCCTTTTTCATTCTCAACAGCAGATGGTTTGTAACCCAGAAGGGTTTCTTGTTGTTCCAATCCATAATGGACCAGAAATTGTGCCTTGCATTAAAAGCGCTTAATGCATTTGGGAGGCCTGCCACCCATTTTGGTCCACATCAGTGCTAGAAGTCACTGATGTTTCTGTTGTGACAGACTAGCACATGTCCACTCCACACTTTGGAATTTAATGTATCCTTTCATTTTCTTGTGCAACTCTGCCACTTTCTGTCCTGCCTTTATGTCCGCAAAGACCAGTCCAATTGTTGCCTTTTTTGTTTCCTCTGGAATTGATTGCAGTAGGTTAGGATAAAGTACAGGCAGTGGCTTTCTTGTAATCCTTACAAAACCAAAACAAGAGCTCCATGATACTGATAATCAAACATTGTCAGTTGATGGGAGCTCCTTTATGGGAGAATGCATGACTGTAGCTACAGAGGTAACAAAATAAATTGCTCCACCAAATTGGAATTCTGTCCTTCCCAGTAAAAGTAGACAATCATAGAATCCTAGGGCTCATTCCCACTATGATTAAACTGATTTGTTGATTAGTTTGTATGTGCCTCATTCACACTGGAAATGATTTCAGGCCTGACTGCATTTTACTTCATCATAGCCTCATTACTCCCAAAGAATGAAGATAACTACACAACTGGTAACTAATCTAATGACAGGTAACTATATAACTTATCACTTCCAACATCTGATCATAACACAATGACATGGTGAGAGGTTGATGGAATGAAAGGATTTGTTACATTTTAATAAAGATATAGGGGCTAAACAGACCAGCATTTAATGCTGGCCTTGGGGCAGAGAGGGAGCATGGCATCTGCATGCCGGATGCCCTGATGCCACCCTGATGCCAGAATCGTGCCACATATCTGACCAGGTGGTCAAAGCGCATGTCTTTGATATAGTGTTTAGATGTACTGCACCAAAGAATCTCCCAAAAACTGCCACAGCAGCAGCAAAAGTGTCTTTTCACTGCTTTAAAAAGGATTTGTGGTCAGTCCATGAATGGGGACAATCAAATCTTTCTTTTTGGGCTGACAAAGTGCTAGATCAGGGCTATGATGTGCAGTTGCCACAGCCCCAATCTGGCACTCTCAGGGGCAGGGCGGAGTCACTCCTTTGGGGCAGTCTGCTTTGCCCCATACTCATTTGAGGTGTGGTGCTGCAAAAGAGTGCTAAGGATATTGTGGACAGCTAAAAAAGACAAAAAGAAAAAAAAAGAAAAAAAAGGGGGGGTCATTAAACAGATTAAGCCTGAAATACCCCTAGAAGCCAAGATGATCAAACTGAGGCTGTCACACTTTGGCCACATCACCAGAATGCACAGCTCATTAGAAAAGACAATAGTGCTGAGAAAGGTTGAGGGTAATAGAAAGAGAGGAAGACAGCACACAGGCCTGAATCTGCAAGACTTGAGCAGAGTAGTGGAGGACAGAGGTCTTGGAGATGTTTCAAGTACAGAGTCACCAAGGTCAATTCGAATGTAGGTAGATGTATTTTGATTGTTTTTTTGTCATGTTTATTTATTTTAAAATGCATATTACATTTATTTCCCATGTTTCCATGTTATAGTCCATTTCATTGTTATAATAAAGTGTGGTTCTTTTGGTTCACTTTAATTGGAGTCTCAAGTCCATTTGTGTGGTCTCACATCACTGCTTCAGCTCTGTAGCCTGGATCATCCTAACTTCAGGAAGATACACCCTGGAGCCTGGAACTATCCCCTCTCCCTCTTTATTTTGTGGTAACATGCCACCAAGCAACATAAACTCACTTCCTGAGATTATAAAATAGATTGTTCCAATAAGGACAGGATTATTCGTTGAGTTTCTTCTTTTTAAAAAAAAAAAAAACCCAAAACCCTCCTCTTTCCACAAACTTGCATCAAAAAGTACATTAAAACATGTGACCACTGATATCATCCAGCGATGGAGGTTTGCATCCTCTTAACCTTTTTTTAAAAAATATGGTATATAACAAGCTTTTCCTAGTATTTTTAATTACTTTACTGTGATATTTTTGCTTGACACTTCTAGCTCTTCCCCATTGTCCTTTCAACTGTTTTAAATCTTAGCTGGCATTTAATATCACTGAAGTGAAATTTTCAAGAAATGTTCTTTAATAGCTACATCAAATGAGCATTTGGACTTACTTTACAAATGTTAACTTCAGTGGTTTTTGTGAGAGATCTGTAAATCATTTCCCCACTATCTCTTACGTTTTTTTTTTCTAGGAAAGAAAAGGGTTTCCATTAGGTTACTGTATAATTTTTTTGAAAGAAGCTTTTTACAAAAGACTAACCTTGTATGATAATTGCTCAAATTTAGTCAATTCCTTCTTATTTGAGAGTGTCTTTCTACTTTAACAAGAGACTAATTTGAAGCTGCTAGAAAAAATATAAAGGACATCTTGAAATCTACCTTTCACTTCAATTTAAGTTGTTGGAATTGAACAATCAACTAATCCACTTAAAAAAAAATCTAACCAGCCTGTAAGGGTTCAGATTCTATATGCATTATAGAACTGGGAAGCATCTTTATTTTTTTTTTTAAATAATCTTAACATATATTCGTGTTATTGCCATACTTGAAAGCCAGCATTGTCTAGTGGTTTGTCTGTTGGGCTAGGATTCAAATCCGTGCTCAGCTATGGAAACCTACTGGCTAACCTTGGACAAGCTACACTCTCTCAGCCACAGAGAAAGGCAATGACAAACCTTTCCTGAACAAACCCTGCCAATGAAATCTCTTGATAGATTCACCTTAAGGTCACCATTAATCAGAACTAACTTGAAGGCAAAGAACAACAACAAAAAGAAATTGCAATGCTCTTTCTACCATCCTGAGTTTTTGTGATCAGTTAGTTAGAATGTTTTAGCTTAAGAACTGTGGCTGTTGTTTTTTGTTGTTGTTTTTTTTAAAAAAAGTCATATAAAAGGAATGTGACTTGTTTTAGATTAGCGTAAACTTTAGATGTCAATGTAAATGGAAGGAAGAAGACTGTCTTTGATGTATGCATATGAAAAGTGATTCCATGATGTCATTTGCTGTTGTTTTATGAAAAAACAAAAGCATGACAGAAGTTATACATATAAATTTCAGAGTCTGGAAAGTTAAAGTGTGATTGGGGTTATCAAAAGGCAACAGAGCTGGGTTAATCATTAGGTCAGGTCTTACAACTGGTATGAAACCAAAGCTGAAGACTTGCCAAAAGTCTCACCTTATGTGAGACCCCCAAATCCTGAAAGTGAGATTCCTCTCCAGTCTCTACACAGATGTTTTTCCCAGCAACAAGAACAAAAATTTGTTTGGGGTCATTTAGTCAAGGCATTTAAACAGAATTTACCTTCATTGTTTATTGGTACACATTTTTACACTATTAAAATCCTGTGACTGAAAGTTAAGACAGTGGTAGGGAAATGTAACCTTACATTATTCTAATATCTTTCTTCTAAAAGACTATGTGTATGAAAGACGAAAGGGGGTATTTTGAAAAATCACATTTATTTCTACTTCTGGCTAATAGTCCAATAATCAGAGGGAAAAAACAATTGTGTTCTTCCATCATATCTTTGTTCCTAGTATAAACTGGGACAAAGCTTTGTTTACCTTATTCTTCTGATCTAGTTCACTTATCTTCTCAATGAGTTATTTATACAGTTTTCATCTGCCTGATTAGGCCCTTATGCCCAGATTTTTCCTTCTAAGTGCTTTCTAGTACTCAGTAATATACAAGTAAAGGGCACTTGTGTCATGGTAAGACAAGATCAAAATGCAGGATATTCAGGCAGTTGCTAAGTATAAGTAGTTCTAAGTGTTTAATTATTGGTGACCTTCCTGGGAGGTTTTTTTTTTTAAAGAATTCTACTAGGCTAGGCAGACACTATTAAATCACACACCCTCATCCATACATTGGGACCACTGTGGAGAAATTAAAATGGTGTTCATTCATCACTGTGCTACCACATGGAGTTCACAAAGACTGCTATGACAAGGTAGATGCCCCCTGTGGAGGGATAGCAGGAGGAAAGCAAGGCTGCTGGATATTGGTCTGATCTAGGAGAAGATCCAATGACATAAGAGGCTCATAGAGAAAAAGAGATCCATGCCAAGGATCACTTCAAGTCCTGGTCCAACCCTAAGGAGAATAGTCAGCTCACACAGATCCCTTTCATAACCAGGTTTCTTGGTTGCATATCCATTTTACTTCCAGTGAAGACATCATGTGTGTGGGAATTCCCCAGCATGTTTATAGAAAATTGTAACTCTCCTGAAAATGATATTGGATACTGAGCTGAAATATGTACTAGTGACAATGAGGTGCTCAGATGGTCACATCATTAAGCAAAATTCCAATCCTAACCATACTAGCCAAGCCCAAGAGCAGGAAGAATCATTGGAAAGTACAAAAAGGAAACATAGGTGCTCTTTTCCTGTGATGGAGCTCCATAGTTCACTGTTAATACATGCAGCAGGTAGAACCATGTGAAATGGAAGTCTGATATGGCCTGGTTTCTTCCTTTGTCAACATTGTGCCTTGCCATTTCACATGGAGCATGTATCTTGATGTACGACATAACATTTGTGCCCATGCCAAATGGGTAAACTTGAAATTCCCTACAAATGCAAAATCTGTACATACTACAGTCATCACAGGGACTATACCAAATATTTATCTAACATTTTCCCATGTGCCACACACAGTATCTATCTATCTATCCATCCATCCATCTACCCATTCATTAAATTAAGGTATTTCTTGTTCTTTTCCTATTCTTCTTCTCATTACTGTTCACCTCTTTTTCCTCCCATGATTTCAATTTATTTCCTTGCTAAAGCACACAGTCCTCTTCAATCATATTTATTAATGAGGAGATCTAGTGCTATCTATATAGCAAACAAGTGTTTTAAAGTTTGGGAAGGTAATGGGTGCTAGCCATGGCAGCTAGCAATTCAGAGTTCAAAAACTCTAATTTAAACTTTTTAAAGCTGAGCATAAATGTCAGAGAATGCTAAATGGATAATTTTAAACAGAGAGCTTCAAGCATTTTGATGGATAGCTAATAATAAATTCTGCTAGAGACATATGCAGGCATTGTTAGGATGTCTGGGCCTTCATATTCCACCAGTGTATAGAATAAAAATAAGGCAAATAATATTTTTTAAACAAAGAAGAGACAAACCAAGTTGATATCCTGCATTCCTCTGATTGAATATATTGCTGATCAGAACAGAGCTGTTGAAGAGTGTCATGAGCACTGCCTACTTTTCTTTTGTGGCAGTCCAATGGGTATTGTGATCCCTCTGCTGCCTCAATATTTGATGGACCAGACCACTTTTATTTTCATCTATGGGTTAACTCCCCAAACTTGGTTTCCTTATTTGCTAGTAGTGTGGAAAATGATTCCAGGTCCAGGCAAGCTTGTATTAAAACAAAAAATGTAACTTTATTTGGATGGTGATTAACAATGTTTCATTTTTATGATGCTGCACTCACATTGTTTCACACGCCTTAACTCTAGAAAACACCAGATATTTTCTTTTAG
Source organism: Phrynosoma platyrhinos (assembly GCA_020142125.1). Lineage (NCBI taxonomy): Eukaryota > Metazoa > Chordata > Lepidosauria > Squamata > Phrynosomatidae > Phrynosoma > Phrynosoma platyrhinos. The sequence continues at coordinate 276,885,352 of CM034701.1, read as the reverse complement.
GACCCTCACACCGTTCTTATTCACTGTGGTCTTTCCAGCCTTATTTCTATAGTATCCCTTAGGCTACCTATTCCCAAAACTCCCTCACTTTGAGTTCTGTCTTAGAGCTAATTCTCTTCCTTCTGAGCTTTAGCCCTCACAGTCCCTGATTCCTGGACTCTTACACAACCAGACCCAGACTGACTCCAACTATCAACAGTGAAATTCTTTATCACCTACAGCCCACAGTTCTATTGCCTGATGTCAGCTCACTCCTGAATGGCTGTTGCTAGCCAGGCACAGTTCTGCCTGCTTCCCACAAAGAGAATTATTCCAAGAGATCAATAATTGTACAAATAACCACATGGTCAGTATTTTATTTTAAAACACATATGTGAATCTTGCATTTATTTTCTATCTAGAAGCTATGGTTTGGCTGCTAACGTAATAAGGATAGAGTTCTGCAGTAATGTCAGTCACAAATAAAGTAACAAATAGATTTAGCAAATTTCTTCTTTGAAATATGTGTAGTTTTTGAAGACTATCTGCAGTTTAAGATTTATTCTGTGCAAAATTTGTATGTGGTATTTTTGCATAGAAAATGGTATTTTCTGCACAGGAAACAGCAGAAGATTTCTATTCAAAGTATTGTTTTTTGTGAAGAAAACATGTTGTTTCCTGCATAAAACAACCACGTACAAATGTTGCACATAATAAGTCCCTAACTACACTACTTTCTGTGCAGAAAAAAGCATTCTCTGTGGTGAAAATGTGTCTGTGTGCAGTAAATACTGTTTTCTGTGCAGAAAATCCACATATGAAATTTGTACAGAATAAAACCCAAACTATGGAAATTACTGTTAGTCCAAGATTTTCCTTCACAGGTTCTCCTGACACTCAAGAAATGTTTTTGACTGCTTTAAAAAATCATTCTCTCTCTCTTTTTACCTCTCTCTCTATACATACACACATAATGTGTATGTGTGTGTGTATGAGAGAGAGAGAGGGAGGGAGGGAAGTGTGTATATATCTCAGGATGAGTGTGTGTGTGTGTGTGTGTGTGTGTGTGTGTGTGTGTGAAAGAGAGAGGGGGGTATATATATTTTAGGATGATTATGTGTGTGTGTGTGTGTGTGTATGGGTGTGTGTTGGTATCCCCTGCAGATGTGTCCAGAGTGAACCCTCCAAGAATAATTTGTATTTAGGAGAATTTAAACTTGGCTCTAAGAGAGATATATAGAGAGAGAGATAGAGCAACCAGGGTAACTTGGTCTTGAGGGATCTATCCCAGCCTTATGGGGTCCCAAAGTACATCCAGAGGCAGGTTTCCCAATGAAAATGAGTTTTATTTAAAAAGGGAAAATAAGCACACCACTCAAGTGAACCCAATCAATTCCTCTTCCTTATCTATTTTTCGCTTTTCTTATATAATTCTTGAAAATATTCTTTAAATGTCTGTTTTATATTGTTTTGGACCATGATAGTTTTGCCTTTAATAGATAATTCTGTGATTATTTTCTTCTCTTTAACCTTTCTTCATTTGTAAGCTAACAGTTTCCCAGCTTTGTTTCCAAATTCAAAATTTTGTTTAATTTTCTGCAATTTCTTTTGTAGTTCTGCTATAGTTAGTCATTTTAATTATTGTTGAAGTACTGAAATTTCATTTTTAAATTTTTTGTCTCCATTTTGTTTCCATTCATTTTCCTTTATCTTTAATCGTTCTGATATTTCCTTTTTCTTCCTGTTTTCTTCTTTTCTTTTTTTCTGCTTGTATTTTTATTAACATAAGGGACAGCATTTCATTATGTCATTGTATTTAATGGGACTTGAACATCCATTAATGACTGGTTTACTAGCTTCCCATAAAGTAATACTAGATGTTCCATCTATGTCATTTTCTTTGAAGTATGTTCCTAGTTCTTTTTAAATTTTATTCTATATTTCTTCTTCATTTAATACATTTTCTGGTAATTTCCAAATATATTCTCTATGTTTTTCTCTTATCATTAGTATTATTGGGCTATGGTCAGATATATATCTTGGTTTGATTTCTATGCCTTGTATTAATGGAAGTAAGGTTAATGATGTTAAAAATAAAGTAAGAGTTGTGTACTTCCAAAAAAAAGTATTTTGTCTTTCATCTTTGTTCTTGTATCTCCAAATGTCTATCAGATCATACTCTTTTTGTAATTTGAGGAAAGTTGTTGGAAGTTTGCCTTGATTTTTTCTTATCTTTTTCTGAATGGAAAACCTATCTAGTTCTAGATGAATCACAGTGTTGAAATCTCCTAATAAGATTATTTCATGATATTCCGTTAGTTTAATTTCTTCATGAACCTTCTTGAAAAATTGTTCTCTATTTTCTATTGGTGCATATATGCTCATGACTAAGCAAGTCAAGTTTTTAAATTTAACTTCCACCGCTATGAGGGAGCCATCTTTATCTTTAAAGATTTTTTTCATTGTATTTTCTTTTCACATAGATAGCTATCCCTTTCTTCTTCTTTTTTTTTCTGTGGATGAGTAGAAGCACTCTCCTAATTTTTTTTTTATTTCTTAAGTACCTAGATTCACTTATAAAGAATACCAAACACTCAGAGAACTGATTCTTGCTGCAGCTTTCACTTTCTTCATGGGATTTTTCCCCCTTTGGTTTATCCATGTACATCAGCAATTGTGTGCATTGAAACATAAGATTTTTTTCCTTACCTTTAATGAGCATGTGATTGTAGTCACAACTGCATCAACTACAGTGGGCCCACTAGGGTTTGCTTCCAGGATCCTGTGTGGACACCAAAATGCATGGATGTTCAAGTCCCATTAAATACAATGACATAATGAAATGCTGTGCCTTATGTTAAATGGCAAAAACAAGGTTTACTCTGGGAATTTATATTATTATCAAATATTTTGAAGCCATGGATGGTTGACTCCATAGATTTTTTAAAAAAATACAGCAGGCTGACTGTACTTTTCTTGACAACTTCCATTTTACCTGAACTTTCCAAATTTTTTATCTGATTCTCTTTTATCTGATATACCAGTTGGCCCATTTATGTTTAGTGACTCATCTGATCAGTCTGGTTGCCATTGGGGAGAGGAAGCCGCAATGCCGCACTGGTCCTTGGCCCAGAGCCACCCCATAAAGCCTTGCTGCAGGCTTGAGAAACCCAGATTGGTTGGTTAGGGAGGGAGGTACTGCCGCCCCCCAGAACAAGGACTACAACTCCCAGCATGCCTTGGGGGGGCAAAAGTGCTTCCCTATTGGCCGGTGCCAGGGCAACACTGTGTTGGATTGGTAGAGAGACCAGGAGGGGTGGGGACTTCCAGCCTTCAGCTCTAGGATTGGTAGATCAGCCTATAAAGGCCATTTCA
>CM034701.1:276868011-276878412 GCA_020142125.1 Phrynosoma platyrhinos | reverse complement strand
GAAATGTAAAATACTGCACTTAGGGCAAAAAAATGAAATGCATAGATAGAGGGTGGGGGACAGCTGGCTTAATTTGACTGTGTGTGAAAGGGATCTAGGAGTCCTAGTAGACTACAAGTTGAACATGAGTCAACAGTGGGATGGCAGCTAAAAAAAGCCAATGTGATTTGGGGCTGCATCAATAGAAGTATAGTATCTAGATCAAGGAAAATAATAGTACCACTGTATGCTGCTTTGGTCAGGGCCCACCTGGGATAATGTGCCCAGTTCTGGGCACCACAATTCAAAAAGGATGTTGAGAAAATAGAGAGTTTCCAAAGGAAGGTGATAAAATGGTGAAGTGTCTGGAAACCATGCCCTATGAAGAACGACTTGGGGAACTGGATATGTTTAGCCTGGAGAACAGACTGTTGAGATGTGATACGATAGCCGTTTAAATATTTGAAGATATGTCATATTGAGGAGGGAACAAGCTTGTTTACTGCTGCCCCAGAGACTAGAATATGGAACAATGGATGTAAACTGCAGGAAAAGAGATTCCTCCTAAACATTAGGAGGAACTTCCTGACAGTAAGGGCTGCTTGACAGTGGAACATACTCCCTCAGAGAGTGGTGGAGTCTCCTGCTTTGGAGGTTTTAAACAGAGGCTGGACAGTCATCTGATGGGGGTTCTTTGACTGAGCATTCCTGCTTGGCAGGGGGTTGGACTGGATGGCCCTTGTGGTCTCTTACAACTCTCGGATTCAGTGATTCTAGGATGTCTCTTTATTTTTTTGTATCCTACAAAATTGACATAATACTCTTTCAGGGAGGAAAATGTCTCTAGGACATGTCTCAAAGAGATCAGAATCAACATTAGACATCATGGGTCTCCCTGGAATTCCCTGACAATCATATCAGATATCAGAGGATAGAAATAATAATAATAATAATAATAATAATAATAATAATAATAAAATAATTTATACCGCACCCCTCTGAGCTCAATCGGGGCAGCTCACAAGTAATAAAAGTACAGACCACATTCAAATGCCTATGCCCTCCCCCCCTTAAAAAAGTATTAATCTTTTGTATTTTATTGTAAAAATAAAAAGATGAAATTTGCCCAATTTGTTTGCCTTCTATTAAGAGTGCTGAACCTTCTCCATGTTTTTAGTTCTTACCCTCTTCTGAGGTTTTAACACAAATTGTAATACTCTTAATAATGATGATGAAACACTGTTAATAAAATTTTAATTTTTTTTTAAAAAAAGGATTTCTCTCTTTCAGTCCTGCCATCAACAAAACATGCAATTTTATTTTTCTCAAAATGAAACTTTTCATAGGCTATGATTAGGACAGAATACAGAGAAATGAAATGATTGCCAGTTGGCAAGGGAATGATACAAGGCTGCATATTATCACCCTATCTGTTTAAACATGCACTGAACATATCATACGTAAAGCAGGATTAGAGTCAGAAGAAAAACGCTGAAAATTGGAGGAAAGAACATCAACAACTTAAGGTATGAAGATGACACCATACTACTAGCAGAAAATAGCAAAGACCTGAACAATTACTAAAGATGTTGCAAAGGCAGGTTTACAGTTGAACATTAAAACAATAATTACCACAGATTATTTATATAACTTTAAAGTAGGCAATGAAAACATAGAAACAGTTAACAGATTTTCCATATTTTAGCTCAGCCATTAATCAACATAGAGACTGCAGTGAAGAAATAAGAAAAAGACTAAAACTTGAAAAGGTAACTATGAAAAAATTACACAAGATCCAGAAGTGTAAAAATATATTACTGAATACCAATGTTAAGTGTGTCTATGGCATTGTATTTCCTATTTCTATGTATGGTTATGAAAGTAGAACAGTGCAGAAAGTGGATAGGAAAAAAACCAACTCATCTAAAATGTGGTGCTGGACAAGGGCTTTGCAGATACTGTGGACTTCTAAAAAGACAAATAAATGGGTTCTAGAGCAAATCAAGCATTTGAGATAGAATTTCAGGGGGTGCAACAAAGATACTGTGTAAATTTGAATACAGGAGCCCTGGTGGTGCAGTGGTTAAAGATCATTTCTGGCCCCAGTACACAGTGGAAATGAAAGAGATCCAGCTGAATTTCTACCCTGCATTCTCATAGTAAATTCCTAATGACAGGACTACTGGCTGGCTCAATGGGGAGGGAGTTCTGAGCTTTTAACCAAAGAGCTTATATCTTCTCGGGGGGGGGGGAGGTGTTCCAGAGCATCAAGGTCTCCGCTTGTCCTCATGGCCCTGCCACTGCCTCTGTCTCCCCGCTGCTGTGGAGATGTTTTCTGTGTGGGGCTTTATGCCCTCCTGAGTCCTCCAGCAGCCTCGCCGCAGGTGCAGCCACTTGTGTCCACTCAGAGGGGGAGAAGGTGTTCCAGGGCATCAAGGCCTCTGCTCATCCTCCTTCGCTGCCTCAGTATTGGTATCAGAGGGGATTTTAAGTCCTCCGCTACTCCTGCTGGCTCCTAGGGCTTCCTCTCCCTCAGCTGTGCTGCTGCTGCTGCTGCTGCTGCTGCTGCTGCTGCTGCTGATGTGCTGCCAGAGAAGGTGGAAAATGGGCAGGCTTTTTATTCCCTGCCCAGGGCTCTCCCGGCTCGGCTGCCAGTGCTGCTGCGCTGCCGCACTGCTGAGGAGATGGAGGTGGCTACTCACCTCAAGCTTCTGGCCAGGGCTCTCTCAGCACTGCCACCGCTGCTGCTGCTGCTGCTGCACTGCTGGAGAAGGTGGAAACTGAGCAGGCTTTTTATTCCCCGCCCAGGACTCTCCTGGCTCCGCTGCCACTCTGCCGCCGCGCTGCTGAGGAGATGGAGGTGACTACTCACCTCAAGCTTAGGCCAGGGCTCTCTCAGCCCCACCGCCACTGCTGCTGCTGCTGCTGCGCTGCCGGAGAAGGTGGAAACTGGCTTTGCCATGTCTCTCTGTGCACTGTAATAAGAAGTATTAGCTATGGTGTCTTGTTGTTGTCTCTGAAAGATACTATGCCAGTGCCACACCCACCAATGCTGCTGCCCAGTAGCTGTTGGACACATTTATTGTGGTTCTGCAGCAAAAGCCTTTCTGACATGGGAGACCCTACCAGCATAGCCTCTTGTCTCACAAGAGCACATAGTCTCACCAATATAGGAAGGTATTGTCATGGTGCTTTACCCCTGGTTTACATTAGCTGTATTTCTACCTGGGATGACTAAAAAGAAAGCTTAAGCCATGATCTTTGCAGAGGAGTGGTCTCTTTTTCAAAATATCTTCATCACTGCTGCTGGACTTCTGCACACTAACTGCCTATGTTGTTGCGTAAGTGAAACTGCAGGAATTTGTTGACCTTCAAAAAGGTAGTCAGAAAAAATGAATAGAAAAATACTTGAAAACAGATATGCTTTCAGAATCTTTCCCCCTCACCTCCCTCCCTCTGCAATGCTACACTTTTGGTGTTTCTCTCCTTTAAAATAAGCTCTTCTGTGAGATGTAGGTACTTGCATCTGAAAATATATCACGAGCAATTTGAAAACATGCTGAAATTGCCCAAGGAGGAAAACTGAGAACCAAATTTAAAACTTTAGCTTTTAAAATAACAAGAAAACACTGTGAATATTGATAGGTGGCTCATTTTTAATTGCCTCTAATAACTTTTACTGGAAATGTAATAATCACAGAATGACATATTGTATGCATTAACCCGCCCCCAAAATAAATATATTTGAGCACAAATACTGTGGAGATGCTCACACAAGGTGAACCCCTAAGAACATTTAAAACAAAAACAACAAGAAGACAGTTTTGGCAAGTGAATGAAGGGTTACATCTCCAGTGCAGAAATAATCCAGTTTCACAGCACTTTAACTGCAATTGATCGATGCTATGGAATTATGGGAACTGTAGTTTGTTGTAGGACCAGAGCTCTCTGACAGAGAAAGCTAAATGTCTCACAAACTACAATTCCCATTGAACTATGGCAGCTAAAGTGGTATTAGCCACACTGAATGTCTTCCAAATTTTGGTGTGTGTGTGTATCTTCCTTGACATGGGCCTAAGAGGACCCAGACACACTGAGCTGTCTTGTGTCCAAAAGCCTGAGACCACATACACAGGACAAGCAGATAGAGAACAAAAGGGGGGGGGGGGTAGGAGTCATATTTAGAAAAGGAATTCACACTTCCAGAAGACAGGAAGACTGAGATAATTTACAACTGGGATGTCCTGTCACCAAGCCAGAATCCTAATTTACAGCCCATTCCTACCTTGAAATTACTATCTCGAGTGATCTCTCTTCTATGCATATTTTGCCCTCTTTGAAATATCTTTGCCCAGAGCTAATTTTAGTTTAAATAAGATTGTCAAAATCCTTTGTTGTTTCAGTAGATAGAATTTGTGGTGAGTCCACATCATTTTGAATTCTGCCTAGTCTCTGACTAGCTGTCATTCAGTTCAGCACTCCCAAGCAGCTTAGTTTAGTGCTTACCATCCAATCAAACCTTCCGGAGTCAAACCAAGCTTGCGTAAGTATCGCTATTAGTTCAGCCTGTGTGTCTATTCCAAAGCTAATTATTTCATTCTTGAACATCTTGCATGAGAGTGAGAGTGAGTGCATGCTTTGATGTGTGATCCCCTTTCTAAACATTCAGTTCATTGAGAGAATTCTGCCTCTGTCTTTCATGATATTCCCAATCTCTCTGTAATTGCTGGGTATATCCTAGGCTGTTTATGTAGTGCAGCCAAATAATTGAGCTAATTAAAAATTCACCTAAAGAGATGTTGGCTACAGTGGTGTCAACCTGGATTATTTCTGCAGTGCAGATGCAGCCAAGTAAAGCAATGGACAGAAGAGTAAATTCATAACTGGGAAACTATTATCTTCCATGATTTTGGACTCCGGCTCCCACAACACTTCAATATTGTCTGTTAGTCTATATTTAGAACATTTCCTATATATATTTAGAGCATTTGCTAACTCAAATCTCAAGCAGGTTATTCTTATTTTACCACAGGTATCATATGTGAGGAGACTCGCACTTTCCCTCTCTCTCACACCATCAATATGAATGAATTTGTGTGTGGTGGCAGGGATGTAGCTATGGCAAGGGGCAAGAAAGGGGCATTGTCCTCTGACTCCCAAAAAATAACATTTATGTCTTCTAAAACAAAATTGTCCTTCAGTCCCCAAATTCCTAGCAGTGGAATAATCTAAAATGTCAGTTAAGCATTTAAAAACAGTTTAAGCATCCAAAGAAAAGGAACAGCACAGTTACCAAAAGAATGTGGAAAGAACAAATATATGAGTTCTAGGTGTGAAATTGTCAGGCCCAGCCTGGCTGAGGACTCAGGGGAAGACTCTGACCCTGAGCTTGAGCTTGAGAAGACAACCATGAGCCAAACCTTCAGGCAGCAGAACCTTCAAAATGCCAACTAATCAAAGACAAGCTGCACTCATGCAGGCTGATGATAAAAGCCTGGGAAGGATTACAGAGCCTTTGTCAGAAACTATCTGATTCCCCTGGCAAAAGCAATTTGTTTCTTGACTTTTGGTGTTGACTTCTTGGCTTGGATCTTTGGACTGACCACCCTGCTTTTCTGGAATCCTTGACTTTCTTGACCATGCTCTTGGTTTGACCCTTTGGCTTACACCCGGACTCTGACACTACAGACCTCTTTTCCGGACTCTGTCTTTTGCCTGCCTGCCTTTCAAAACTTGCCTTACTCCACAAACTCTGTGGTGTTCTTGTGTTTGTTTGTACTTTGTTATCAGCTGTTGGCTGCTTTCCCAGACAGAACTATTTCAGTGTCTTAGGTGTGGAACAGATGGGCAGGTAGAAGCAGCTTGAACCAGCATTTTCCAGAAGTGGTTTGAAACCTTGCTGTCTGCACCAGCTGCTCTCAAGGTGGCCTGGATGTGCATGGTCTGAATGCATGGTGCAGCCTCAAGCCATGCCATTGGTTTGTTTTTTGTCACCTCCCCACAAGGTATGTGCACCATTGCACAAGCACACTGATGATGACTACCTGCTGCCTAGATGCCATTCCATTGGATGGCCACCTCTTTGATTGGCCACAATTTCCTCCTGTGCTGTTTCAAGATTGATATATTATACTGCTGCAGTACTTGTGATCCTCTACCAGTACAGGCCATCAGAGTATCAGTGTGCCCAGTAAAACACTGGCAAAGCACAATCATGTCCCCCTTACATGCCCTCTTCACCCCCTTTACCTCATGCCCCCTATTGGATTGTCTGGTTTGTGTATGTTGTACTTATATCTATTGATATATATCTGTCACTCTTTTACTTTTTTGCATTGCTGCCTGGCTCTATCTTTTTTAAATGCACACCTGCACCATGTATTTATATGTAGCTTTAGGGTTAGAGGTAGGATGGATCACTCTGGCATCCAGCATTTATATGCAGGTACACATTTTCTGGGCTATTGGAATGCCCCCAGGGTCTTTTGGCTCCAGTTTTTGTCAGTTAGCCCTGGAGTGCAGCTTCAATCTGGTTTCTACCCACTTTGGAGGTGTGCATAATCTAAACACCCCACCTTTAAAGTGGTTTGAAACTGCCCATCTGCTTCTCTGCACTGTTAGAAATTTTAGAACAAAAAGAAAAAATAATTGCAAGGAGAATTATTATTTTGGGGGAAAATCTACTCTTTTTGTTCCCTATTTTGTCTTTCTCTCTGTGTGTGTATCTTTCTGTGTGTGGAAAGATGAGGGAAAGAGAGAGAAAGAGAATTTTACATAGTTCTACATGTAAAATATATGATATGAAAATCCTATATGCTAACAAGAACATCCCTCCAATAAATACTCTTTAAATACAAAACAATATTTCTTTCTGGGTGTTAATTTCTTTCTTTCTTTCTTTCTTTCTTTCTTTCTTTCTTTCTTTCTTTCTTTCTTTCTTTCTTTCTTAGTGTGGAGCATTATCTTTGTTATACCCCCATGTTGTTAAGGGTGAAGTAAGCATATTAAAGATAGATTTAATAATCAGATCTGGTGTACTTGACTAATTAGCAAAATGGATAGTCTAAATGTGTATTTCATTAGGGCATGATGCATCAATTTCCTCCTGTGCAGTTTCAAGATTGATATATTATACTGCTGCAGTTTATTTCTAGCACATTAGGCTGTGTTGATTCACATGGTTATCTCTGGCAACCTGACAAAATGTGACTTCATTTTTTCTTCCTTAAGAGAAAAAGTTCTGCCATCATTGGCAGATTGGAACCCTACTCTTAAGTAAAAAAAATTCCACTTAAACTTTTTCATCCAAGCAACTTCATTTTGCACTCCACATTTCAATGTACGGTGCTAAAAATTCCTTAAAACTAGTTGTGCCAATCAATCATAAATAAACATATCACAGCCTATTGTAGCTTAATTTAACATCATAGTCTTCAGTAGGATTGCATTGGCCTAGTTTCAAATAACAATAAGCTAGTTTTCTTGAGGAAACCTTGATTTATCATTTATAAGCAGCATGCTGCAATGGGAAGAGTCTAGATGACCCACAGACCTTCTGTCCATGTTATATTTATGGTGACATTTGAATCTGAAGTGCTGGCTTGTCTCCTCCCTGACAAGTCAGTATTAAATCAACAATAAGATGTGGGCAATTCTTCCATTTTATCAGGGGAGAATGAGACATTTTGCTAAACTAACAGAAAAACAGAATGAAAGTGACAATTGATGGCATCCATGTAAATCTCTTTAGGATTTCAGTCTGAACTTTACAGAAATTATCCAAGTTGCTGAATCTACAGCCAAAATAGATTTAGTAACTTGAATAGTTTTAAGAGCCACTAAGCCATGGAAACACACCAGATGGCTTGGCCAAGTCACATCCTCTCAGCCTCAGAGTTAGACAAAGAAAAGATCCTTTAAATACATTATAAGTCCACCTTAGGGTAGCCATAAGTCAGAAACAACTTGAAGGCACACAACAACAGCATAATACATTTAGAATAAAACCTGGAACAAATTCAGAGCCCTTCTGAAATGGGAGCCACATTGCATGCAGACTGTGAAAAATCTCACCATTCTTGTATCTTCTGTCAATACAAGATATCTCAACATAGATTCTCTGAACCCCCACAAGAGGTCTCACCAGTGTTTGACTGCATATCTGTGGGGGACCATCATTTTCTGTATTTGGTGTAAAATACTTCCACACAAATCCACTGCCTTTCCATTTGTATTGCTACACACACAAAAGAGAGGGAAGGTGGGGAGAGAAGGGACAGAAAAGGAGACAATGACTGACATACAATCCAGTGCTATTACTATTTCATGCAACAAAACAACATGATCCAATGTTATAATGTTACAGAAAGCACAAAATTCAGTTACCCCCTAAAAAAAAAACTCCATGCTGTCTCATTATTAGAAGCTGTGTGTGTGTATATGTGTGCATTAGCATGGTGTTATGGTTTCACAATTGAACTACAGCTCCAGAGACCAGGGTTTGAATGCCAGCTTGTCCATAGAAACCCACTGGCTGACCTTAGATAAATCATGCACTCTCACTCTCAAGAAACCCTATGATAGGGCTGCCAAGTCAGAAATAACTTGAAAGTACACAACAGCGGCAACAGCAGCAACATGTATTTGCTCTCTCACTTATCATATGAAGATGAATCAACTCAGGGATTACATCACTTCTATAGATACAAGGTCTGTAGGAGAGACAGATGGATAGATAGATAGATAGATAGATAGATAGATAGATAGATAGATAGATAGATAGATAGATAGACAGACAGACAGATAGACAGATAGATAGATAGACAGACAGATAGATTCATATTCCAGCTTGCAGCAGGAAGGATCAGGCAGGATTCTAAGGAATTTCTGTTTATTGTGACAATCAAATATGTCCAGTCTCTTGGATTATACAAATAATTGTACTGTGATGGTATAGCAAGCCAATCAAGCACTCCTATAAATTTTTTTATGTCATTTGTGGATTAAACTATAGTAATTTAATAATTGTGATATTGTGATATTGAACATATGTGCATATGCTCATCTAACAGAGCAGATTGTAACACACCATAACATCTTCCTGCATGGAATTAATCAGACCATCAGGATGGATCATGCCCTATGTCTTTATCCTCAACATAACCATTATTTTTCCCTTTCCACTTGTCTCTCTCCCCTTCCTGTTTTGTTTTGACTTTCTTTCTCATCTTTATACATAGTTCTTCCTTATATCCATTTCACTAGAATGATTCCCCCCTTCTATCCATATGTGTGCTTTGGTTTGGTTTGTGTTTGTTTCCATATTGCTTTCTCACATAACTTCACCTTTGGTAGCTCACAAATTCATTTTTCACACCAAAATTGGGTTATATTGAGAAAACTTGTCTGCCAGTTGAATCAAGCAATGTGTGTGCCTGTTGCCTGTGCAGTGACAGTCTATGGCATAATTAATATATCTGCAGATGAAGAATTAGCTCCAATTTCTTACTTACTTCAGCATTGAAAAGGGCATAAAATATTTTAAAGCCTTTTCAAGGGAAGGAAAAAAATTCATTTTCCCTAACATGAACAGTAATAAGAACCATGCACCAGCCTAATTATGAAATGTGAAGCAAATAACCCTGCATATTTTCAGAATGAAGGTGGCCCAGATGTAGTAGTTAACCAATATGAACTGATGTAGCCTGGTCTCTAGTTCTTCAGAGACTGTTTTATATTGGCAACAGGCAACATTAATAGAGTCTGCCCATTTGACCATTAATGCTCAGGATAATGTGATATCTTTTGGTGACCCATGATGGTGGAATATTATCAATGTTTTAACCATAATTGTTCATAATTTATTCATGGGGGAAAATAACATTTTTACCTTTAAAAGAAGCTTGATGTGTCCAATTTTGGAAGATTGTAATGAAGAGAAGTAATGTGTAGTGCCTTGTCCTTAGGAGTACTTATCTTTCTGGACTACAGTTGTTCTCATTCCTCAGCCAACATGGAAATTGGTTCTGAGATTCTAAGGATTGCAGTTTAAAAAATATATATCATTTTGACACTCTTAGACAGTGCTAATTAACAGAGCTTGGAAAGGTTATTTTTTGACTAGTTACTCTGAATTCCATCACGACTGGCCAGGCTGTCTGAGGAATTGTAGGAGATGTAGTCCAGAAAAATCAAATAGACTATATAATTGGAAGCTGGTGAAAGATGGTGAAACTCTATACTGGTGACCAAAACTAGACCAGGTGCTGACTGTGGCACATATCATGAACTACTCATATCAAAAATAAGAATAAGCCTCATGAAGAAAACAAAACCAGTGATTATACCAAAATGTGATCTAAATAATATCTTAATAGAATTTACTGACAACATGAGAAACAGATTTGCATTACTAAGCATAAT
>CM034701.1:276850046-276863817 GCA_020142125.1 Phrynosoma platyrhinos | reverse complement strand
GAAAAATCAACAGAACTTTATTGAAAGATCCAAAAGTCAGACATGTCTTCAGCTGAGACTGAAGATTCTCCCCCCCTACAGCCAGATAAAAGAATGTGCAAAAGCCCGCGCGTTCAACCCCTCCCTTCTTTCCCAAAACAGACCCTGCATTCCCAGCTAAGAGAGCCAGGCACTCAAGGTCAGCAGATAAGACACCTGGGCTACTAAATCTTGTAACCCAACTTCCCATTATCCCCACACTAAACTCTATATCTGATAGAATACTAACAGGATTCTAACAAATAATCTCATGAGAAAACCCTTTGAAATTCATCCATAGGTAGACATGTAACTTGAAGGCACATATACACTTACTAAAATGTGATGTTTGATCTTGTTTTTAGTTGAGTCTTACAAAACCTTTATACCATTATTTTTTTTCCAGAGATTACATTTTCTGCTATGCGTTATAAGTATTCCTTAGGTTCATTCACCACTTGCTCATAACACTAATGTAGCTTCTTGTGAAAAAGGTTGTCCAGAGGTAGGCAAAGGAGACCCATCCTATGCAGACTATGACCCTATATTTTTCAGTGGTGTTCCAAGTAGGGCCTTTGAGGCATTCAGTCATACTCACAACCATAACATCATTGACAATGCTGAGGGGAAACTAATGATGACAGATATAGTAATGGCTCCAAAGGTGTAGTCCAAGGTCAAGAAAGCCATCCATCCAGCAGAAGCAGAATTTCAGGAATTATCATTAAGCAATTCAGAAGTCGTAAATTCATAAAGAGTAAGATGAACATGCCAAGAGCTGAGAGCTTAGAGTGATGTTGTTCTCAACAAGGAGCTGGCACGCTTACCTACTTTTTACAGGCAGAAATGTCCAGGCAATGTCCAGATCATTGGATGTATTTAATAACAGCTTTTTTCAACTGTTGTTCTTGCTAACTGCCCCTGAGTCAATCTTGATTCATGGTGACCCTATGGATGAGACATCTCCAAGACCCTCTGTCCTCCACTGGTCTGCTTGGTGGTGCAGTGGTTAAATGCCTGTACTGCAGCCACTTACTCATAGACCATAAGGTTGCGAGTTCAATACTAGCCAGTGCTCAGGCTAGACTCAGGCCTGCATCCTTCTGAGGTTGCTAAAATGAGTACCCAACTGTTGGGGGGCAATGAGCTTACAGCTGTAAACTTCTTAGACATCCCATAGTGCGATATGAAGTGCTATATAAATGAAACTGCTTTGATTTTTGCTTTTAATTCCTGCAACCATTTAATACCCATCACCTCCTTAACAGAGTCCATCCATCTGGCATGTGGCCTTCCTCTCTTGCTACTTCCCTCCACCTTTCCCAGCATTATTGTCTTTTCCAATGAGTCCTCTCTTCTCATGATGTGTCCGAAGTATGACAGCCTCTGTTCATCTAAGGAGCGTTGCAGACCAGCCTAAAGGGCCGGCCTGGGAATGGAGTTGGGGCATGGCAGCTACACACTGGCAGCCCCAACTCCTTCCTGACACTGTCCTGACACCACGCACTCATTTGCATGGCATGCAGCATAAGGATGCCCTCCCAGCACAGCATGCAAAGGGCATGGAAGAGCCGCATCACTGGCTCTTAGGGCGGCCTTTTGCCACCCCTAAAAGGAGCAGCATTTTGCTGCTCTTTTGGGGGCAGCAAAAGGGAGGAACAGGGCCATGGCATGGGGTTGCCACGGCCCCAATCCACTGCTAGCAGGAGTGCCCCAGAGCCACCCGAAATGGGCCATCTGTAAAGGCCCTTAGTTTCTAGGGAGGTTTCCAGCTTGATCTGCTCTAGGTCCCATTTGTTTGTCTTTTTGGCTGTCCATGGGATCTTCAGCACTTTTCTCCAACACCACATCTCACAGGAATTGATTTTCTTCCTATCATCTTTCTTAACTGTCCAGCTCTCATATTCATACATGGTAATAGGGAATACAATGGCTTGTATGATTCTAACTTTTGTGCTGAGTTATATATCTTTCAACTGTGCTTTTCCTGAATCTTGATTGCAGCCTCATACCACACCTGAGGGGAATGCGTGTGTATGTGTGTGTGTGTGTGTATTGCCCATAGTCTGAAGGTAATTTTATACAATAATTTTAATATTTCTGTGCATGAAACAATGGTTGTGTACTTTGAGCCATCAGAATTCCAAAGTGTCACTATCTCCACCACCCATGAAAAAAAATTTGGTTTTTGGAGTATTTCAGATTTTGGAATTCTGGATAAGGGAACGTCAACTTGTACAGTGGAGAATACTATTTGTCCATGCTTGTCCTTCCAGCTTGGATGTACAGAGAAGTTGCGAAGTGGAAAAATTAAATTTCAGGAGTCCTGGTGGCACAGTGGTTAAATGCCTATACTGCAGCCACTCACTCACAAACCACATGGGTGCCAGTTCAATACCAGCCAGGGCTCAGGCTTGACTCTGGCTTGTATCCTTCTGAGGTCGCTAAAATGAGTACCCAGCTTGTTGGGGGCAATTAGCTTACAGTTGTAAACCACTTAGAGACTGCCTAGCATGGTATGAAGTGATATATAAATGAAGCTGCTATTGCTATTGCTATTGCTATTTAAGTCTGGTTCATATCCACTTATGACAAAATAAAAAAATTGCTGGCTATCTCTTGCTTTTGGAAAATAATAGAACATGAACTTGTGCCAGAAAAACAAGGATATATTTTATACATCATCAGCTCTCTTGCATGAAGGGCAAGCAGCAATTTGGCCTAAGGCAAGCAAGATGAATGACTTCTGTCTCACTCCTCTGTGACAGTGATTGACTGTGGGGAGGAACAATTATGAAGGAAAGTAGGTTCACCATCACCATCACTTACAGTATCCAGAGAAGATGTCTAAAAATACGTCTTTACCCAATACAATTTAGAGGGTTTGACATGGTAATAAGAAGCAAAACTTCTCCTGCTGAGTTCAGGATTTATTGAATTGTATTTTAATTTATTACTCTAACAGAGCAATTTTAGACACATTATAACAGATGTTTATTAGTCCCTTAAATGGGGCTCACTCCCATTTAAGTATGGACTGGACTGTAGCCAGTGTTAGGTACACTTAGTATGACCAAGACTGGGGCTTGCATTGAAGTAAACATGAATAAGAGCAGGTTGCATAAAAACAAACCATAGTTGAAGTATTTGGGATTATGGATATCCTACTGAATTCCAGGATAAAGATATATGATGATCAAAGTTGCCATTAGAGATAAGATTTCAAGAGGCCAGATTTGTTATAATTAATGTCAGAACATTTGAAGACCCCTGATATAATTTTACACCTCTGCCCTGGCTCAAAACTGCTCCTTAACAAGCACTATGTCATCCATAATGTAACATTCATAACATATGTGAAGAAAATAAAAGTATTTTTTAGCAAATTGACATGGGGGGGTAATACCTAGAAGTAACGTTTTCAGTATAAGCTATTCTTTTAACTATTCTTTTTACAGAACTCATGGATGCACCAATGTGTTTTCATGGAAGATGTGATTCTGTTGAAATTTCTGGCTGTTATGCAACTGAGGTGCTAGCAGGGTATTATGACCACTGTATAGTCAATTCCTAAACTGCACTGCCTCTTTTAATCTCAGCTAAGGTTACCATTTTTGTTCTGACAGGAATTCTGACAGGAATTTGCATATGAAAGACTGATGTCCATGTCCCCAAAAAAGACAAAACAAAATAAAATAAACCCTAAAAAACCAAACACCTAGCATACAATATTTATGAGTATTGGTGTCTCTGCTGGTTCCTATTTTGCTTGAGGTGATGTGACTCTGCAAGCAGTGAGTGATACTGGCATACATTTTCATTATCAAGTGATAGCAACACTTGTCATAAGATTAACAGGATAAATCATGGTTGCTATCTGCTGGCATTGTGGACCTGGAAGAACATTCTGCCATGTGGAATTTGAAAAGAGAAGATTTTTCCCCCTGGCATGCAACTGAAATGAAGCTTAATTTTGCACTCCAAACTTCTGTTCAAGGAATAGGAATAGGGCCAGTAAAGATTGGCAACCCTGTGATGAAAATATACCCCAAACAAGTCAGTTATCTAGAATATAGGCATATTTCAAAACCCAGCAACAGATTTCCCAAACTGAAGATGTGTGTGTGTGTTTGTGCATGCATGTGCATGCATGGGATTCACTCATCATGTATTTCATTTGTAAAGCAGCAAAGCACTTTTAGCCAACTGTTAAAGAGATTTAACTTACCAACCACACAACATTTTGTGTTAGAAAGGAATAGCTGGAGGCCAAATGCAGTGCCAAATATGGCAACCAAATAAAATTAATTGGGACTTGGCTAACAAAACAAGACTAGTACCAACACTCAGGGATTTTTCAACTGCAAGCTTATGTCTCATTTAAATGACTGTTGACTAACCTTTCCCCTCCCTCTGCATCACAGGACTGCAGATGGCAAAAAAGTTCTTTGGCGCAGAAGGTTTGGGGAGTGTGACTAATTAACTTTCTTCTTGGAAATGTTTGTTTGGACATGTTTTCCATGTTAAAATGGCTCTAAATCCAAAATATTAAGAATTTTTTTAATCATCCATTATTTATCTGAAAGACTGAATAGAAATCAATACTACTCTGAAGCAAAAAGAAATATAAATTAGCAACTTCAATTCTCTGTTTGACTTCATTATCACCATGTTTTATTATTTGGCCAATCTTAAAAGTTCTTCTGTCTTTAATGTACATAAACGACTGAGGATAAAACCTACCAGACCCAACAGAATACAGTTACTTCCCTTATTCTCTATTTTCCAATATGAACTATGTACATGTCCTGCCTCTATAGATTTACATGTAATTGATATCTTCTTGTTTGAGTTCTGGGTGACTTTTTTGCAATGTTGTGACAGAATATTTTGTGGAAATGCCATACTTTCCTGGCAATGAAAGTATACTATTCAGTGTAAATAGTGATGCTAGACAACTTTGAAACATTTATTTCTTCTTTTTGTAAAATGGGCATCCTATTTCAATTTGTAAAAATGTTTGTCTCTGTTGAATGTACAATATCACATAATATTGGTACCACTCTAGATTTTACAGATGTTATATTGTCTGTTAAGTTGAGAGTTTCACTAACAGTTGTCAGAAGATGAGCTGCAATTATTTTAATACATAAAATAAATAAATAGATAGGAAAGAATTCAACAGAACCTAAATAATTACAGTCACTCAAGGGGAATTCACTAGTTCTCCTTCTTTAAATCAATTGATTAATGAAATATAATATTGAGCCTTAATAGTTTAAATTAACAAAAAGAAAATGTTCGTTTTCAGTAAGCCAGATAAAACAAGATTGAACTACTATAGCTCCCATCTATTCCTAACTTGAATATAAACAAAAAATAGTTTGGTTGCATTATTGGTATAATAGGGATTTAATTATTCACTAAGTTCATTGTGAAGTAAGCAATGCATAATTTTAGCCCTTTTCTTCATGCATAAAAACAATTGAAAACTGTGTGGTTCCACATGCATTCTGTGCAAAATCCACACAATTTGCGACAGAAAATAGCATTTTAGTCCATGAGTATTATTTTCTGCACAGAAAATATTGCATTTGGGAACATTAATCTATGCAAAAATTTGCACATTTTTCCACAAATTCCCAGCATTTTCTGTGTAGATATAATCCTATTTTATGGACCGGCACAAAGGACAAGAGACGCCTCTTTTTGGTTTAAACAGGCCACAACTTTTATTTTGCTGTACAGGGTCTATCTACAAACATTTACAATTAAACATATAATACTTTGTCACATGTGTATGTGAAGGTGTAACCATCCCAAGTGGGTGATCCTTCACATCATGTGACAAAGCTTGTAAACAAATAAGAACAAACAATTTTAGCCCCTCCCAACCAGAAATGACATCGTATTACATCATATGATGTCACTAATTTAATGACGCCATGTACTTAGCTGCTTACGTCACTTCCATTAATTTATTTTTTAGCTAAATTTAATTAGCCATTTCAGCTAAATTTAATTAGCCAGTTAATTTCCCTGTGGGGTAGGGGTTGTTACCTGCCACAAGAGGGGCCAGCCTAGCTAGGAATCCCCTCTCCCCCCCCCCCCACAACTGCTCTCCTGATATGTTCAGAAAGTGCTTTTACGTAAATCTTCGAACCCTCTGAGGAGAGGTGCACCCCAAGGAGAGGTGCACCCCATCCCCCCTGTACAGCTGAGGCATATCCAACTTAATTCCAACATGTTCAATTATTAAAATGCCCAATCTTGTTAGCTGTTTAGCAACAGAATGATTAAGCCACCATCGAGTGCCATTAATGGCAGCATTTTTATGAGTTCCAGGCAAACTACACCTTGGTAGCAGTTTGGTCCATAGCAAAATAGCTCCAGGGATGTGCTTCCTTATCTCCTGAAGGTTCTTTACCATCTGTTTCACTAACTGAAGACACGTGACCTTCACCAAATCATTCTCCCCCAGGTGTATGACCAAAACCCGGGGGTGCGGATGTGATGTTGACAGCTGGATAATCAAGGGAAGCAAAGCCCCCCAAAGCATTCCCCTGTGACTGAACCATTGCAGAGTGCCAATGTTTGCCAGTCCCAGGGTTGGATCATGTTGATGCTCTAGTAAATGGTGTTCTGCCCAAAACACTAAGCTGTGGTCCACAATCCAAATCTTGCCACGGAAAAAAACCAGCTGAAATGTAAATAGAGCTATTAGTATGATTAATCACATTTGGTGCTCTTTGAAGGACATATGTAAGTTTTAAATGCCTTAGAACGCCACCTGACAATTTGGCGAATATCGGCATCACTTAGACCATGTGTAGCCCCAGCTGTTGCCACACCAATACAAAATGAGTGAGAGGAAAACTGAGTAGGGGGCAAGTTGACTAGCTTCAAAGTCTCCTTTAAGACCACCCTAAATTGAAACTGAGTTAGAGGCATGCCTGACACATGCAAAAACAAATAACCTGACACATTTGGCCTAATCTTCATATAATCTGCCTGCGCTAGCCCAGGGCAAATCTGTCCAGCAGGTGTTTTAGCTAAAGTAATAATCTGACCTCTCACTAACTGGTCAGTCTTTGAGTGCCTGGTGGAAATCTGAATCCCCTGATCTGATAATGCGACATCTGAAAAGAGAAGTGCCCTACCAGACTGATCATTGCGAAAGCCAGGAACAATCTCGCTAATTCTCAAAGCTGCAAAGAAAGCAATGGCAAATACTGCCTTAAACAAAGCCAATTCCTCAAGAGAAAAACAAGTCTTGGCTAAGTGTTGCCATAACTTAATTAGGACCGGGCCGGTTATTGGCAATCACAAGTCCTTTATCACAGGAGATTCTCTCCTAACCCTAAAGTCAGTGGTAGGATCAAAGCATCCTCTCACCCGGGAGTAAAATGCCAGGGTGGCTAACCCGCCCCTAATGGTAACAGGCGACAAACCAGCTTGCCTGAGATGAACTATGAAATGCAGAACCAGGTCTATGTTAATGGGCCAGCCTTCCTTCTCCCCAATTTCTGACAAAAAGTGTCTAAATACATTCAGGGCTATCTGATAGGACTTGCATGTAGATGGGGTGATAGAATGTAGGATCGCCCTGGCAATTTCTAGTCTCCAAGGCTCCGAAAAAGTGCTGGTACCTCCAGTGGGTGTGTTGATGCCTCAGGAGCCAGTTGCTGGAACCTGGAGAACTGAAAATGAGAAAGGGCATCCGCAAAAGGGTTAAGCAAACCAGGAATATGGTGAGCTTGGAACAAAATATGAAACTTCAAATACTGCATTACCATAGCCCTCACCAGGCACATCACCCTAGAGGACTTGGAGGACTGTGAGTTTACCACCTGAACAACTTCCTGGTTGTCACACCAAAACCAGATAGTCTTATTTGCAAATTGGTTTACCCAAAGGTGCAATGCCACAACTATAGGAAAAAATTCCAAAAACGTCTGATATCTAGTGAGACTGCATTCTGTCCAAGCAGGAGGCCACACCTCCGCAGCCCACTGACCATTCAAATAAACTCCAAAGCTATGGACACCAGCAGCATCGGAGTGTACCTGAAAATCCGCCCTGAGCAGCATTTAATCTCTCCAAAATGAAATACCATTGAATTGTTTTAAAAAGGACTCCCAAACCTTCAAGTCCTCTCGAATCCCCTTGGTGATCCTTATATGATGATGGGAAGTTGATACCCCTTAAGTATCCCTATACAATCATGTGCAGAATGCTCGTCCCAGAACTATTATCTTACAAGCAAAATTTAACAAGCCTGTAATGGATCGAAAATCATGAAGTGTAGCCTTTTTCTTCCTGAACATCAATCTAACCTGCTCTCTCATAGCTACGAGGTTGTCATTTGGTAAACAAGAAATTCTTACAATTATGTCCATCTCCATTCCCAAAAAGGTAAGCCGTGTGTCAGGACCCTCTGTTTTTTCCTCAGCTAAAGGAACTCCCAACTCAGACATCAATTCCTGGAAGCCAGCTAAGGTGTCCCTACATTCTGAGGAATTGATATTCCCAGCAATCAAGAAATCATCCAAATAATGGGTGATTGCCATATTACCTGTCCTTTGACTGCACACCAATGAAGAAAGGTGCTAACATCTCAAAAGCAGAACAAAAGATCGAGCACCCCATTGGCATGGCTTTATTCAAATAATACTTCCCTTCAAACTGAAAACCTAAAAGGTCAAAATCATCTAGGTGTACAGGGAGCAACCTGAAGGCTGATTTTACGTCGCACTTTGCTAATAGTGCTCCCTTACCTAAAGCCCTAACCATCTTCACTGATGAGTCAAAGGATGCATACTTAACAGATGTAAGCTTAGGATCTATGGCCGTCACAACAAAAAGCCCCTCCTGACGAGTCGGGGTGTGTGTGTGTCTTTCTGCACAAAAAACATGAATTTATCACAGAATGAATCCTGAACTGTGAAAATTCTCATCAGACCAAGCTCCTCCTCATCACTTTCCCAACACTCAAGAAAGATGTTTTTCAACCATGTTTTAAAATACTTTTAGTATCCATCCCAAGCCTTGTGGTGTAATATATGAAATGTATTAACCCTTGTGGTGTAATATATGAAGAATAGAAAATTACAAGGCTTAGCAAATACACACTGGACAAAAGTTTCCATAAGTCAAGAAGAAAGTTTCACTTCTGCATCACTCAATTAGCTGATGAAACCTTTCCCAAATGGGGAGAAATGGTAAATACTATGAATACTGTCATCAAACTTATTCAACAAAGTCACAAATCTGGTGGCAGTCCCCTTCTCTTTTAACGTTTGCTTAGTTAATTTAGTTGTGAGGAACTTATACACTTCCTCACTTCTACATTTTCCTTAACTTCTTTGTTAAAGTCTTTCCTGCTCTCAGGAATAGCTGATACTCTAGTGCTAATATCCTGAGATGAGATACACGGTATATTTAATCCTTCATCCTTTTCTACATGTTACCATCTGCATGCACACATTTACTCCTCCTCCTCCTACTACTCCTCCTGGGTGGTATTCAGTATTACAGTTACAGATTCATAACCTTGAGTTACAGGTTTGTAACTAACCTGTATTCAGTTAACTGTTAATCTATGTAAATGCCATCCCACTCCACCTTAAGAGCCAGATGCCAGATCAGAGGTCATTTCCACCCCTCCCACCTGTGAACAAGGCCTGTACCATCAGAAGCAGGACTCCTGTGGCAAGTCAGCAAATGAGCCATAACTGGGAAATGAGCTATATAGCACCTTGAATTTTTCATAGAAGCAGACTGACAGACAGTGAAGCTGTTGCAACAGGGGAGTTGTGCATTCCCTGCAACCCTCTCTGGTTAACAATCTGAATATAGTTCTTTAGGCAACTGAATATTCTGGACAATCTTCAAAGGCAGCCACACATAGTGTTCATCATAGTAATGCAAAATGAAATGTAACTAAGGCATGTGTCACTGTGAACCAATCCTATGTCTAAAGGAATAGGCGCTGGTAGTGCAACATTTTTAACTGTGTGAATACTGCTACCCACTGTTGAAACCTAGTTTTTCTGGGTAAATGTTGTGTCCAGTGTACCTCAAAGTTCTTGATTGGCATTTTCAGGGGAACTATAACCTATCTATCACAGAGATCCCCAGAAATAGTATCATGACTTATCTCCACCAGCTTTCAGTCAAGTACACTGTTGCAGGTCAGATCATCTGTTTTTTGTTTGGGTATTCCACACTTCACATATAGGCTGATGGCTTCTCTAGGATACCAGTATGTCGTTTAGACATGTCACATGATCACAATAAGTTGCTCATGACAAGAGTGGAGAAAGTGCAGCATGAGAATTTTTGTTGATGGCAGTGAGACCCTAACTCAAATATGTGATCACAAAAAGGGATTAATTCAAAGACTTAGAGGGACTGCAGACAGGTGGCATAGAGCCCTCATCCTCTCCTTTGCCACCCCAAAAAGAGTGGCAAAATGTTGATCCTTTCAGGGGAGGCAAATGACCACCCTAAGAGCCAGCGCATCACTCTTCAGTGCCCTTTTTGGCACAGCATGTCAGAATGCAGCACTGGAAGGGCGTTCTAATGCTGTGCACAATGCATAACAGCACACAGTGTCAGGACAGTGTCGGCGTGGGGTTGGGGTTGGGGCGGCCGGCATGTGGCTGCCCCGACCCAACTCTGCCTCCAAGTCAGCCCTTTGGGCTGGTCTTCAGAGGCCCATTGTCATGTTAGTCTGGAAAATCAGTATGCAAAAGGATCTTGTTGCACCTTTGAGACTTACTGAAAGAAAGAAGTTAGTAGCATGAGCTTTTGTAGATTTGAACCTACTTCTTCCAATGCATGAGAATTAAGATTAAGGCTAGGCAGTAATCTCCTGCTGGCAAAGATTTACTTTGAATGACAAAATTCATATCTGAAGGCTAATCTCAGAGATCGATTAACATAGAAATCAGATGGCAGAACTACTCAGATGGCTAAGATATGGAGTGGCAGGGAGGTTCCTAGCAAGCTATGCTACACCCAAAGTTCTTGCAGTCCAGTGCTAGCACAAATTTAGCCCAAGAGGACAATAATCATTAGCAATTTCTATCACCATAGGCTGATAAGGGTTTTGTTTCAACACACTTCAACTGGCTTAGAGTTGGTTGACCTGCCCTTGGCCACCATGAAAATCAGCTAGATTTGTGCTCTAAGATTGCAATCAAAAGTAGGGGAAGTGTGACCCTGAAGAATTTGTCAGATTGCACCTCAGCCCTAAATGAGTATTAAATTGTGAGGACAATTGGAGTTTCAGTCCAGTGACATTGGAGATGCAATATACATCCAGATGGGAGTAGGCATCATTGAACTCAGTGAGGCTGCCTCACAGTGGACATCTATAGAGCTGCATGCTTGTCATTTTGTGTTTCAGTATATTTTGTGTCCAAAATGAGAATGTAGAAGGGAAATATAGCAGATTTAACTAAGGATTTTGTGTGCTGTTTATAGCCATTGCACAATCATCAGTGAAGGATTCCGAATGCATAACAATAGTCTAGCCTGAGGTCTGGTGGCGCAGTGGTTAAGTGCCTGTACTGCAGCCATTCACTCATAAACCACAAGGTTGTGAGTTCAATACTAGCCAGGGCTCAGGCTAGACTCAGGCCTGCATCCTTCTGAGGTCGCTAAAATGAGTACCCAACTGTTCAGAGGCAATGAGCTTACAGTTGTAAACCACTTAGACATCCCATAGCACGATATGAAGTGGTATATAAATGAAGCTGCTTTGCTTTGCTTTGCTTTGCTAGTTAACTGGAGGGGAGGGGAGAACAGAAATCAGAAGATGCTGAAATATCAGTTCTCTTGTTCATCCAACATATTTTAATGATTAGATCAGGATTGCAATCCATGTAATTATAATCAGTCAGAAGGCATCTGAAATGTGGTGTGTGTGAGTGTGTAGCAAATAAAGTGTATGTGTTTGTGCATATTAATGAATATGAAGATTGGGTTTTAAAAGGATGTATTTTGTCACCTCTTCATTGTAATATTGAATGAGATTACCCATTCTACCTATGATTTCAATTTGATAAGAAAGAAGCCATGCACATGCTCTAAGCATGGAAGAATTTAGTTAAATGGGACTCATTTCATAAGATGGAACAATAAA
Source organism: Phrynosoma platyrhinos (assembly GCA_020142125.1). Taxonomy (NCBI): domain Eukaryota; kingdom Metazoa; phylum Chordata; class Lepidosauria; order Squamata; family Phrynosomatidae; genus Phrynosoma; species Phrynosoma platyrhinos. The sequence goes on along the minus strand of CM034701.1, from coordinate 276,851,648 downwards.
CCTGTTCTTGCTTTTAGGGTTTCTACAGTGAATCAAACTGTTCTGATAGCATTTTCACCTCTAGACAAGAATGCCTTGGATTAAAGCCCACATCTGGCTCTGAGAGTCATAAAGAGTGCCCCAAGGCACTGACCCATATTGTGCTGATGACTTCAGTGGGCCAATGCTCAGCTGCTTCCTATTTGGGGCCTAGGTTATGTACTACATTATTAAGTATTACAGCGTAATCTATCCTGCAATGGATTATGCATATCCTTCATTTTCTGCACCTTGGGGAATCAGACTGAAGTCAATGAAACTAACCATTTACAGTTGCAATTATAAGCATATGAGCAAGTCTGTGCATAAGGGAGGCACTGGAAATAAATGGATACCATATTAATATCACTGATCATAGAACACTGGTTAGGGCTTCTTCATACATGGATTCTGTTCCTGGTGAGGTAGATCAAACTTATTCATTATGGTTGCAGTACCTATCCTCTGAGCCTTGGAGTCTACTCCTGTGGAAGACCAGCAGGTAGAGAGAAAAGGTACCTAATATTTCCCATTACTCATATTACTCATTCTTAGTTTCTAAAGATTGTCTCTCCCTGAACTGATTTTCCCTCACGTGGAAAAGGAGACTGTTATTCTTCCTGGAGGATGCATCCGTAGCTGGAAGAGAGTGGTGTTTTTTTGTTTTTGTTTTTTTTTTGTGTGGGGGGGAGGAAGAATAGCATTCTAGGGAAAGGCTGAAATGGTTCTCAGTTCTATGCTGAACCAGAAGTAGAAAACAGAACTGCCTTCAGGGGCCCATTCACACTACACAATTATAGCCCTATACTGCACTTCAACTAGCATGGTTCCATCCTATGGAATCCTGGTGTATGTAAATTAGTGCGGCATTAGAATTCCCTGGATGAGAATCCTAAATACCTGCCCCAAACTTCAAATCCCATGATTCCACATGATATTGCCATGGCAATTAAAGTAGAATATTAGGACTATAATTGTGTAGTGTAAAAGGGCCCCAGGTTTGATGGGAGAGTGTAATAATAATAATAATAATAAGTTTTATTTCTAAGCCACCCCTCTGCTTAGCAATAGGGGCAGCATACCGCATAATTTAAAAACAAGAAATAATGTAAAATTCCTATATCCCACACCCTAATCCTCCCACCCCTTAAAACTAAATTAAACTATAATAGCAGAATTAAAATGATTCTTAAAAACATAATAAAAACAAAAACAAATTAAAACAAATTAAACAACTTGGGCATGTCCATATACAATGGGAAGTTAAGGGTTGTAAAGTAACCTCCACTAGAGCCGGGGGATTATTCCGGGAAAGCCTGCCGGAAGAGATCTGTCTTTACTGCTTCTTAAAAGCAGCAAGGGTAGTAATAAGACGGATCTCATCTGGCAGGCCATTCCATAGTCTGGGAGCACTCACAGAGAAGGCCCTCTGGGAGATCTGCGCCAGCCTAGTCTTCATAGGCTTCAACAGATTCCTCCCAGAGGACCGAAGTGCGCGGGGGGGATCATATGGGAAGAGGTGGTCCCTGAGATAAAATGGACCCAAGCAATGTAGGGCTTTAAAGGTTAAAACCAACACCTTGT
>CM034701.1:276838381-276849946 GCA_020142125.1 Phrynosoma platyrhinos | reverse complement strand
CAAGACTGCTTGGAGTTGGGAAGCAACTGCCCTTTCGATCACCTTGCTTTAAAAAGGGAGCAAGGAGATTGGCCTGTAGTTGTTTCTATTCAGGGGGTCCAGGGAAGGTTTTTTCAGGAGTGGCCTAACTGCCACCTCCTTCAAACAAGATGGTACAAAACTCTCCCTAAAGGACACATTGATTGTATCCCGAAGGAATATTCTCAACGCATCCCCCGTGGGCAACCAGCCAAGATGGACATGGGTCGAGAGGATAAGTCATCTTCCTCACTTTTCCAAGGAGCTTGTCCACATCATCGGTACTCACAGATTGAAATTGATCCAGTAAATTACCATCAGCGGAGTTACTGGAACCTCATCTACGGATTCTGCAAAACACTGGCGTCAAGTCGGCTCTTATCCGAGAGATTTTATCTGCAAAGTGGGTGTTAAATGCCTCACAGGAGGCTGTCGTTGGGTTGAATAGGGGATTTGGCAGAGGTGAAAACTTTGTCAGCTCCCCCACCACCCTAAACAGCTCTGCACGTTGAGACTCTGCAGACACAATATGTGCAGAGCAGAAGGATTTCTGCGCTGCACATAAAGCCTCCTGATAGGAATCAAGGTGCTTCCTAAGGCAAGTTCTGTCAGATGAGAGATGAGTCCTTCGCCATTTGCACTCTAGTCATTGTCCGGCCCGCTTCATCTTCCTAAACTCCTCCGTATACCAGGACTTACAATTAGAAACGGGCTGGAAAGGACGCTCAGGAGCGATTGTGTTGATAGCCTTGGAGAGATCGGTGTTCCAAGTGTCCACCAAGGCTTCAACAGAATCACCGGTGTTACCAACCATCAAGCTCTCTAAGCCCTTCTGAAAACCAATTAGCCTTCGAGGACAGACCATTCTAATGGGTCCACCACCCCCGGGGGGGGGGAAACAATGGCTTTTAGTTCCATCTTGACCAGGAAATGATCTGTCCATGACAATGCGGAGGTTTCTATGACCTCCAGCCATGGATATTCCTGTTCCGTACTAAAAGCTGCATCAAGGGTGTGACCCGCGCAATGTGTGGGTCTGTCAACCAATTGAGATAGGCCCATGTTTGTCATGGAATACATGAACTTCTAAGCCACACCGGTTAGAGCTTGCAAGCTGGTCTCAAGTGGAATGTTGAAATTGCCCAGAACCAAGAGTCTGGGCGACTCCAACAGCAACTCGGAGACCACGGTGGTCAGCTCAGTTAGGGAGTCTGTTAGACAATGGGGTGGCCGGTATACTAACAGAATCCCCAAACTATCCCTGGTTTTCAGGCTAAGGTACATACACTTGATGCAGGTTGTTTTCCAGATAGGCTTCCTGGTCAAGATGAGGTTGTTTCTGTGAACTAATGCCACACACACACACCCGTCCACCCACTTTCCCTTGTCTGCTCACTGACCGTGTACCTGGCTGGGAGAGCCTGCACCCAAGTAGCATCTCCCAGCCAGGTCTCAGTAAAGCAAGCCAGGTCGGCCACTTCATCCACTATAACAGGAGTAGGCATTTTTTCCCCTTTAAGGACCAAGGGCTTCAGCTTCCAGAATCCCAGGAGCTATTGGCCAACATGGAACTATTGGCCAACATGGCTGAGGCTTCTGGGAGCTGAAGTCCCTCGGCCTTTAAAGGGGAAAGGTTGCCTACCCCTGCACTATAAGATCATGGATGATGTGGGTCTTGTTTTTGACTGACCTGGGATTGCAAAGGAGCAGAGTAAGGGTCTGTGGTATGGTTGGCACACTGTCCAAGTTATCCTGGGAAACAGAGTGAAATGAAGAAGGGATAGGAATTAAGCATCAATCCCTTCTTCTTTTGTAACATTTCTTGACTCTGTTGCCACCATACCTTCCCTGCCCCCACACAACCTGTTATATCCTGAAAAAGTGTCAGGCTGCCACCAGCTGCCTTAGAATTCCATGCCTGGTGGAGACTACTGGCATTGATGAATACGAGAGCATAGGAAGCAGCCTTATGCTAGGTTAATCTATTAGTTCATTAAGCTAAGTATTATCTTCACAGAGTATCAGTGGTTGTCCAAAGCATCAGGCAAGAATCTTTTCCAGTCCTACCCGGAGATGCTGCAGACTGAACAAGGAACATTTTTGTTTCTCTCAGAAACTAGGTGCCCTGATGATTGACTGTATCCCTTCCCTGAATAATATAAGGAAAGGCAGTATAAGAGAACTTCATATTTCATGTGATCATATGAAGGTACTAAAGTTTATTATGGTCTCTGTTTATGTACAGTCATTCCCAAAGGCTGCACACAGAACACTTGGGAGAAGTAAATCACCAGGCTTACCAACAGAGGTGCTTCAATCTACAGAGACAGAATATACTCTAGTTCTAACTATAATTTGTTGACAAATATGGAAATCAAAAAAATGGCCCACAGATTGGAAACACTCAATATGCATTTCAATTCCCAAGAAAGGGGACACAAAAAATTGCAGTAACCATGGGACCATTGCGTTAATTTCCCATAAAAGAAAAGTGATGCTCAAAATTATTCAGTTACTACTTTTACCATATATGGAGTGAGAAATGTCAGCTGTCCAAGCACGGTTCAGGAAAGGAAGAGGCACTAGTGATCATATTGCAAGCATATGTTGGAAAATGGAATGCACCAAAGAACTTCAGAAGAAATTCAGATGGTGCTTTATAAATTATGGCAAAGCCTTTCATTTAATAGATCGTGAAAAACTATGGATCACTCTTAAAGAAATGGGTGTGCTACAAGATCCAATTGTCCTGATGGATAACGTGCTCAGGACAAGCAGCTATTCTGAGCACAGACTAAGAAGAAACAGAATAGTTTCCAATTGGCAAAGGGATCAGGAAAGGCTGCATCTTATCACCTTATCTGTTTAACTTGTATACAAAAAATATCATATGTAAACCAGGATTAGAAGAAAGAGGAATGAAAATTAGAGGAAGGAACATCAGCAATTTAAGATATGCAGCTGTCAGCATACTACTAGCAGAAAATGCAAAGACTTGGAAGAATTACTAAAGCAAGTCAAGGAAGAATGCACAAAGGCAGGTTTACAGTTGAACATTAAGAAAACAAAAATAATGACCACAGATGACATACATCACTTTATACAATGATGAAGACATTGAAATAGTGGAAGATTTTCCATACCTTGGCTCAGTCATTAATCAGAATTAATCAGAATCAAGACTGCAGCCAAGAAATCAGATGACTAGGACTTGGAAAGGCAGCTATGAAGGAACTAGACAAAGTTCTGAAGTGTAAAGATGTATAATTGAATACTAATATTAGGGTTGTCCCTGGCATCATATTTCCATTTATACATATGACTGTGAAAGCTGGACAGTGAAGAAAACGAATAGGAAGAAGATAAACTCATCTGAAATGTGGTGCTGCAGAAGGATTCTATGAAAAAGTAAATAAATCAGGCCTAAACACTCCCTAAAAGCCAAGATGATTCAATTCAGTAATCTTGGCTTTTAGGGAGTGTTCAGGCTTGATGTACTCTGGGACCCATTTATTTGCCTTTTCAGCAATCCATGGTATCCATAGAATCCTTCTGTGACACCACATTTCAAATGAATTATCTTCTTCCTATCTGGTTTTTTCCCCCACTGTCCAGCTTTCACAACCATATGTAGAAATGGGAATATGATGCCATGGAAAAACCTAATATTAGTTTTCAATTATATAACTGTTGCACTTTGGCCATATCTTCAGAAGACATGACTCACTAGAAAAGACAATAATGCTTGGTAAAGCAGAAGGCAGTAGAAAAGGGGGAAGACACCATTGCAGATGGATAGATTCAAACAAGAAAGCCACAACCCTGTGTCTGGAAGATCTGAGCAGGGCTTTGCATGATAGGGCAATTTGGAGGTCTCTCATTCACAGGGTTGCCATAAGTTGAAGTGACTTATAATGGCAGTTAGCAACAAAAGGCCTAAGCAGACTGCCAGAAATAGTGCACATTAAATTGAGGCACTGCCCTGGCTCAGTGCTAGGGAATCATGGGAACTGTATTTTTTTCTGGGACATTGAGCCTTCTCTGTGAGAGAGCTCTGGTGCCACAATAAATTACAGTTCCCATGATTCCCTAGCACTGAGCCAAGGCAGTGCCTCAGTTTAATGTGCACTATTTCTGACAGTCTGCTTAGGCCCAAAGTTCCAAAGGCTCCAACAGAAGGAAGGAAGGAAGGACTTGGCTGAAAGATCAGAATTCATAGTACCAATCAAAATGTCACAGCATAATGAACAAGCTTTTGACTTCAAGACTGCAACTTTTGCCATGACCTGGATGACCCTAGGCTCACCCATGGAAAACAGACCCTACACACAGGAAAAGGGTAGGCACAATGCCTCAATACTACTGTTATTCAAAGCATATGCAGCCCTTGCTTAAACATTTTGTTTAAACAGTGCCTCTTTTAGACGTCATGCTCAATAAAACACTTGTTCTCTAAAACTCAAAATGAATTAAAGAAAAGGCAAAATAAAAGCCACACTTTCAATACTACCATTTTTATTGGAATTTAAACACCCAAGTGAAAGGGATTTACATAAAAGAATCTGACCTAAATGATATACTCTACATGACTGAAAATTGCTTTTTGGCTCTTCATAAACTTTTGGCTTGACTGGCAGGTACTGTGTAAAAACAATATGTGAGCTCTGCTTTCATTTAAATGTGCACTCTTACATGTCACATTGCATTATGTATTTTCATTTAATATTTTACAACAGCAATAATCACCTCTAGTACATTAATATTGGGCTCTTATATGGAATAAACCAATATGTGTCAAAGCAGACTGTCAGCTGTTTAACCCTTCACTTTCTCTTACTTTTTTGGAGTCTATGAGGAACTTCAATAGGAGTTAGGGTCTAGTACTGAAGACACAAATTGAGTTTTTATTAGAAGCACAGTTGCAGACACAGTCACAGAGGGCATGCTCCCAAAGCCACTTAATGCCAATGGGTTACTTCAGAACTACTGTGACAAACAGGTAGATCAATCTAACTGCCACTAGAATTCAGAAAGTTACATGAAGGAAATCTGAAGCCCCACTTTCCCTGCCTCTTGGTGGTCATTTTTCACATTATTAGTCAAATAATTCCTGCAAGTCAGCAGTATTCTCTAATAAGTAAAAGGAACCAGTAGAGAGAACTTGATACCAAGTGGCAGGGCTGATGTCTACAATATAAGGTCACAAAATAGTAAATAGAAGCATTATTCAGTTTAAACAGTGCAAACCTATTAATCTAGAACCAAAAGTAAATTCCACTTAGATCACAGAGTCTTATTCTCAGTTAAGTGTGTCTAGCATTATAATCTAAATCTATTAAGCAACTAGCTTCAACATATGTGTCTTTTACCACTGGAATTCTAGAATGGTGGCTTCCAATCATGGGTCCTTTTTGTTGTTGTTGTTGTTGTTGTAGTAGTATGCCTTCAACTTTGACTTATGGTGATCCTAAGGCAAAACTCTCATGGGGTTTGTTCAGAGGTTTCCATTGTCTTCCCCTGAGGCTGAGAGCATGTGACTTGCCCAAGGTCATCCAGTGGGTTTCATGGCTGAGTTTGAAATCAAACCCTAGTTTCCAGAGTTGTAGTTCAACACTCAAACCACTATGCCACACTGGGTCTCTCATGGGTCCCCATATCTTCCAATAGATGATAACCCAGATACAAGTGGCCAAGCTATATCAAGATGTGGCCAAGAGGGCAAAAATGGTTATTAATGAAGAAGAATATAGAAGCCAGAAGAAGCTGAAGCAGTTTGCTTTTGCCTGAGCTGACTAAAAACCACCTTCCCTCCCAACTGAGTCTTACATAAGCTTGTTCTGTTTGGTGGAGTAGTGTATTTGTAAATCCAGCAGAATCAGGGAGCAAAAATCCAAGCTTCTAAAAGTTGAATTTTTTTTTGAAAGAATAATAACAACATGCAAAGTAAAACACAGTCCACTATAGGATCACATCTTGCAGATGTGGCTAAACAAGAACAAAACTACAGATTCATGTTTCCAGATCTTAAGGCTACATTGTGAAGCAGTATAAACATATTATAGATCCATTGCGAAGTAAAGAGAAGAAAAAGTGCGATCCAAAGGAGCAAATAATAATAATATCAATGCCTAACACAAAGTTTCTCAGTTCAGCCCCTCTCCACCTTTTTGGGTGTTAACCTTCAGGTTGATTGGATGATCTGTATGTGATGTATGCTAACCCAAACTCTTGTTGTTCAACTTCCACCATGTGATCTACTTTCCCATAACAACTTTTTATTATTGTTTCCTTATGTAAACAAGGATGATTTCCCACCTAGTGGTTCTCTATTGTTTTGTCTTTTTAGCCATCTGGACTGAGTTGTTTGTGCTCTGCCTAGAAGCTGTTCTCAAGTGGAAAAATACAGACACACACATCTCTACATTTCACCTTTGACTGCACAGCCCATCTATACTTTGACAAAGCTGAGGAGAAAAGAGGAAAGTGCAAGGAGGAAAAAGTGGAGGGAGGAGAGAAAAAACTGGGACATTTTAAAAGCAGCTGAAAAAGTGGAACAACAATTAATCAGGACTGTTACTGCCAAATGAAGCCTGGAGGAGGATGTACCATAAGTTTCAGAAGTCTCAGCCAGTATGACTGATAGTAAGGGCCTCTGAGAGTTGTAAGTCAATAATTTCAGAAACACTGTTCTAGAGCACTATTCTATCCATCTAAGGTTCTGAGATATTTCTTTCACTCTTGAAGTAGTATATTCAAATTTATTCAACAAATTAACAAGGATTATCTTTTTTAAAGTTTCTCAAAGACACAATGTGATGTGAATTCATTGCTATAGAATCAGTCTGAATCACAAGTGAGTTTCAATAGGCCTACTAGTCCATTATCCAGGCTGTGAAGTGAACATAATAGTGTGAAATTTTTCAAGACTTACTTTCTCTATAATTTGGGGGCATACCAATGAATATAAATAACAATGTCCCCCCCCCCCCGACGGGGCTTTTGTCCTTGATTTCAGTAAGCTAAATTCAAGACCTACCAAACTGTCATGTTAGTCTTAAAAGAAGAAGAAAAAACTACTTTGCAAAACTATTGTTTATAGTAGACGAATGAGAGGTTCCATTTAACATTTGTTAGTTACAAAAAAATGGTTGAAAAGAGTTTTGGAAAAATACCATCAGTAGAAACATTAAAATGAGAAAGAGAGATAGTCATAGATACAGGTTTTTTTTAAAAAAAAAATCAGAATGGGTGGAAGTAAGATTTGTCATTGGATGGAAATGAAAGCTTGAGATTAGGCTTTTTATCATATTGTGATTTATAAATTTTAATGATCACCCCCCACACACAAAAAATGCATACTTGATATAGAAAAATACAGAACTGAATGACCAAAGTTTAGTAATGTCTACTTAAGTCCTTTTCCAGAAAGCAAGCTATAACTAGTACAACTATAACTTGAGAAGTGAATGTCACTCTTCTTGCAGTATAACTTTAAAATTTTAGTTAGTTTTATAATTGCAGAATTGTAGCTGGTGAAGGAGGATTGTCGCAAGACTTACATGAAGCATTTTAGTCCTTGTTGTGCTTCTTACACTTTATTGTGGGTGCTGAAGTGACAAGATGGATGGAAAGAGTATGTAGAATAATAGAATCATGGAGTTGGAAGAGACCACAAGGGCCATCCAGTCCAAGCCCCTGCCATGCAGGAACTCAAAATCAAAGCATCCCCGACAGATGGCCATCCAGCTTCTGTTTAAAGACCTCCAAAGAAGTTCTATACCAATGGCCAGTGGCTTGTGATGTTCAAATCTTTAAGTAACTATTTTATTCCTTTTGAGAAATAGTTAAATTAAATAGCTAATAACAACTAACTATGGACTGGAACAGACTGGCAAAAAAAAAAACCAAAAAAAAAAAAACCCACTGGCTTCCCGGCAGGAAGCCACCATCATGCCTCCTGGCCATTTACACAACAGCTACTTTATTGTGCTCTGGCGGCATGTCATTTAGATGCTGCATGCCACAGGAGCGCCACAAAGCCACATCAGCAGAAAAGTTGGCTTTTGCCAGGTCAAAAAGGAGCGGCTTCCTTCCACTTCTTTCTATACCAGCAAATAGCCAGACTGGGGCTACGGTGTGTGGTTGCTGCAGTGCGCAGCTCCATGGTGGTCCCAATCCAGTGTTTTGGGGCAGTCTGTTTCACCCTTATGTTTTGATCCTTGGCATTATAAATAATGAACAGTTCAAATGGAATTTTAAGTAACAGAAGAACAGAGTAACATGACAATCCCTGTAGCAGTAAAGTTGGAGGCTAAATTAGGTAGTACAAACAATTGAATATGTGTATTACCTAGTGACTAGAGGAAGTATAATGAAATCTTTCTTCAGTGGTGGTGCATCTCCTTCCTCTGCTAGTGGTCCCTGCCCCATATGGCTATTTATGGTATCTTCCAGAGAATAACAGTAGGGAATTGTGATTCTTATAACAATTGGTCATTGAATATCCTCTACATTTGAAGTTTCAGAGTTATCTAAAGTGCTTGATCACAGCCAGTTTAAGATCTTTAATATTAATAATAATAAAATTATTTGTATCCTGCCTCTTTGTATAACACAACTGGGGCGGCTTACACAATGAAACATACAGCCCTGTCTCCCAATACCCCACCCTCCCCCAAAATACAATTAAACAATCATAATTTATAGCATACTAAAAATGACAGATAGACAACAGATGACAAATAAATTAAAATAACTGTAACAGAAATTAGGGTCAGGCATAAATATTTCGGTGGCCGGTTGTCTACTCAGGAAAGGCCTGCCAGAAGAGATCCATCTTAACAGCTTTTTTAAAGTTGTTTAAGGTGGTAAAGGCCTAAACACTTGAAAGATTTGAGTGTCCCCATATATATCTAATACAATAATATCCAAATTAATGATATGACAATTTCAAAGTGATGTACATTTAATTCCATCATAAACTGACACATTGATTGTCTTCAAAATCTATGTGGTTAATACTTTGCTCCACCTAAAAAAAAATCCCAAAGAAAAGTTATCTCCAAAATTCTCACCAAAGCCTTTAAAAACTTCCAAAAAGCCCAATCTGGCAATATGGCAACAATCTGCACTCACTTTCACTGGACAACTGAATAGGACAGCCAAATGATTAGGACAACAATGAACATATGAGCCTCAGTGATCAATCGTGTGAGCCTCGGTGGACAGTGTGGTAGTTTATCAGATTTTAATTTTGTTATATTTGCATGATTAATGGATAGCATTTATTATTATTATTATTATTATTATTATTATTATTATTATTATTATTATTATTATTATTTCATTTATTTGGGAGTCTTTTTTTGTGGAACCTGTTTCAGCTGTACCATTTGCAGCTTTGCACCATATGATCCATAGTAAATTTGGCAATGGAAAATTGCGCCTCCCTTCCCTTGATGTCCTAAGCATGTGTTTAAATTTTGTTGAATGGTTAATCCAGCCCACTGCTTAATCCTAACCCCAAAACAGGTTCAATACCATGGATAGCTAGCTCTTTTAAAGTTGAGACTGAACTCTGGAGTAGTTCTACTACCCCACTGATATTGGAAGCACCAACTTCTGATGGTAATATATTCAGTGAAAAGGAAGCATAGCCATGTAGTCTGTGAGAAAAATCAGTTCACCATCCAAATTTAAGCATCTGATATTAGGGTAGCCATGCTACTCATGTTTTGACTCCAAGCTGACACAGAAACCATGTGCTTCAGCTAAAGGAAATGGATAAGTTGCTGAATGCCTGGGAACCTTTGATCACAGAGATGCAATGTGTGTACAGTTTGTGTGCTCTTTCCTGTTTATCCAAGTAGAGGAAGTATTGCTGTGTGCTCTAGAGATGTACTTGAGCACACATGGGGATCTATAGTCTGTGATGGCCAAATACCAAGGCAGTTTTGATTTTTCAAATGCAATATAAAAATAAAAATATTTGCTGTTCAAATATGAAACAGACAACTTTTTTTTTAAAGCTTATCACTTATTTTAACTAAATGCCATGCATTGCAACCCTTCCGACATTACCTTTAAAAAAAAATCCATCCAGGTATAATTCACTAAAACAAAATATTTTTGAACCCCTTCAGGAAATGAATGTATTATACATTTACATTAGAATTCACCACATGTTTTGAATCCATGGTAGGTACCAGCCTGACATTGATGTAAAACCTCTGAGAATGTTTTTCGCACACTAAGCAGAAATTTACATGATGGCAAACTCTTCCTCCATTATGACTGGTATTAAGAGACTGTATCCATCTACATGACAATTTTGTTGCTTCCTCTCTGTTCTGCTTTCTCGCAGCTCCCTGAAACTTTGGGGAATGATGATCCTTCATTTTGGTGTCATCTACAACTGATGATTTAGTTTGACATCAAAACTCAATTTAGAGGCAGGAGATTATTGTAATGTAAAATAATTCAAAGTACCACAATTAAGCTTTGTCAAACTAGTGGCTGCAGTGCCCACAATTTTCTCCCTTTCCAATGGATCAAAACTCACCTTTGAGCATGTGTTTTAAATTACATAAACATATATTTTTATGATGTTATACCAAAGCTAGGGCAGTCTGGGGTACAACGTTTCTCAGGAAAATGAAGTCTGACTTGTCTGTGTTGTGTTTTTCTATTATGTATGTTTGGGGAAGGGGGCAAGAAAGACAAAGGGCAATGCTTTTGTCAAAATGATAAATTGTACACATTGTCAGATAATTCTGTACTAAAATGAATCATTACTTATAACCTTTAGAAGGCTAACAAAAATACACATGAGCTCACATATCTGGGGAAGTGTTGATATAAAAAACAGTAAGTTCTGAATATACACTAGATTTAGTAACTTCCTCCTCTTTGACAATTCAGTCTCTGTTGAAGGATTTAGTAATAACTGTACCTGGATGAATGGACTGGAGAGGGTAAAGAAACACTGTGTTAATGCATGACATCAATAGTTTACTACTGAATGTATATATATTGTACATATATATGAATATATTGTTATATAAATATATATTGTGGGATGTGATGGCTTATTGGTTAAGAAACCAGTTCTGATGATTGGAAGATCAGAAGGTTGGTAGTTTGAGGCCTGGGTGTTGCATGATGAGGTGAGCTCCTGCCATTAGTCCCAGCTTCTGCCAACCCAGCAATTCAAAAGCATGCAAATGCAAGTAGATAGATAGGTACCACTTTGGTGGGAAGGTAACAGTGTTCAATGAAGTCATGCTAGCCACATGACCACTGGAGTAGTCCTCAGACAACACTGGCTCTTTGGTTTAGTTATGTAGATGAGCACTGTCCCCGACAGTTGGTTACTACTAGACATTTATGTCAAGGGACTACCTTTACCTTTTGTACCTTTAACTGCCTTCGCATTGGTCTCAACCCATGGCGACCCCATGGATGAAACATCTCCAAGCCCCCTTGTCCTCCACTTCTCTGCCCAGATCCTGCAAACTCTTATTCATGGTCTCTTTAATAAGGTCTATC
>CM034701.1:276811239-276821792 GCA_020142125.1 Phrynosoma platyrhinos | reverse complement strand
GTTATAACATGTTCAGTTCTGTCCCTTTCCACACAAGAAGTTCTGCTACAAAGGGAAACCTTTTGGATTTATATGTTAAATTTTTATTCTCTAACTAGTTTCAATGATAGATTGGATCTGCCTGTGTATTTACAAATGCACTTTATAAGGTTATTCATAAGGTTTTCTTTGAGTATAGCTTTTATTATATGTGTCTTTAAATATTTTTATGCAAAGTGACCTTGCAGCACATTTGAGACTAAATGAAAGAAGTTGGAAGCATGTGCTTTAGTAAACTTGAGTCTACTTCCTCAGATGCTTGAATTAGAAGAGTCTACAAGGAATACACAATCAAAACACTCCTGACAGATGGCCATCCAGCCTTTCTTTAAAAATCTCCAGAGAAGGGGAATCTATTACATTCTGAGGCAGCATATTCCACTGTAAACAGCTCTTACCATCAAGAAGTTCTTCCTAATGTTTAGGTGTTTAGGAATCTCTTTTCCTGTAGTCTGAAACCATTGTGTCATATTCTAATCTCTGGAGCAGCAGAAAGCAAGCTTGCTCCATCCTCAATATGACAACCCTTTAAATCTTTAAAAATGGTATTCATGTCACCTCTTAACCTTATCTTCTTGTTCTCAAGACTAAACATACCCAGTTGCCTAAGCTGCTCCTCATAGGGCATAACTTCCAGATCTTTCACTATTTTAGTCACCCTGCCCTAGACACAATCTAGCTTTTTAATATTCTTTCTGAATTGCAGTGCAAACTGGACATAGTAATTCCAAATGAGACCCGACCAAAGCAGAATAGAGTGGTACTACTTTTCCTACAAGCTAGACGCTATATTCCTATTGATGCAGTCTACAATCACATTGGTATTTTAGCTGCTACATCACACTGTTGTCTCATGTCTATGGTCTATTAAGACCCCTAGATGCCTTTCACATGTACTGTTGTCAAGCCAGGTGTAATCCAGTACCTTACATTTCTCTTTATTGAAATTCATTTTGTTCATTTTGCCTAGCTCTCCAATCTGTTAAGGTCATTTTGAATTCTGATCCTGACATCTGTGGTATTGGCTACAACTCCTAATTTAATGTCACCTGCAAATTTGATAAGTATACCCTCAATTCCATCATCCAAATCATTGATACTGATGTTGAATAGCACTGGGCCCAGAACAGAACCTTGTGGTGCCCCACTAGTCATTTCTTTCCAGGATGAGGAGGAGCCATTGGTGAGCACCTTTTGGGTTCAACCTATCAATAGCATTGTATAGCCCACAGTTTACTAGCTTATTTGTAATAATATCATGGTGACCTTCTTGAAGGCCTTCCTAAAATCAAGATATGCTACATTCATATAATTACCTTCAAGCTTATAACTCAATCAAAGGAGGAGAAGGAGGAGGAGGAGGGTGAGGAGGACGAAGAAGTTTAGTTTGGCATTATTTGTTTTTGAAAAATCCATGTTGACTTGTAATGATCATGCCATTTGTTTGTAAATGCTTATAGACTGTCTGTTTAATTATCAGTTCTAGAATCTTTCCTGGTATTGATGTCAAGGCAGTAATTATTTAGATCCTTTTCTTTAGCTTTTTTCAAAATGGGGGACAACCCTTGCTCTTCTTCAGTTTGCTTGGACTTGTCCTTGTTTTGGGAATTCTCAAAAGTTATTATTGCCATTGGTTCAGTGAGGCTTCTATTGCACTTTGGCTGCAGATAGTGCCTTTTTGCATTTATCCCTGACTTTAGTTTAGGGGCCAGAAAATGGCCTGAAAAGAGTGGCCTCTGGCTGCTGCAGCCCCTGGGACCATGGTGACTGCATGGCCTGCTCCCAAAGTGGGCTGCCACCACAGTCCCAAGCCAGCAGCCAGCAGGAGAGGATTTAATCCATCCCTAAAAGGGTCAGCTCTTGGCAGCTTGGTGTGGCCTCAGTGTGACTTTCAGATGCTTTAGGGGCAACACCATGCCCTTAAAGCAGCAGGAATCTACTTTATTTGGCCTGTTTGTTTCATCCAGCTCTCAGTCAATTCAGCTTAATAATGCAAATCTATTTTCTTATGTTATCTTTAAATTCTACTGGATATTCTTATATGTTGACAGGATGGCTGGTTTAATATTCTTCTTTAGCTTTACTCTAATGGTGATATTAACAGTTGATGGGCTATGCCACAGTCTGCTCTGGATCTTGGTTTTGCAGAGGATGGAGCTTTTCCATGATCTGCTTCGCATTATGTACTCTGATTTCTATATTGGTAATCAGGTGATGTTCATGTAAACAGTCACTTCTTTGGTTCCTTGAAGATTGTGTTTGTGATGAAAAATTACTTGAAAATTCAGTCTTTCACTCTCCATTTCTTGATCCTAGGCCAAATTTTCCTATAATCTTTGATTGTTTTGTTTCCTACTTTTCAATTCCAGTGACTTATGATTAAAAGAAGTACTGTTTTGGTGTGACATCAATTTCTCCCTGTACTTCAGCATAGAAGCTTTCAATTTCTTCTTCTTCTGCCTCTTTAGTTGGATAGTAAACTTGGATTATGATTATATTAATAGGTTTTTCCTGACATCTTATTGTTCATATTCAATCAGATTTCTCATTATATCCTTTCATTCTTTTTGCTGCATCTGTCTTCACTAATGTGTACCCCATTTCTTATTAGATTTTTATTTTTATTTTTAATTAAATTTTTAATTTTAAAAAATCTGTGCAATTATTTGACTCAAAATGTCCCATTCATGTGCACTTCAGCTTACTTACCCCAAGTATTTTAGTGTTTATACATCCCATTTCTTATTTTACAATGGCTAGCTTCCCCTGATTCATATTTCTCACATTCCATGCTCATATAATATGTGTTGTGCAACTTCAGACCTTCCTTTCGTATCAACAGCTAAATGTTATTTTGGCCTGAGTCTAGTTAAATCTTAAGCCACAGTGCTACTCATAGTTGTCCTCTAGCTCAATGTAGCTCATTGAGTGCCATCTGATGTAGAAGTTCCATTTTCTAGCATTTCCTCTAGTTTCATTTTAGATTTTCTTATCATAGGGTTTTTGTGATAAAAGACATTCAAATAGGGTTTACCATGACTCCTTCTGCACAAGTGTTAGCTATGGTGTCTGTCCCATTGTCTATGAAAGATCCTCACCTCCCATTACTGCTTCTGCCCAGTAGCTGTTTGGCACATTTAGTCTGGCTCCTCAGCAGAAGCATGTGTGACATGGGAGGCCCTACCAATAGCACAGTTACTTTCAGTATAGCCTCTTATCTCACAGGAGCATGCAATCTCACCACTGTGGAAATGTACTGACATATAAACTTTAAATTATACTTATTTTTTCAAGATTAATCTACCCACAACTTGACATTAATGGAGCAGTCACACTTGAGCTTAAACAAATGTGTCCACTGCTATCACATCCAGTTTGGTCTTAACTGCTTAACTCCTATATAACCTACATGCAACAGGAGAATTCTTTTGAATACAACTTTGCTTGCATCTTTCCTATGTCCTTATATCTCTACTGGTTAACTAAATGTATATGATTTAGCTATTCTATAGACAGCTTGATGTTGGTGATGTTTTCTTTTGATCTTCTATTTAGTTGCTTCACTTTAGAGACTATTCAACTTAGCATGACAGCTTGTCACATTTACTTGTTGCTAGAACCTGATCCTGAAAATAAGGTGCTTTTTTAAAAAACTTTCTTCTGATTACATTTTGAACTGCACATTACATTTTCCTTCTTAAAAGGAACACCCCCTCCTTCCCCATACTTCTGGCTTTCTAGCCATAACTTTAAAAATCTGAAAACCATAACTTTAAAAAATGTCTGGTACATTTCTCAGCATCTAAGAAATGTTCTTTTATTTCTAGACATATAGTTCAGCTGATTGGCAGCACCCCCAATTACTGTTGCTTCCACAAGGCTGGGAAATAGTTCCTATATAAAGTGAGAAAGAGAGAGAGAGAGAGAGAGAGAGAACTTTTTCAAACTGATTAAAGTGAAACCTGCTCATCATTCAACTTTCTACAAATTTTTAAAAGATTTACACTGAGTGTTTGGAGCAAGTACATTTTCACTTGCAGCTGTCAAAACAACCTGTCAGTTCAATTATCTGGAATGACTATTAGTTCTTTCTTTTTTAAAAATAAAGTTTTAGCTACTTTTCATTGCCTTCGAATGAATGAATTGTTCCTGGCCAGCTTTTAAATATGCATTTCATGGTGTCCATGGAATACACAATTGCATGGAAGTTGGTATTTGATTTTATTATAAATGCATTTTTGAAATATGTAGCATATAACTATCATCATGTTCTGGTCACAGGCTATTTTATATTGCTGTTTTTATTTGCTGTTTCATCCATGGGAAGTTTTAAAAGGCCATGCTTCAGGTGCATTTTAGGATTATTTCAAGTCACTAGACCAGTGGTAGGCAACCTTTCCCCTTTAAGGGCTGAGGGACTTCAGCTCCCAGAAGCCTCAGCCATGTTGGCCAATAGTCCCATGTTGGCCAATAGCTCCTGGGATTCTGGGAGCTGAAGTCCCTTGGTCCTTAAAGGGGAAAGGTTGCCTACCCCTGCACTAGATGATCTTGGTAGATATTTAAAAAATATAATAATGGGAATGTTGTACAAAGATCTTAATATTTTTACCTTATCAGGGCAAATACCATCCTTATTTATCTGGTCTAGAGAAGGATAACAAAAGTGATCATGGTGATGAAGACATGAAGATGAGGTTTCATGTAAAACTCAAGGAGGGCTTATGGCTTCACCTATAGATTGACATATGACTTTTTCATTCATCTCTCTCCCATAATGAAAATGATTAGTGATACATTTAAGCCTGACAACTAAAATTTATTTGCACAACCTGTAGCTAGTTCAGAGCAACATGAGGTGATAAAGACTAGCTCAGGTGGTTGTAAAAGTGATGAGAAAATGTGTGGAATACATGTTTGTGATAGCTAAAAAAGCAAAATCTCAGTGTTTAAAGAAATTGGTTGTGAGACCCAGATGATGGAATTGAAAAGCAAGGAATGGCTATAACCCTTCTTTCCTCACTTTTGTGCTTTGAAGTATGTGTAGATTCTGATGAATCCTGAACTGTGAACTGAATTGAAACCGAACTAGAATATATTTCAGCCAACATGAGGTTTCTCCCAAAGTGGACTGAATCTCAAAACTTCTGAAGACTTTTTAACAATTTGGATCCAAACTTAGAAACAATTATTGTATCTCAAAAAATTATACACACACACACACACACACATGAGAGAGAGAGAGAGAAGGTTTCTGTGCTGGAGGTAGGGTTACCATATGTGCCTTATTGCAATGGATGATTCTTATTTATGAGTTAGAAATCTTGTCCAGTATAAACATTAAACGGGATGTTAAAAGTCTTTTTTTTGGGGGGGCGCGGGGGTGTGTGTTGGTTTTTTGTTAAAATATCAATATGCAGCTCTCAAATTATACACCAAATGCTGGGGGGCTCTTATAGCACAGCTGGTGCATGTTCTTCATGTTGTAGACTGAGTAATACTCAGCCTAAATAAAATTCCTCTCCTCACAATGGCTATTGGTCTGTCAATGTTTTCAAGAGGTGGAGGTTCCTGTGGGATTTGAGATTTTACAAGAGCCTGGAATTCTCATAAGATTCCTTCCTCTTGCAAGAATTGAGGTGTCACCTGGGCAGAAAACAGACAGAGTCCCTGACTGGGATGTTGTTTGTGGTATGTTAGAATAAAAATAGTTGGAGCAGTGTTGCACTTTCTCAGAGGTTGGAAAAGTACAGTGCCTAATGTTCCCAATTGTCTTGTAAGCACACACTTGTCTTATGATCTCTGTTTCACTCTGTCTCACTAACTGAGCTTTGTGATAAGAGGATTGTGCAACTCTAAGCTCCAGTGTAACCACAGTGGTGTTTATTTATGCTTTAATAAAGTTGAATAGGCTCTTGGCTTTGAACTGCTTTTTTACCCTATTCCTAGCTCCCTAGCACCTGCACTTGTTCCCCCCCCCCCGAAAGTTTGTAGCTTTCATATCAAGTAAAACCTCTGTGGGATATATAATGTTCATAAAATTGCCCCAAATCTATTGGTGGGGGGGGGGGGTATAAAGGGAAGCAAATAATTTCATTCCTTCTATTGAACACTCCATTCTAAAGCTCTGAGCTGAATTGAAATTTGAATTACTTGAGGTTTCCTAACTGCAGCCACTTCTATTATATTTTATACTATACCCTATTATATTGTAACAATTCCTTACCCCTAAAAAAAACCCCTAGATAAATAAGTGTACTCTTTCTTGGAAACCCCTAAACTGTAAGCATTGCTCTTACTCAAACATCCATGGTATTATTCCCCTGAATTTGGACAAGATTTAGCCCCTCTGAAGAGTCAACTATCCAGGCAAATTTCACCCATTTGTGCAAAAACACTGAAACAGTATTGGTGAGTAATGGTGTTTAAAAGGAAAAAGAAATAAAAAATTAAAAGAATGTAGCATAGCTGCTCTCCATATTTTTATTTGGAAGGTTGATGTCTAAGTTCCCTCAGAAAGGGATATGGTAAAAATTATATCTAGTCTGACAAAGTACTGCATGTAGCTGCCAAATAGTGAGGCACTTTAGGAGATAACAGCTGATATACTAACCTATATATTTTTTTTACTACCATCTGGAAATCATCTTCCAGATAGTTATTGACAAGCATGCTATCATGAACTATGGCTTCTGAATATTTGTTTAAATTTGGTGGCAAATGTTCTTATCGGTAGGTATAAAAAGAGTATTTTTTGGGGATGAATGAAAATTTCATATCAGCTTGTTGTTTTTTTTAAAAAATAAAATGTGGGAGAAAATAAAACTACAATTAGGTAAGAATTTTGTTTCATTTCATTTTGGATATAACTTATCAAAATCTATGAAATACAAATTTGATAGACTGTAAAACTGACAGTTTTGCCCATCATTAAGCATTTCTCACTACTTTTTTATTTGGGGAGGCTGACTTTTCCTTATATTGAAAGTTCTACAACTTGAGTCATTGCATAATAGTTTAGATTTAATTTACTGATAAATAAAGTGTTCCTTGCACCTCCCTTAAGGAATCATTTTCACTTTGTATTTAAATTTCCATAATGACCTGTGACAAGTCTGCCTTGGCATTAATGGGGAACCAACATTGTGGTTTTTGCTTCCTCTTCTTCCCCCCTTCTCATTTTCTTTAAATACTACAAAAATAAATAGTGTGGTTTTTTTCCAAGTGCATTCTGGTTCAAGAGACACACTATTAGATACATTTTTCAAAAGCACAGACCTCATATCTCTGTAACACTTGAATATGAGTGTGTGTTAAAAACAGAAAACAACATTACCAGATGTAATACAAATGTTTAAACCCGTATAACAGCTCATATGTCTCTATATGAAGCCCTTCTCCCCCTTTAATGCCTCAAAATATTAATTGATCTTTGTGTGTGTGTGTCTCCCTGTGCGATTTATGTAGGAGGTATTATTATCACATTTTCAGATGAAGAACAGACATGTGGAGATGAAGTGACTCCTCCAAGGTCACAAAGGAAGGCTGTTACATAGCAGGAAATTGCACCCATTCTGATTCTAGTGCCTCGCCACAAGCCCATCCTTCCTGACTTGAGAAATATATGAGGTCATATAATTAAAACAAGGCTTGTAATGCATATGCACTAAGGGACAGATAAGTACTGCTTTTCAAGCTACCACAGTTCAGACACCCTTAAACTTATGAATGCTATTAGAATCATGGGGAAGTTCCAAAGAAAGTACTTCTAAACTTAACAAAAAGAGCTATACCCACACAAAACAAAAATGGTTAGAATTAAAGTATACTTTCAAGTAAGACTGCTATGCCTTAAGGTATAGGCTAACCTCTCACCAGGTTCCTCATCTCTGGGGAGGGAGGGAGTGTAATTTCAAGTCATTCTGGTGACCCTATGGTGAACCAATCATGGGGTTTTCTTGGCAAGATCTCTTCAGAGGAGGTTTGGCATTGCTTTTGAGGCTCAGAGAGTGTGATTTGCCCAAGCTCGCCCAGTGTTTTTCCATGACCAAGTAGAGATTGAACCCTGGTTTCTAGAGTCTAAGTCCAACACTCAGATCAATAGATCACACTGGCTCCCAGGCAGAGAGATAAATCCCAGGGCAAGCAATACTGAAAGCAGCATATGCTTGATTATTGTGTGTAAGGTGCCTGTATGAATTCTGTACGAATTCTTAGCAGGCCTCAGGCCTCAGTAGTTCAACATAAAGTTGTTTGGATTGGATTGTACCTGCACAAGATCAGTGAGCCCAACAACCAGGAATGAAAGGAGGAGAATGAAGAAAAGTAGTGGGAACATGCATTTTGGCCTAACATGTTTTGGTCTGAGTGTTGAATTAGGACTCTTACCCAACTTTTTTACGTGAGACTAGGGTTCAGTCCCTAGTTCACCATAGAAAAACACTGGATGAGCTTGGGCAAGTCATACTCTTGGAGCAAGGCCAGGAGTGGAGGAGCAGTATCATGATTCACGAGCCTTCCTTTTCAATAAGCTGCACCCCAGGGACTGAAAAGAATGTCCTACAGGGTGGCACTGAGCCTTCCACAAGCCTCAAAAACAGAATAAGTAGGGGTCACAACAATGAGGGCATTGCCTCCCAAATAATTTTATTCATTCTCTAAATCTCTAGCATTGAGAAGACAATAAAAATTCCTCACACCTAAAACTTTTACATTCTCTGTGTTTGCATTCCCTTGGTAACTTTCCCTGACTGATTTCTTTGGATGCCTAAAGTGTATGCCTTCATTGCCTGCTCCCAAGCAACACCCCTCAAAAACTCAAGGTGGGTCAAATATTGTATGTTGTGGATTAGGATGGAAAGACTATTTGAATGCCCCAGGAGGGGGAAAAACAGAGGAAGAGGCTTTTGAGTCTCCAGGAGCAATGTCCTCAGTCCTTTTTCTTGTGTCCCCTTCCTAATATTTTCATAGACTCACCTCCTGATGTTTCATACTGGGCAGCATGGGAGATCCAGGAAGGATGCTGGAAGGCTACATCCAGATCCTCAACTACCTTCTCCTCATCCTCCTGATGTAAGTGCATGTGTGAGGAAAATTACATTTTCCAGATCTGTCTTTCCCCACTGGTGTCATGCAGTTGTGGATGAGGGAAGTTGAGGATGCTGGGAGGCTACAATCTTCCAGATTTTCAGTTGCCTCCCCCTGATGCTCCATGAGGTGGGTTAGGGGGATCTTCCCACCACAGCTGGAAACTTTCTCTGCACTTCAGAGCTCTTTGAAAACTACATAGTTTTTGAAGATGTCTGACAGTGGGGAGAGAATTGATTAAAATATTTATTCTTCCTTACAAGAACAAATAAGGCTACATGGACTTTTTTATGATGAGAAACTATGCCATCTCTGGCTTCTCCCTTGGACTTACTTTTCCCCTCTAACTTTAGTTGCAATTTTCATACTAGTTGATGTAGAAATTGATTTTCCCAGTAGCAATCCATTGTTGAGAGCAATCCCTGTTGTAATCCAAGAGATTTGGAGTAAGTAGGCCAAACTCTTCAGTGTTACAAAAGACTTACTCCTCATAGAGATGAAAAATACTGGAAATTATTTTAGATCATCACTGTCACCTGTATTTTTTAAGTGCACTTCAAAATTCACTATTCAACCAGTGAGTAAGACCATGTATCAATCAAGGAGCAGGATTGGAGGCAACCTCTGGTTTCTGGGTGAATTTTGCTACTTGGATGGCTGTCATTTTTCCTCCTTAGCTCCGATGATGAGGATGCTCTTTAGTTAGTCAAATTTTACTGAACACTTCTCATGCTTGGTTAGACAAGCAGTTGGCCAAAGCAGTTCTAACCACCACCACTACTCAATCCTTGCCTGTCTCATGCTGTGATATCACAAGGATTGACCCCTGTTAGGGATGGAAAGAATATTTAGAAATAGGCACATAATGGTGGTGGTGGTGGTAGGGTTGTTTCTTGAGTACCAGGAAATGCTGTCAAGAAGAATCCTGGACTGACAAAAAAAAAAAAAAAACAAAAAAAAACTTCACAGTTGAGAACTTCTATGCAAAATTTCTCCTTGGTTCTTTCTGTTTAGAAAACAGCATTTCTTGTACAGGAAATAATATTTCAAAAATTATATTATTTTCTATATAGGAAATGCTGTTTCTTGTGCAGAAAGTGCTGTTTCAGTGTAAAAATAGCTTGTCCAACTTTTACACAGAGTCTTAAACTTCAAATCATCTTTGAAAACTCCACAGTTTCTCACAGTGGGAAGAAAATTGCTGAAAGTACTCATTGCTCCTTTTCAGAAGAAAATTAATGAAGCATTGCATTCCAAATTTCTGGGTTTAGATGTTTATCCTGAAATATCAGGGAATAAGAGCCCCCCCCCCAGCCCTGCGGCGGGCAAAGGTGCAGAGGGGCCTTTAGAAGGCCCAGGGAAGCCCCTCCGTGGCTGCTGCGGGCGAATTTGTCCACCATTGCCACTTCCCTGGGCCTTGGAAAGGCCCC
>CM034701.1:276751056-276763826 GCA_020142125.1 Phrynosoma platyrhinos | reverse complement strand
ATAAAAAAGCTTATAAGATTACAAAACGTGGAAGAATGGAGTAGTATAAAAACCACATATTTATTTTTGGTTAATCAAGTATAGGTTTTTTTGGGGGGGGGTTAGTATTTTTTTTAGTATTTTATAAGAATATGTTGGTGCTATTAAGACCAAAGGATCTGATATCAACATTAATGCTAGCAGTAAGAATGATATAAATATATACATTGTATATACATGAATTTTAGAAAACTGTTAATTAATAATGTTGTTATTAGTTTGGACATCGGAAATGTACATATAGAAGGAATTTAACTAATGCAATCTGTAAAAGATAACCAATTTTGTAGAGACAAAAAGAAACAAGGATTAACTAAATAACGAACCTTAAGGAAGTATTTTCTTTTAATTTTAGAAGTTACATTTAGAAAATAAGAAGATGGAATTTAATATGAACCAATGTAAGATTGAAAGAATGTAACAGTGTCATCTATTGTAAATTTTGTTCTTTTTCTTTTAATAATAAAGTTTACTTTAAAAAAAAAGTATAAATCCTTTCTGCAGTGCAGATTCAGCTTAAGCCTTGTGTTCATGTCATAGGTGTGCTAAGAGCTGGAGGAGGGATTTTCTTTCAATAGCCAAAAGTCTTCCATTTTAATATCAGAAATATTGTGAGGGTCACCCCTCGATGATCCTGAATGTGTCTGCCATAGGTTCTCAAGCATAGGATCGCATCAGTAGTTTAGGAGTTGCAAAAGGGCTGAGTCACACACACACACACCTCAGGAAAGCTAGGCAGTCCAATCAAGAAATGTACACTGATTTCCAGGTGTGATGTATGTTCCTATCTCTCACTCCTGCAGATTACTTAAAGCAGGAATATATTCATTTACATTTAATTCTCACCTTGGAAGCCTCCACTTCATGTGATTGCCTCATACACTTTGGACCAGGGGTTGGCAACTTATGGCCTGTGGGCCACACCCAGCCCACCAACCCCCACCAACTGGCTCCCACTGCTGACCCCCGCTGCCGCCGCATGCGCTCCTACCGCGACCATGTGCATTGTGGTCACCATTTTGTTTGCCAAAATGGCAGCCGTGACTCATTTGCACATGCACAGTACTCCTGCTCATGTGCAAATGAAGTGCGGCTGCCATTTTGGCAAACAAAATGGCAGCCGTGGCATATGTGGTGACGGCGTGGTGGCAGCGTGCACAGTGGTGGCGGGGGTTGGCAGTGGCAGTGGCGGCAGTTTATTCTTCTGAACTGATTTACTACAGTATCCATACAAGAAATGCACACAGTATAAGAGCTATCCATCCCTAAATCTCACTCTTTTTGTTAAAAGAAAGAGAGATGTATTACTCATGAGTCTGACTACATATTGAATCTATATGCTCTCTTTTACCTGTTGGAAGATGGAACTCTTCACTGCTGAGAAATAATCAAAGCTGTAAGTCTTTGGGAAGGGCAGAAATATATTCTTTTAAGCATTTAACATTTGTACAAATTGCAATATTAAGTGGAATGTGTATGTGTAATGAGAAAAGCATAACATGACCACATGCAAGGCTGGATCTACACACTATGGTATTATAATGTTCAGAAATGAGCCAGAAATGTCATTACATCAAGGGAAATTTCTTAAAAGAAAGAAAGAAAGAAGAACTATAGGGGGGAAGCAGATGGGCGGCTATGGGCTGCCCCAGGAAGCTGCGCCGCGGGACCAAGGCATCCCCACACCTCGGTCCCGCGGCGCAGCTTTGCTGCCCCTGAAAGGAGCACTAAATTGGCACTCCTTTCACAAGTCGATGAAGGTGCACTGCAAAAGGCTTCGGCACACCTTCGCCGACTCTTCCGCCGTAGTGCGTGCAAATGCTGCGGCGGGAGGTCTTCCTCGGAGTGCCGGCCATGCGGAGGGCTGGCTGCTCTGAGGACGACCTGGGGAAGGGGTTGGGGCACCGATCGTGTGGCTGCCCCTCTCCTCCCCTCCCCTCTCCTGCCCCCAAGACAGCCCTTTAAGCCATCTGCTTAGGGCCTTACTCAGTTATCTTGGGCTGAGTAAAAGAGCAGTTATTACTTTTTAAAAATTCTTAATTTTCTTTTGCTTTCCTGTACCTAGACAAAGAAGAGAGGCATTGGGCAAAGAGTAAAAAAAATAACCCCCCTCCTAATTTTTTGTTTAATTCTGTTGATTCCTTCATTCCCCAAGAGATAAAACTAGATAGCAAAGAGTACATTTTTCTACATCTCCCTCCTCCTTTTTCAATGCTTTACATTGGCTTCAAATAAATTTGCTTCACAGAAAACCAAAGGCAACATGCTGTCAAATTTATGCAAGCAACTGCCATTGTCCAAATATGACTGCAACCACGACATTGGCTAGGCCCAGTTCCAAAGAGCATGTATCTTCCTTGATATGACAGTTACACAGGCTACCTGCCTGCTTTGGGGTAAAACTGCACAATCTGGGTCTTGGAAACTGAAGGGCTATATTTATATTATGAATCTGTCCATGCTTTCAGATTATTGGTAGAGTCTTGCTAGTTGCTACCATCTGTCGGTCCTGCTATCTTCTGAGACAAACTACTAGGGTTGCAAGAAGGAATTTCTTGGTGGATACTCCTGAGTGCTGGAATTCCATACTGGTTAAAGCAAAGCAACTTCATTTATATACCACTTCATATTGTGCTATAGGATGTCTAAGCAGTTTACAACTGTAAGCTCATTGCCCCTGAACAGTTGGGTACTCATTTTAGCTACCTCAGAAGGATGCAGGCCTGAGTCTAGCCTGAGCCCTGGCTAGTATTGAACTTGCAACCTTGTGGTCTATGAGTGAGTGGCTGCAGTTGTCTTTATGCAAAGAGGCAATGTTCTTTTTATTCAGCTGAGCTCACTTCTTGTGGAAATGGCTTTTACCCAAGTGCTGTATTTCCTCCTAAGTTTTTATACTTCTAGTTATTTTAAATGTAATTTCTATTTTAAAAAAAGTATGTTATTCTTGGGAAAAAGACAGGTTATAAGTCAAATAAATAACCCAACAATAGAATAGTACCAAGCATAGCCTTTTCCTGAAGTATTGTTTGATTGTTTTTTCCCCCCTGTGAGCAGAAAGCAGGGAATAGGCAGACAGAAATTTCTGGAAGGAACAAAGATTCAGTTGGTACAGACATTGATTTCAATCCCCTTAGCAGAGCTGTGAATCCAGTGGATTAAGAGATGTGCGAGAAAAGAAAAATTATCACTGTGGCAACCGGGAGTGAGAAAATAGGCCTCTAGGGCATCAACAGTTTCACAGAAATGTCTTAATCCTTGTAGAACATAATGATTTCAGGAAAGGCTATATTAAATATGATTTCTTATTCACTGCATCATTTATTGTTGTTGTTTGCCCAGAGTATATATGGTCAAACAAGCCCCTTCTTTCTTGTCTTATTGATGGCATCTTTTTCCTTTTTGATGCACCATGAATGAAAATGGGCTATCAAGGCGATTTACTCCTAAAGTCCTGTATTGAGAAGTGTAGCGGATTATCAAAGCTTGGAGACAGGGAGCACCTAGCTCCCTTTGATCATCATCATTTGTTCTGACAAGCAAGAATCACTCTGTCCACCTAGCAAAGTGCTCATGTTGTCATATATTTATTTTTGGACTCATACTGTGTGTAAAATTAGATATTGAGAAAAATGTATGTGGAATCTGGTTGGAAACTTAAGTGACCTTGCAGAAGGAAATCCTTTAAAACACACTAAAAAGGAAACGAAAAAGATGGGAATATTCTGTGCATGTGGAAGGACGTTATCACATGCGGGGTCTCAAAGCGGCAAGAAAGTGGCATGGAATCAATCCAGAACCATACCGGAATGGACCCCACAAGAAAGCAGAATCATTCCGGTATGATTCTTGATTGATTCTGGTTGCGGCAAGTATAATTCCTTTTTCAAAAAGGAATTGAAAAGAACGGGGATGATGCCGCAATGCGCCAGGGATGGGACAGGATGGGGCGGGGTTTGCTACGACATCGTGTGAACACACGAAAAAAGGATCCGGAATGATGCCGCAATGCGCTGGGGATGGCACTGGATGGGGCGGGGTTTGCTGCGACGTAGTGTGAACACATGAAAAAAGGATCCGGAATGATGCCGCAATGCGCCGGGGATGGCACTGGATGGGGCGGGGTTTGCTGCGACATCGTGTGAACACAGAGGCAAAGGATCAGGAATGATGCCGCAATGCGCCGGGGATGGCACTGCTTTAGACCCCGTGTGATAACGTCTGAAGTCAACTGAACATATACCAATAATTTTTCTACAATCTTATCTCATTTTTCCTAAGATATCTCCTTTCCCTGCCCACCCATTCACTAAGATTCCTTTTTGTAAAATTTACATGCATGAACAGTTATCATGATCTAGAACAGGGACAGGCAACCTTTTTGAGACCTGGGCTGGTCTCCCGTAGCCCAGGTCTCAGCTGGGTCAAGGGGGGGGGGGAACGGCGGTGCACACACCCCCGCCGCACACACACACCCCGTGCATGAGGCTGCCACAGCCGCTACCGTGGCCGCTGCCGTAGCGTGCACAGCCACAGCCTCCACGGCGCATGTTGCGGCCACCATTTTGGTAGTCCAAATTGCGGCCGCGACACGTTTGTGCATGCACAAGAGTACTGCGCATGTGCAGTACTTCCAAAATGGTGGCCGCGGCGAGCACAGACAAAAACGCGCCCCGGCGGTGGCGCGTGCGGCGTGGCAGCAGCAACTTTCGGCCTGGGCCGGTAAGTCCAGGGCCCGGGGCCTTAACCGGCACCCGGGCCGTAGGTTGCCAGTCCCTGATCTAGAATTATAGGAGTGTCAACATGGAGAATGAGTGATTGAATTTGTAGAGCTTCTCCAGTCAGTGAAATAAAGGAATGTGTATTATAACAAGGTGTTTACCTTTGAAATAAAGATGGAAACCATTCTGACCAGAAAATGTTTGGTTGAGAACTATCACTCATTTATGTATGGAAGAGGCAAGTAGATTTCAGGATTTTGGGACCCATTTAGTGTTTTATTAAAACCCTGAGGTCCATCATCAGAAACCGGTATAAAATAGTCACTCAGGTAGGCATTCATTTGCAAAGGATCAAAAGTTCCTCAGAATATAGGCCAGCCTAGCATTTGTTACCAGAACTAGACCCAAACTCACAAGTTCTTTTATACAAAAATTCCTTTCTAGTTTTTCCCTGAGTGGTTCCCCCCCCCCCCCAGCAATTTAATGTTGGTTGGTCAGCTTTTCAATTATTGTTCATTTTAGACTAGTGGGATTCAGAAACCCTTCCTTATTACTGGAAATCACCAAGTAATCTAGCAGATCATGATTTGCTTTCTGCCATGATGTAAGACTGGGTCCTTTAGGAAAGGTGTTTAGGATAATAGCACTTCCTTCACATGCTATATTTTAAGAAATTTTTATTGATTAAAATTAGTTTAATTGAACATCTGCCATTCTTTTTCTTTTCTTTTCTTCTTGTCATTTTTGTTTCATTGTATAGCTATAAACATATGAAAATAGACTAGATTTCCCCTGTGCTTTCATTAATGCACTTTGATTGATCATAATTTCTTTCCTTCTCTTTTAATTATTCTTATTTTCCAGAATAAATTGTTTTAACAGCATGAAAATAATGGATGCCATGGAAATTCCAGGGCCAGGGAGCATTGTGGAGTTGTATGCTGAGGAAAAATAGTTTTACATTTGTTTGATTGAGTCCTGATACTTTCTTTTAAGTCCCTTTAGTTTTAATATTCACTTAAAGTATTTTTATTTGTGTTATTTGTGTCGTGTAAGCAATGAGAAGGTTAGGAGAGAAAGGCTCTGGCATTTTTTTAGCCATGTACCTTATACTTTTCATTTAGTTTCACTCTGCATTACTGAATTTGATATCTTGTCTTTCAAGGACATGAATGTTTTCAATATTCATCAAATGGTACAGCAGTAGCCACTGAAGGTCAGGCAGCAGTTATATAAACAACCCCCTCCAACACACTTGCAAAGCCTAAGGAAGAGGAGATAGAGCTCTCATCAAAAGTATGAAATTCTCAACCATAGTGGTGATGGCATAGGTAGACACACATTGGTATGCAACTTCATATGACATGATGACATCATAGTTTAATGATATCATAATACTTTGATTACTGTCTTGCAAAATCAACCAATGAATTGGGATCAGGCTCAGTGAGGAAGCCAAGAATTCTGCTTGAATGGACTTCTGATGAAGAGCAAGTTTGGTAGAAAGCTTTCTGTATCCAATCAATCATAGAGAGTGGGAGGAAGCCACCTAAATTGTATACAATATAATGTGCACAACCTGTCCATAAAGCATAAAGAGTGGGAGGCAGCCACTAGAATTGTACACAATATAATCTAATGCAATTGTACACGATATACTGTTCACAATCTAGCCTTAAAGTATAGGGAGTGGGTGGAAGCCACTAGAATTTTACACAATATTATCTAATACAACTTTACACAATATAATGTCCACAATCTGGTCGTAAAGCTTAGTGGGAGGCAGTCACTAGAGGCAGCAGAAGGACAGGGCCCAAACAGCATTTTTTTTGGCGGGGGGGGGGGGGGGGGGGGGGGGGGGGGTAAGGGTATAAAACTTTTAACATATGTCCTGTTCCCACAACAATATCATGATCCTTCACTCCATACATTTTAACTTAATAAGGGGACTGTTCTGCCAGTGTCCTGATCATTATGATGATGCAACAACATGATTGCAAACTTTAGGCCACTTAACTCTGAAGTAGGAATGGAAAGAATATTCCCAAGGTCCAAGTTTCCAAGGTTAAAAATGGATTTCCTGACAGAGAGGAACCCCCAATTGAGAGTAATATCAGAACAACATTTTTTGTGCATAGGGCAATGCATAGTCTTCTTCTCCTGCAAATACACACTCTCTTTTGGGCCAGCCACTGAAGGATTGTGTGAGAGAAGCATATTCTTTGTATGCCAGTGTCTGTGTGTATCATTGGGAACCTGCCTTGCTATACTGCCTGCTATCCTGACCCAAATCTTTCCCTCTTGGCCTTTAAATTCCTTCTCAGTTCTTAAGCCTCCAGTGTTTCTCTACAACTTCTGTCCTTCCTTCAACCTCAGTTTCTCTACTGTGGCCTTTTAATTCTATTTTACTCTTCTCTGACAAAAAAGTAACTTTTCCCCTTCTGCTCTGATCCATTATTTTTTTCTTCATCTGTCTCCAACCTAAATCCTCTTCTCTGCCCTCTGTTCCTTCTTCTCAAGCCTAAATCTGTCATTTAGACCTTTGGAGGAGCTGCACTCTTGTTATTTCATATCCCCTTCTCATAGGGCCTTTGCAGACTGCCAGAAATAGTGCACATTAAATTGAAGCACTGCCCTGGCTCAGTGCTACGGAATCATGGGAACTGTAATTTATTGTGGCATCAGAGCTCTCTGACAGAGAAGGCTCAATGTTCCAGAAAAAAATACAATTCCCATGACTCCCTAGCACTGAGCCAGGGCAGTGCCTCAATTTAATGTACACTATTTCTGGCAGTCTGCAAAGACCCATAGTCTGTTATAATAAAGTGTATTGGATTTACTCTCATCAGAAGACTGGCCTCTTTTGGTGGCTTATGCAACATTTGGGCATAAACAAAAGACACCATAGCCCTAGGTTAGGAGAGAAGTCCAGACTAAGTGAGATGTACTGCTGAGTCTAGAACATTTACTCCAAAATTCCATACTGGATAACAGAATGGTGTAGTGGCTTGTGCATTGGACTATAACTCTGGAGAGCAGGGCTCAAATCCCCACTTGGCCATGAAAACATTGTGGGTGACCTTGGACAAGTCAATCTCTCAGTCTCAGAGGATGACAATGGAAAACCACCTTTGAAGAAACTTGTCAAGAAAACCCTGTCAGAAGTTTGCCTTAAGGTCACCATAAGTCAGAAAGGACTCAACGGCAAACAACAGACACAACAGCATAGTGATGATGGCATAAGTAGACGCACATTGGTATGTGTATTTATTCATACATTTTAAAGCCTGAAAAGTAATGCCCCCAAATATTATAACAAACAATACACACACACACACACACACACACACACACACACACAATAAGTATGTCACCCATGAAATGATGGTAGCATTCCTACACAGGGAAAACCAGGATAAAGAAAAGGTAAAATTTCTACAAGCACCCAGAAATCAAAATTGTTAGAGCATATCCAGTTTCATAGGGAGGAGTGGTCCATTTAGTGGGTGATACCACATTAAATGACCTGCTCTGAATGATATGTTTTAAGTGCCATGGAGAACAACAATATTGGTCATGGTCTTAAGTCAGGGGTGTTCATTCTAAAAAGGCTGAGGAGGAATTTCTGCTAACTCAGATTAGTAAAGCATCAATACTAGAGGAAGTAATTACCAAATAGAATGGTAATCTATCACAGATCTCTATTCTTGTTCAACAAACATAATTCATTTAAACCCAGTCTCTGAAGCCTCTTCTCTTCATTTCAAGATCTGGGTGCACTGCTGTATTAAGAAGAAATATGTATTCTCAGTTACGCCTCTGGACACTAAGTATGAATGGTAATAATTCATTACTTCTCAAGAGAAATAGAGTGAGAGCATATTAACATGCTTTCACATATCATAAAGTCAGGTCAGCTACACACAGACTGATTAAAAAGGATGTTCTACAGTGTGATTTAATGCTCCCTGAATCAGTGTGCTCTTTAATGAAGCTGGAAGGGTTATATGAATAGATGGCTTGGTCACATTCCATCAGAGCAACTACCTGCGGCTAGATGGATAACCATTTCTTGGTTAGCAAGAAGTACATGGCTCAAGATGTAGGCAAAGAAATTGCATTTTAAACATGGAATGAATGATGTTGCCTAAATATTTAATGAACAAAAGTGGTATGGCATTACATGTGATTGCTCTGTGTGTTATGGCTACATCACACAACTGAATGTATTGTGAAAACCTCACTGGGGCAGGAAATCCCAGGATTGTCGTAGCTGGAAAATATACTTAGATGATCCAGATGTTTCCCCAGATAGATCCATCTATATCCAGAGTTATAATAGACAGGTCTATTAAATTTGTGGCACCACAGCTATTTATTTGCAAAGAAAATGGACCATGTGCATGTCAGGAAAATTTAGTGCTGTACATAATCCTCATTTTTATATTTTAAATGCTTTTAAATCAGCCCTGTTTTAATGGGTTATTTAATACCATTAAGATTGGTTCTTAGCTGTATTTTGTTTTAATTTTATTGTGAGCTAAGCAACATTAAGAGGGCCATAGTTCCCTACCACTGCACTAAAACAACCAATGTTGCCAAAAGAAGTCACACTGCTTCTTGGGGTAGGTTAACATGGTAGTTGTGTAACAAGGCAGTTTCACAATGTCAAGAAACTGATATTATTGATCAAGCTAACTGAGTAAATAGTTTAATCAAGCACGCAACTTTTTTTTTGGTGGGGGGGGGGAGACTACAACTATCTTTATTCCAATAGTAAGAATATGAAGGAATTAATTGTTGTTCTAAAATATACTTAGCTCCTAAGAAACATATATTATTTGAGTGTCAGCTTATCATGAAGGATTTGAATTCACAACATCAATGATATTGCATTTATGCACCTGGACAGAGCCTTCTACCTTATGGCCATTGATGGTGTTCACACACACCCCTCTGACCTAACCAAAAAACAAAACAGCAATACACATACAGGGTAAAATAGGCATACATTTATCATTCAAGCTGAAGTTCACAAGGACACCACACAACTTCATATATAAGTAACTTCCGTACTCATGCTCTGTGATGTAGTTTTAATGAATTAAGGAAAAGAAAGCATGATTGAATCCTTTCTGAATGAAGTCACAATACAGTCACAAAGGGAACTGCATCAAACTCCTGAATAGCGTAATAATCCAGTAAGAAATACAGTCATTTTTTAGAAGGCATCTTATAGGTAGTTCATATTGGAATGTATGTCTCTTTTTCTGAATACATGTCAACTTCAAAAAGGTGGCCTTAGACAAATACCAGTGCTTGTACACACTAGAGCATTAGCTGTAAGGGATATAACATACATATAGGCAGAACTTGTAAAAACAATACCATTTCACTGAGGTTGCAAAAATTGTTTTATATGATGGATTTACTATCCAGCCATGTAGCTAATGGTTTGAGCGAAACATGACAGATTTCTACAAGTGTAAGAGACACATAACACATGATAGGCTCTGATAAACTGAGAACTGAGAGAATTATGTATGTTATTGCCTCAAGGGTGGATTTATTTTCAGCATCTCAGTGAAATCTATTATGCATTCCACATGCGCAAATATATGAAGTAGATCAATTGGCTATTTCTGAAAGCTTTTTTATTTCTTTGCAAGAAGATATATCTGCCAGATCCAGAGATATAACATCTTGACTCACATATCATAAAGAGAGAATTCATCAAAACACTGAATTTCAGAACCACAATTCATAAAGTATAAGGAAGTACTCTTTTGTCTCTCCTTTCACTCCTTCCATTCTAAGTCACCATGGATATTTTCTAAAATGCCCCACCTGGCATTACTGCTGTTCATTTGAGAAAATGTCATATACTCATGGCAAAGAGCAAACAGATTGAGTGAACAGATTGACAGACACGACTGAGGAGACACAAAGCAACATTTGAAAGGGAAAGGAGAAAAGAAAGATGGGGGAATGGTAGTGCATCATCAAAAAGTTTTTCCTGGTGCCATTGCTCCTAAAACCTCTATTTTTCCTGGCAGATGAAGCCTAATCACTATTGCAAAGCAGATCATCACAGAGTACATTTATTTCCTTCTGGTACTAGGAGTAGGAGTTGTGTCTCTCACTCTTTGTTCAGTAAGAAATCACCTACACTGGAAAAATAATGCAGTTTGACACCTTTTTTACTGTTTGGCCAGTAAATCCTGGGATTTACTGTTTTATGAGGCACCAGCACTCTTTGGCAGAGAAAACTAAAGGCCTTATAAAACTACAAATTCTGCACATGGAGTTTTATGTAACCATCAGGATGATATGTAGACTTTAGGTGCAACTACACTGTAGCTATAATGCAATTTGACCCCACTCTAACTGCCATCACTTTATCCTACAGAATCCTGGGATTTATAGTTTTGTGAGACATCAGCACTCTTTGGCAGAAAAGGCTACATGCCTTATAAAAACTACAAATCTTAGAACTCTGTAGGATGGAGCTACAACATGAAAGTGGTGTCAAATTGCATTATTTCTACAGTATAGATGTACCCTAACTTGTCCTACTGTTTCAGTAGGTCTGCTCTAAGCATGAGTAAACCATAATGGATCTACTCAATGCATAATTTGACCCTGAAGGAATAAGAAGAATTTTACCCATCCACAGTATGGTATGTACGTCAGGGCGGACAAAAACTGTTCTCTCCACCCTTATCCCCAAGGCCCAGACCCAAAATCTGCACAGAAGTTTGTGAGACACTGCTGAATGGGGTCACATGTTCTGGCAGCTGGAAGGGACACTGCAGGAAAATGTCAGGAAATTCTTTTATCAACATTCCTTGAGCTAAAGCCTGAATCTGAAATAGGATTAGGATATCTCAGTGAAGACAGTGAAGTGTTAGGATACCAGTGTAGTGGTTCTCAACATTTTACCCTTCTGACTCTTTTTAAATCTACATGCAGATGTCACCTCCACACACACTCAATATATTCTACAAATAAAAATATTTTGTTTGTTTAGTGCATGTATTTTTGTTCATACATTCATGTATATTCATATTTTAATATTTTATATGGAAATAACTCTCCTCTTCCTTCTTCATCTCCTCCCTCAGGCAAAGGCTCCAAGTGTTGACCTTGCCTTTCTCTTCCCCCCAGGAAAGAAAGTTTGGGAAAAGGAGGAAGGGAATGAGAAGTGGGGATCAGGGCCTCCGAGTCTTATGCCCCCCTTGAGAAACTCTTGTGGCCCCACTGGGGGTCCCATTTCACTATTTGAGAATCACTGTTTTAGTGTGATCACTATGTAGAGAGATCTTGTAGCATTTTTGAGACTAACTGAAAGAAAGAAGTTGGAAGCATCAGATTTTGTAGACTGTAGTCTACAAAAGCTTTTGCTGCCAACTTCTTTCTTTCAGTTAGTCTCAAAGGTGCTACAAGTTCTCTCTACACAGTGCTTCCATAGACTAACATGGTTATATCTTTGAATTCTGTCTCAGTGTGATGTTTGATTCCTCAGTGCTCATTTCAAATAAGATTTCATTTTACAAAAGTGTCCTGAATTTTTGTAGGTATGATTAAGTTTTCTTTTCTTTTTTTCACTAAAGCTATGATTGCAATAATGAGATAGCCAATATCATTTGATCCAGTACATGCAGAAGCATTTATGAGAACTGGTTCTGCATGTACTGGATCAAATGATATTTTGTTGTGTATTGATCATCTATATACTTAATGACACACAAAAAACCCCATTAGCTGATGTAGTGATGGTTTTATTTTTGAAATCTTTATCATAAATAATAATGATAATAATAATGGAAAGTAATGGAAATATGGGAAAATGGAAAGCATCCTGTTAAGGACATTGTTGTTGTTAACTGCCTTCAAGTTGGTCTCAACCCATGGCGACCTTATGGATGAGGCATCTCCAAGACCCCTTTCCCCCATGGCTCTGCTTAATTCCTGCAAACCCATACCTGTAACCTCCTTAATAGAGTCCATCCA
>CM034701.1:276717320-276732179 GCA_020142125.1 Phrynosoma platyrhinos | reverse complement strand
ATCAAATATTTCCTTGATGTACAATTTCCCACACAGCAGTTTGCTCACCTCCTGAAAAAGGCCTGCAATCTGATGCTAATGTCTAGGTGAGTGTGACTCTTTTATCCTCTGT
This sequence comes from Phrynosoma platyrhinos, assembly GCA_020142125.1. Classification (NCBI taxonomy): domain Eukaryota; kingdom Metazoa; phylum Chordata; class Lepidosauria; order Squamata; family Phrynosomatidae; genus Phrynosoma; species Phrynosoma platyrhinos. The sequence goes on along the minus strand of CM034701.1, from coordinate 276,732,067 downwards.
TAATAATTACTTCCACTCCTGCCCAAGAAGCAGCCCTTCTTTTATCGGAGTATCTCTTGGAATGCTAATTAAGCATTGCCATCCCATCCTCAAATGTGAAACCTGTAGCAATATGTCTGTTCCTCACGTTTCTGCTTATTTCTTTCCTAATAAGTTCATTTTATCAATAATTCTGATCAATATTAATCATGTTTCCTTGAAAGACAATTTGAGAACACAGAACAACTGATTTAAATCTTATCAAACATGTTGACTGCTAACAATCCAGGAAAGCATATCTAACCATTCTTCCCTTTAGTCATTTGTGTTTATGGGTTTTATTTTATTTTTTTAAAGATTATTATTATAACTATTTCAACCATGCAATTATAAATAAAAAAGCCAATTAATAGAACATATTGTACAACAAATCATTATGATGAATCCATACAAGAAATATTTCAGTGACTCTCAAAAGCAGTCTAGCTGTCCCCAAAGATCTCCTGCTTTTTTAAAAAACTTTTTTTTAAAAGTTGAAATTGACTGAGTGAGTTTCAGGGATTGTAGACTGTCAGGAATAGTGCAAATTGAGTCCACTTTTAGGGTTAGGGTTAGGGGATCGTGGGTACTGTATTTTATTGTAGCACCAGAGCTCTCTGACAGAGAAGGCTCAATGTCTCAGAAAAAAAAACCTATTCCTATGATTCCCTAGCACTAACCCTAACCCTAAAAGTGGACTCAATTTGCCCTATTTCTGGCAGTCTGCAACCCCCCTTTATTTATTTCATTTATATGCCATCTTTCTCCCAGAGTGGGAGCCAAGACAGATCATAAAAAGAACAAAATTTTAAAAAAGTAAGTTTTAAAAAAAACACAAAACCCCTGGCAAGCATTTAAGACATAATTTAAAAACCAACACTTTAAAACTATAACTACAAATAATTTAAAATCATCCAAAAGCATACAAAATTTAAAATAAATAAATAAAGCACTTCCCATTAAGAAGCAATTATTAATTAAAAGCCTGCTTGAACTAGAAAATATTTGACTGATATAAAAAGGAGAGCAGGGAGGGAACAAGGATTCTAGTTCCACAGAGCAGAAACAGCCATGGAGAAGAGTATCTCCTGTGTTCTCACTAAACATGCCTGTGATAGTGGCAGGACCAAGAGAAAGCCTTATGGATCTTAAAGCTCTAGGAGGTTCATATAGGGAAATACAGGCTGCATCTACACTGCAGTAATAATCCAGGGAGATTATCACACATGCAAGTAAAGTGTTTTTTCCCCAATGGGATAAGGTCATGTTATGGGTTGCAAACGGATGTTGCTGTGGATGGGAGATGCCTCAATGGTGCTGTCCCTGTATGCCACATGGCTTTATATAGGCCCTTTAACCAATCAGGGACTGGGAGGGGTGAAGGTTCCTCCCCCTCCAGGCCCCCCACCAATCATTGGTGCTGTTTACCTGTGGCACCAGCCAATCGGGCTGCACTTCTGCCCCCGGTACCCACTAGGAAATGTAGTCCTAGCACCAGGATGGAAGTACTGCTCCCTCCAGTCTCCACAGGCCAATCCCAGCCCAGCCAGTCTGGCACAAGGCCTGCCAGGGCTCTGGTGGGTCTTGAAATGCCCCCAGCCAGCAGCTCTTCCCCCAGCAGCAATCACGCTGGTCTGGTGAGTTGGGCGGCTTAATTTATCACACACCAAAATGCTGCAAATGCCACCGGATGACTATAATCCGCTTCCCAGCTGCACTTAAGTCGCCGATTTTCAAGCACGGAAGCTTCCTGTTTTTCAAAATCGGTGGGCTAAGCACAGCTGGGAGATGGGTTGAAATCGCCTGGCAGCATTGGCAGTGTTTTGGTGTGCAATAACATCCATTTGCAACCCATAACACCACCTTATCCCATTGGGGAAAGGACACTTTATTTGTGTGTGAAAAAAATCTCCCAGTTTGACACCACTTTAACTGCCGTGGCTCAATGCTATGGAATTCTGGAATCTGTGGTTTTGTGAGTAATTTAGCATTCTCTGTCAAAGAGCTCTTCAGTTCCCAGAATTCCATAGCATTGAGCCATGGCAGTCAAAGTCGTATTAAACTGAATTATATCTGAATTAGTTGATAAGCCACAGTCTTTCAGATAGTCTGGACCTAACTCTCAGAGAGCTTTATAGGCCATGTCCCTGAAAATGAACCAGTAGGAAGTAAAGCCTTTTTAACAATATGCAAGTTTGAAGATAAATGTAAGAAGATAATTATATATATAAAACCCCATCTAAATTTCAAGCCACAGTAAACTTGATATTGTCCATACAAATACAAAGAAACATAAGCCAGACTTGCTCAGATCAACAGAACAGTAATGTTACATGATTTTTTGCTTTAATTGGAAACAACATACTTCAGTTGTTGACTTGAACAGAATCTAAATATGATCTGAATTCAGTTTAGTGCACTCTGGAATAAACTCAGAGTAGTTACAGGACAGATATGCCTGTGTTTCCACAAAGTGTTGCAAACAACCTGCACTTCTTTGTTGTTTTCAGTTTCTTTGTTGTTGCATTATCTTTCAGATAATCATACTTTAGGAATCTTCATTTTGAAAAGGAAATCACTACTTGCTAGACTTTAATTTCCTTATTCAGAGAACTAATATGTGTGCCTATATTCTATAAAATTAATCAAATCTATTATGAGCTTTAATACATTCTCTTAATTGCTCACACTGATAAAAAAGAAACCTATGCTCCTTTAGTGTCATTTAATGAAATTAAACAAATCAATCAGATTTCCTCTTCAGTTTTATATTAGCTTTGCAAAATGTAAGAGTTGGTCTAAGTGGTATTCAGGGAAAACAAAGAATTTACACTACTTTGAGAATATAAAACCACATGTTGTAAGTTGTCTATCTACAAAGCAGAGAGATATGACTTGATTTCTGTACTAGCCATCTTCTTAGGCAGAAGATGGAAGTGAAATATTTACTTTGTGACTATGAGATGAACTGCTAAGTATCTCTAAAATACTGGCAATATTCTAATTCTTAAGTCCACATTGTATATTTCCTTGCTAAAGTTTTTACATGGAGCTATTTAGTTGCTGATGATAGTGAAGAACTGGGAATGGTAAAATAGGAGAGCGTAAGTACATATTCTTCCATGTTACCTCCTTTAAATGAAATAAAATGTTACATTCATTTTGATTGTCAAGTCCATTCTTCCAGTTCAGTTCATTTCGGAGTTTCACTTTACAACTAAACTGTTGGAAACTTGACATGGGATTTAGCAAGCTTTAGATAACATAATCTCTGTCTAATGGGATTTTTTTTTAAGCCAGTTGCTAAGTGTATGAATTATAAGAAAAGAAGAACAATCAACTTCAATATCAATGAATGAACTGTAGAGGTTCAAACAGCGGACAATGTACGTTTTCCATCAACAGAATTGTTTAATAAGAATCCATCATCAATGCAGGAAATGCTAGAAACACCAGCAATAAGTGAATCATGATGACTTATTTCTTTTTAATTCTATAGTCCCAGCTGGAACAAGGTGTGATTGGAGAATAGTTTAATTGTTCATAGACATCTGTCTTTGGATTCAATTGAAAAATAATATCCTGGGCATAAAATAGCCCACAAAATTTTTGACATTTTTATATCTTTCACAATCAAGGCATTGTCAGAAAGTCAGGTAGTGTGGTTCGCTCTCTCCTTTTTTAAAAAACAAAACAAAACTTATAGACGCATTTATAATATAAGAGAATAAAACACCAGCAATATATCAATAGGTACAGCTGGAAAGCAGATGTTCAATTGAGTGCTCTCAGTGCTTAGGGAAAACTATTAAAACTGTTACTTACCCAAATGAGAAATTTTGATAATTTATTGTTCCTGGTTTTTTAAAAGAAACCTCTTCATCCTTTTTCTCTTTTGAAAGTTGAATTCAAATATCTCTTTTTTAAAATTATTGAAGTCGATTATGCAAAAAGTAGCCCAAGGCTACTGTCAATCAAATGAGCCAATGTCTTGTAAGTTGTTTACTATACTGTGAAACAAAGTGATAAATGTGTGTCAACCAGTAAAATATGACATTTAGTATTGGGCATATCTACTTTACATCCGTTTCATATTGGTTGCAATAATTTCTCCTAGGACATTTTAAAAAGAGTTCTGGTGATTAAAGGAAGCATATAATATTAAGCTTTATAAGGTACTTGTAGTCATGCAATCCAAGTCTCTCCGTATCTGTGTGGCCACTCTCTCATTCTGTTTTTCAAATGCATGTAAAAGTGGTACTGGCACACTGCCCTCCATCTCTGTGCATGTTTTTCATCTGCCTTATGAATAGTGACAAAAAATAATTGGTTTCCTTGAGCATTCTGCTGGCTTTGGTTCCAAAACAATAACAGTCATTTGGACAAAACAGTACTGGCCTAAATTATTAGTGAAATGTGGAACTTAGAATGAAGTTAAGCATGCACACACCTTAAGGAAAAATTGAAAAATGGCAGCGCTTGAAATTAATACTCACTTGTAATATTATTTGGGGTGTAGAAGTGGGTATGGGTACACACACACACTGTTATAACACTTAAATTTATGTTGTGCTATATGTTGCCAGCCAGTATGTCTCAGTATTCAAATTACAGGGCAAAAATTATGGACATGATAAAGCACATTTAAAGTATATACATTTCAGATCAAGTTCAGCAAGTGATATCTTCTGATACATTTCCCATTAAAATCTCTAGGATTTTAAATGCTCAGTTTTGGGTGGATCATGCCATTATGTAGTTATGCATTTATTATTTCACTTCAACCAAAGATAAGTACTTTAAAAGAGACTCAAAGCAACTGCTTGACTTTGCCACTGAAATCAATTAAGCTTGAAAGTATTTAATTCACCAGACTGTAACCCATATTTATTTATTCTTAAAATTCCTACACCAGGACACCTCATAGCCATACTTCATCAATGGCAATTTATAATTAATTAAGATTTAGTGTGTCTATTAAAGCTCTCTCTCTCTTTCTACACACACACAAACATACACAATAAAATTAAGGAGATGGGAATCTACACTTCATTTGTGAGAAAGATAGTAGTCGGTGATTTTAAAGCCATGAATACTCTGCATCTTTATCAGGTGGCCTTCCTCACATCGAGAGATTTCCATTAAATGAATAGTATACAATGTTAATCCTGCATATCAATATTAAAGGGATATCAGCTAGGATGGAATAGGACAAGGAGGCAGAAGGAGGGATGATATTGGTGGCTGGTGATTTCCATGTCAGTGTGTCAGTGAATCCACTTTGTGGGTTAGTCTGACCTAGGGAGGTATCTTCATAAATTTCATTCTCACAGACAAGAATGAAGTATTTTATCAATTAACTCATCACAGAAAAAAGGTTGTTAAGAAATGCAGTTTGCAAAGACAAATCTTAATTTGGTATTTATTCTCTCTGTGTGTGTGTGTGTGTGTGTGTGTGTGTGTGTGTTTTACAGTATGTGGAAGTTTTAAAATAAGTTTTCTGAATAGAAAACAACATTTCTGCATAGAAAGCAAGTTAGCACAGAAAATAAATAGAAATGTTGTCTTCTGTGCAGGAAACTTATTTTCTGTGCAGAAATCGCCAAGCAGAATACCAAAAGAAAGAAAGACATGCATTTTTTACATAGACTTAAATCCTGAACTATGAAGGATATCACCTGGTTTAGGATTTTCCTCATCCACACTCAAGAAATCAATTTTTTGAGCAATTTTCAAATATTTTTAATATTCTTTCAGTTCCTAAAATGTTAAAGGATCTTCTGAAGGGCCACACTCTATCCCAGAAATTGGCTTCACACATTGGCTAGCTCCTTTAAATTTAAGATAGGAACTCAAAGTGGATTTGCCATCCCATTGACATGAAAGCTGCCAGCTTTCCTATCAATGGAGTTTGTATCAAAAGTTATAACAGAGACCCTGAATGTGGAAATATGAGAATATTGACCATGTAAACTCAACATGGTAGATATTGTTAACTGCACAATGCAATGAGATGTTACCCAGCTTTAAATTTTCTGTTAGCTACATCTTCTGGCTCAAATCCCTACCCCTCATTGTTGGTATTCTGGAGTTATTACTTCTTAAAAACCAGGCCCACAAGGCTGCATCCACGCTGCAGAAATAATCCAGGTTGACACTACTTTAACTTCCATGGCTCAGTGCTATGAAATTCTGGGAACTGTAGTTTTTAAGATATTTAGCCTTCTCTGTCTGAGATCTCTGATGCCCCAGGGATCTACAATTCTCAAAATTCCATAGCATTAAGCCATGGTAGTTAAAGTGGTGTCAAACTGCATTATCTATGCAGTGCAGATGCAGCTCAAGCATAGAAGGACAAATAGTGAGAGTAAATCTATTCTTGGTCCATGGTCTATAGAGTGGCTCAAAGTGTTAAACCCTCTGATAACCCCCTCTGCAGTAATTAATCATGTCAAAACTTGGAAAAAAAATTAAGAGCTACTGTTACAAAATAACTATTTGTTCTACAGTTTTTAGAAAGGAGAATGTTGATAACAGGAAAATCTTTGGATAAACCTGTTACAACTTTATGAATGAAGGATCTGAAAAAGGAATAAAGCTTACAAACAAAGCTGGCAGTTCTTAGCAACAGAAGATGTTTTTTTACATCTCCCACGGGATTTATTCTGTAATATCTCACAATGTTCTGGGAAAATCCCATCCTACCACATTGCCACACTACACACTTATAGTGCTGCTATTCCACTATTACTGCCCTGTCTGCCTCCTGTTGCATTCTGAGGCTTGTAGTTCAATGAGGCCTGAGAGCTCCCTGGCTCAGAATTTTAAATGCCCCTACTTAAACTGCAAATCCAGAATGCAGCAGGGGGCAGCCAGAGCAGTTAAAGTGGAAAAGGGACACTATAAGAGTGCAGTAATCTATCTGGATTGAAACACTAGATCAATGAGGTGTCATTATGAGTTTTCCATCATTTGCTCACTTTGATGGTGAGCCAGGGATACCCCTGACTGTGGGCCTTTGCAGACTGCTAGAAATAGTGCAAATTGAGTCCACTTTAAGGGTTAGGGTTAGGGTTAGGGAATCATGGGAACTGTATTCTATTGTGGCACCAGAGCTCTCTGACAGAGAAGGTTCAATGTCTCAGGGGGGGGGGGAACAATTCCCATGATTCCCTAGCACTAACCCTAACCCTTAAAGTGGACTCAATTTGCACTATTTCTGGCAGTCTGCAAGGCCCTAAGTGTATGTGCCTTCAAGTCTCCTGTTGACTTATGGCAATCCACAGATTTTTCATAGGGGTTCCTTAGGCAATAATCAGAGGTGGTTTTGCAAGTTCCCTCCTCTGATATATAGTCTATAGCACCTGGTATTCATTGGCTGTCTGCCATCTAAATACTGATCAGGGCTGACCCTGCTTAACTTCCAAGATCAGACAGGATCTGATGCCTTTAGGGTATTTAGATAGGCACATGCCTATTCCAGCCCAACTCCTCTGTCCACATTTAATGGCCAATTTACATGGTCAGTCAGGACTGCTTTCCTACAAACATTTGCTTTAGAGCAAAACAAAAACAAAGGGGCCTCAGTGTATTATGTATCTAACAAAAAGAGTAGCTTGAGGGTAAATCTAACTGAAATTTTGAGAGTAAATCCAGTTGAAATCAATTTTGCTTATTTCTGAAAAATCATATGCAGGATCAAGCTGCATACTGTCTACCTGGCACTTTGATAAGTAGTGATTATGGTGTTTCTCATTCCAGTAGGCAATGCATGGAAACCTGAATTTCCACTGCTGTTACAAATGACACAACATACAGCTTCATTAATCTTTATATACTGTGGTGTTGTTTCATACTGTCTACAAAACTGGACTTTCTCAATCTCTCTTTCTCTCTCTTTTGAAGATATAACTACAAGGCTCCCTTTCTTTGGTGTGAAATGAACCTTAGCAATACAGCTAAGTGGTTCAGTCATTTTAGCAAAACATCATTTTGTTAACTGTAGAAAACAAACAAACAAAAAAAAAATCCAGCACTCCAGGGAGCATTTGCCATGTGATGTCATCAGGCTACTCTGACCTACGCACTCAGCAAATCCAGCAGAGATCATTTCTCAAGTCTTCTTGGAGAAAGAGGAGAGAGGTGTTTTTTTGTTTTGTTTTTTAGTTTGATCTGTGAGTTAATCTGTTCCTATTCTTTCTTTCTTTCTATTCAAAGGTTGAATGGCTGTACCAACCTACATTTGATTCTTTCTATTTCTGCTATTCTAAGAACTTCATAAAGACTGTAATCCCCATTGCAGAGAGGATCCAAGTTAAGTGCAGACATTCTTTTCTTGTGCTGTAAAGAAGCAATAGGCCTAGAACATATACCATGTGAATGCTACAGCATGTTGTAAAATTGTTGTATATGCCATTATTATTATTATTATTATTATTATTATTATTATTATTATTATTATTATTATTTCAGAGGATGCCAATAGCAAACTCCATCTGAAGAAACTTGCCAAGACAACCCCATGATAGGTTAGGTTTGCCTCAGGGTTTCCATAAATCAAAAATGACTTGGAGACACACAACAACAAATATTGGTATAATTTCATTTGTGCCAAGCAATTTTATTTTCTTGGTTCCAGCTGAAGGGTGGTCTCAAATACATTTCTGCAAGCAGTTTTATTGTGCAGTTGTTAAGTCCCTACCTTGACTACAAGTAGTTGTACAATGGATACAATCAGCTCAACATTTCCCTTGTGCAATATTTCATGCTGCAAGCTGATACTTGCATTGCACAAACTTTATTGCCATTAAGGAGTTCCTTTTCACATCTATTTGAATGGGACTTAAGCTCAACCTGTTAACAGGGTCTAGACCCAATCCTTTGCAACCATTTGACATTTGATAGGGTCCATGTTAGGAGGACATAGTGAGACACTTCAGCTTAAAAACATTTCAGATGGAATAAAACATAAATTGTGAGCTAATATGATAGGGGATTTCTACTGACCCATTTTGCTTTCCTTTCAAAGCCCATTACCCTGTACAGAAGACTTTTCATCTAAACCATTAGCAGTTATTTGTTTGCTAAATGAGTTTAGAGATCTACTTAGACATAATTTAAATACCATTTAAAACTCCATTAGCTATGTTTATTACCAAAATTTAAATAGTAACTTATTCTTGGCTCCTTAAAAAAATAGGGAAGAAACAGTAGAAATGGCTGGCAGAGTTAATTAACCCAGTGGTCTTCAACCTCTCAAGGCTAAGGCTCAGTGCTAACATGACTCATTGACCTGCAAAAAAACACATTAGCAAGCCTGACCAGAAATCACCAGAAAAAGGAATGGGAACCAGAGAGAGAGAGAGAGAGAGAGAATATCAACCTCCTATTTATATTCACAGCTGACTCAGTACTGAGAAAATAAGAAAGAAGCCTTTTGTAATCCAGCTATCAAAAGTAGAAAATATCTGAATTTTCAATATGAGACATAGAGGATTTAATCTGCATTTAAGGAATTATAGTTGAACATGCAGGTTAGTGTTATACAGAATACAGAATACAGTTGTCCCTCCATTTTTGTGAGGGATCCATTCCGGACCCTTTCCCCCCCCCAAAAAAATGGAAAATTGCAAATATTCAAGCCCCATAGGTTTGAATGGCAGCATGAACCTGTGGGTGTCCACGGGCACACACCATGGATGGGTGCCCCATTTTGTCCCCCTCCATTTGCTGCCCACGAATACCAAGTCAGTGAAAATGGAGAGGTGACTGTAAAGGGACTGCCAAAAAATCTCTCCCATAGGTAGCTAGATAGAATAGAATACACACAGATAGAGCAAATCAAATGTGCCATGTGTATGTGTGTGTGTGTGTGTATGTATGTTTGAACTTAAGGTGGATAAACATTTGACATATTCCTTTTCTAATCTTCTCATTTTCCAGCTTTGACATACAAACAACTGAGGATTAAATTTATAATTTGCCACAAGTGCACTCTTTTAGAGCTTTGATATTCAAATAGGTACTAAAATCACAAGCCCTAAATTAGCAGTTCCCCAATAAAATACTGCCATTGTAGACACAACTCTTGTGAGTGTCAGTGAATTGTAGGTACAATGCTATGTAGCAGTTATGTCTTACAAATACATATTTAATCAAAATAACACTCCTTGCTTTTAATTCAGTGCAAGAAAAGCTCTTGCAGGGCACGGAACCTGGTGCAGCTTATCAAAGAAAGAAAAGAGACTTCCAAAAGTTAATGAGGGGAGGTGTTCAAACAATCGTACTTGCAATTAGAATAGCACTGTAACAGCAACTTCTGTCTCAATGTGATTCAAAGGCACATATCTGTGCATGAAATAGAAAAAGTCCCATCATTTCCAATTGAGGAGTGGGATAAAAATGATGTAGATTACCACATTAGTAGTTACATACTCATCTTGAACCCAATATTGTGCCTTCTGCACCATGAGTGGACATGTATCTTGTAAAATGGTGAAGGCATGAAAAGGAATGCATTGTGCTGTCTGGACATATCTCTAACACTGTTAAACCTGACCATGTTTCCCAGTTGACATGTCTACAGTATTTGATTTGAAGAAGCCTCTCACAGCAGCTTCTGGCCACTTTGAGGGCATGCATCATTTGAACACCACACCCTCACAGTGGCTAGAAGCTGCTTTATTTGGCCCATGTGTTTCAGGCCTATGTCTGTGTGTCTATGGCTGCATCCACACTGCAAAAATAATGCAATTCAAAACCACATAAATCTACCATGGCTCAAATCTATGGAATTTTGGAATTTGTGCAATCAGCTCTCTCGCCGATAGGGCTCCAGCCTTTGCCTCCAAACCAACCCAAGCCCAGGGTAGAAGCCTTGGAGGGGGAAGGAGGGGGAGATAGGAATGAAGGGTGAGAGGGAGAGAGGGGGGAATTCAGTCCAGTTGTCCCCAATGGCAGTGTGGCTGCCTGCACATGCTGCCATTGGGGACAGTGTGGGCTTGCTGTCCATGCATGCTCAAATCTGTGGATGGCAAGTCCGTGGGTACCGAGGTCCCACTGTAGTTTGTTGTGGCACCAGAGCTCTTTGTGGCACCAGAGCTCACAAAACTAGTTTCAGGAATTCCATAGCATTGAACCATGGGAGTTAAAATGTTATCAAACTCTTATTATTTCTGTAGTGCATATGTGGTCTGTATGTGTATGTGTATTATATGGTGACTATTCCAATTTTCTTCTCTATTGCTATGGTTCATGTTTCTTCAACCCATGTGTCCCCATTGTATCTTATTTATATTGCTTTATAAGGACTAAATAAGTCATCTGTATGTTCATGTTAAAGTATATATTTAATATCCCAAAAATGTATGTAAATGAATAAATAGAAAGAGATAATAAGTATGTCCAAACACTTTTCAACACACACAACATGAAATAAATATTGTCTTTTTTTAGTGTGAACACTGAGAATATATTTATTGAATGTTTCAATTTTACATTCATGAAAAATTGTCAAGTTTATTGCTCTCTCCACCAAATGTAATGACTGCTTTCAGATTCCTTTAAATTTTTCATTTTTGTTTAGCATTTACATAGCACAGCAAAACAATACTCATAAGCATGAAATCCCAAAGTCACCTCAGGATAAAGGAAGGGATTGATAAACACATAATAGTCATTTTTGATACTTTTCATCATTAGTCAAGCTGAGAGAACAAATTGGAATCTGAGCATCTGGTGATTTTGTGAAGGGATCTACCAATAAATGTAACAAGTGATGAAGGATAATTCATATTAAAAGATAATGGATATTATATGCAATTATGACTGTAACCAGCCCAAGTGTTTTTAAAATGAATGCCTCTCTGTGAAAACACAGAGGTAGGTAGATTAGTCATTGGGAATGTTCAGGGTTTTTTATTTCTTCTTCGACATGGACATGTCCATCTACACCTCTAATTTTATTATGAAGTTGGCAGCCTTGCTATGTCAAAGTCAAAGGCTTCCAGCTCACAAACAGAGCATGAAGTACATATCATCCCTATAAGATATTAAGGAACAACCAAGTCCAATATCCCTTCCTTCCTATATATATATATATACAGTCATCCTTTCTGATTTGTGGAGGATCTGTTCCAGACCACCACCACCCACAAATCAGGAAAATCACCAACATTGGGGTCCCATTTATTTTAATGGCCATATGCATGCTGCAGATGCAGGCACCATTTTGTCCCTTGGTGCTTGCCATCTACCAAAGACTGAGGGACGTGAACATCAAGTCCACAAATGGAGAGGGACGAATGTGTGTGGGTATGTGTGTGTATGTGTGTGTGTGTGTAGCTTGGAAACCACTGTTAGGTCTGATGCTTTGCATGCAGAATTCCTTTGCTGATTCCATCTTCCTTTCTACACATAGTCACAAGCCATAAGTTAGCAATTTCCCACCTAGAGAATGTATGTAAACATCAGGATGATATGCAGACTTTGGGTGCAGTTTAATGGCCACAGCACCATCCTACAGAATCCTGGGATTTGTAATTTTGTGAGGCACCAGCACTCTGGCAGAGAGGGCTAAAGACCTTGTAAATCTACAATCCCAGGCTTCCATAGGATGGTGCTACAGCACTTAAAGTGATGTCAAACTGTATTATTTCAACAGTACAGATTATCTTCTGTCAGAGTGTGACTTTACAGTTCAATGTTTCTCAAAAATAAATTCATCTGACTTTAGTGGGACTTCTTTTAGGTAAATATGTATTGCAAATTGATTCGCATTAACATTTTCATTGAATTGTTCCATATATGATTTAGACAAGAGAAAATATGGTAACTATTCCTACCCCACCCCCACCCCCACCCTCATAATACATATAGAAGCACAGAGATTACAAGAATGGCTACAGATTGCATTGCAAGCTATTATATGAAAATTGGCAGCTAAAGTCACATACTCAAAGGATTGTCTAAGGCAACACCAGAGCTTCTCAAATGTACGAATGCAGGTATACAGTCTTCAGAATACTGTTCTTCAAGGCTTGCCTTCATTTTATTCAATTCATATATTAGTTCAAGGTTAAACCATTGGGATTGAATTAAGAGAGTTGTTCTATAATGTAGAGACAAAGAGAAGGAACTGTGAATCAAGACATTTCCCATTAAATATCATCTCAGCTATGAATTAAGTGGGTGGCCTCAGGCAAGTTACTGTCTAAGACTCACCTCCCCATCCAATCTGGAATATGATGATGATAACATTGACCTATGTTACAAGGTTGCTGAAAGGATTATTGAGATAATGTGCACCTATATACAACTGAAGTTTTCCTTCTTACCGGTACTTTCCTTTTTGAAGCTGTCTTCAACTCCATTTAAAAAGTGAACATATAATACTGTTCAACATGGGAAAGATTAAGACTTCTGGATTTTTAATCATTGACAATAAAGTGAAGAACCCCAACATGTTCTGATACTTAGTGTTTTCTCCACAATTAATAAAATTCAAATAGAGCAATCAAATTGAATCTTTTTTTTATCTATAAAGATAAACTCAGCTCACTAATGAGTGGTGGCCTGCATCACATCCTGTTTTTGCACCATTGGGCAAACAACACAGGAGTCACTTTATTACAACCATAGATGAATCACATCTGGCCAATAAGCTGTGTTCAGTTTTGAGGATGATAGGTCAGAATCTTCACTGTCCTTCATACATGATGCAAAGAAAGGAAGGATATGTCAGGGAGCACTTTAAGCTTCACATGCTTTCTTGCTGAAATGTTTCAAAAATATTTTTTTCTTCTACATGGTATGTCCTGCATTCGCCCCCTACCCATCCACCCTTGCTTCAAAGACCTTGGTGACTCAGTGGTATCCAATGCATATTCATTAATGTAGGTCTCAAAAATCAAACAGACACTTGGCTTTATTGTTGTGCTTAATGAGAAAGAATTAAAATCCAGCAGGGACATGGCCCAGAACCTTTCTCTTCCTCTTATGTGTCAGCTTGACTCTCTATAGCTCTGTGATCAACTGCGCTCTAAGTAGAAGTTGACACTGGCTCAGCTTTCTGCAAATGCAGGTAAAATGGAATGCAAACGGCCTGAAACTCAATGCTGATGTACCCTGGTTCTGCACCATTACCCATAATTGGTGTCTTTGGCTTTGTATAGCTCAAGTTTCATTTCTTTAAAAGCATGGACTTTGAAAAGAATCGTGTTGGTTCTCTCCCCCCCCCCCCTTCTTTTTTTCCTCTGGTGTCACTGTTGAATTCTCACACAGCACAAGTTCATCTTTGAAAGAAATCCCCACCATTGGTCTTTAATAGCAATTTAATGGGCTGTAAAATCTTAGATTTTCTCTGACTGATTTTATTACCAGAAGGAGTGTTCCTTCATCACTTTGAGTTTGGTCAATAAAGACCTCTTTTTCAAAAAAGTCCATAATGCTCAGCAAACTAGAGAAACTGTAGCCCAAATCAGATTGAGCAATGTGATTCTTTTTTATTCCCTTTTCAGTAGCTACAATATTTTGGAAGAAGCGCAAGCCTCAGGTATTATTTGTTATTCCTATGTGAATCAATAAGGCTTGCTGGAAAATATTCTTAGCTGTGCCTGTTGTGAGCTTACAAATATTAGATGAAAGATCTCAGAGGAAACATATCATATGTAAGTTGCTGCTCTAACGCATTTTGTCAACTGCTTTGTGGCTTTGCCTATTACATACCAGGA
>CM034701.1:276696641-276715373 GCA_020142125.1 Phrynosoma platyrhinos | reverse complement strand
GCAGAGCAATCGGGGCGGCTTACAACATTACAATTTCTATACATTAAAGAGAATATAAAATCCTAATCCCACCCATCCTTCAAGAAGTAAGGGTTCTTCTTATTCTAGGCCGGGTGGTGCTGGGCTTAGCGTCTCTCCCCCAGACGACATCGGACGGCAATGGAGGGAGGGCTACTCCTCTTATTTTAGGCCTGATAGTGCTGGGCCCAGTGTCTCTCCCCCAGATGACACTGGATGGCAATGGAGGGAGGGCTCCTCCTCCTATTCTAGGCCTGATAGTGCTGGGCCCAGCGTCTCTTCCCCAGATGACATCAGATGGCAATGGAGGGAGGGCTCCTCCTCCCACCCCAGGCCCGATGGTGCCAGGCCCAGTGTCTCTCCCCCAGATGACACCGGATGGCAATGGAGGGAGGGCTCCTCCCCCCATTCTAGGCCCGATGGTGCTGGGCCCAGTGTCCCTCCCCCAGATGACATCAGACGGCAATGGAGGGAGGGCTCCTCTTCCCACTCTAGGCCCGATGGTGCTCGGCCCAGTGTCTCTCCCCAGATGACATTGGATGGTAATGGAGGGAGGGCTCCTCCCCTCACTCTAGGCCTGACGGTGCTGGGCCCAGTGTCTTTCCCCCAGATGACATCAGATGGTAATGGAGGGAGGGATGTATGGATGTGAGAGCTAGACATTAAGGGGGGAAGCAGACGGGTGGCACGGGGACGCCCCTGGAAGCTGAGGATCAGGGCCGAGGTATCTGTACTTCTCGGCCCCGCGGCACAGCATCCCAGGTCCAGAAAGGAGTTCTAAAATAGTGGTCCTTCCACAAGACACCGAAGGTGTGCTGCAAAAGGCCTCCGGCACACCTTCGGTGCCTCTTACGCTTCAGCGTGTGTGGACGCTGCAGTGGAAGTGCATTGTTGGAGTGCCGGCCATGTGGTGGGCTGGCTGCTCCGACGACATTTTCGGGAAGGGGTTGGGGTGCCCAGCGTGAGGCTGCCCCTCCCCTTCCTGGCCTCGAAAACGGCACTTTGCGCCATCTGCTCAGGCCCAAAGAAAGATGATAGGAAGAAAATCAATTCATTTGAGATATGGTGCTGGAGAAGAGTGCTGTGGATCCCATGGACAGCGAAAAGGACAAACAAATGGGTCCTAGAGCAGATTAAGCTGGAAACCTCCTTGGAAGCCAAGATGACCAACCTGAGGCTATTGTACTTCAGATACATCATGAGAAGGGAGGACTCATTGGAAAAGACAATAATGCTGGGAAAGGTGAAGGGAAATAGGAAGAGTGGAAGGCCTCATGCCAGATGGATGGATTATTAAGGAGGTCACGGGTATGGGATTGCAGGAATTAAGCAGAGCAGTGGAGGACAGGGGATCTTGGAGATGTCTTCTCCATAAGGGTGGCCATGGGTCAAGATTGAATCAAGGGCAGTTAACAACAAAAATACAGCATTTCTTTATATATACATATTTCAGCTGACCTTAAGAGAGCATGAGCAGTGATATGCCTTGATGGGACACAGGGACATATAATGCAATCTTTCCAGGCAATTGCTCATTCTATTCATGCTGCAGTCTCTGTTCCTTTTATCTCTATGGTCCTCTATTTTGGAGTGTTCACAACTCCAGTGAATTCTTTTGAAGAGTATGCATAACTTTGTTTTGAACTATATGAATATTTTTGTATCACAGATTGATGAATGTTGTCCTATGTTTTTATATATTATCACTTAAGTGTATTTATATTTGTTTTCAGCCCCTGAGGAAGGCCTAGTATTGCCAAAATGTGCTGGGCTTTTTAAAACACTAATAAACAGTTGACTGTCTTTTAGCACACAAAGCTTATCTCCTCTTTGTTTGCTGCTTGGCTACATTCTTTCATTTCCTTACCTATTTTATAATGCATAAGCAAAATGGTTTGCATTATCATGCTAAAAAAAGTGACATCTGAATGACCCCTTAATTGTATACACCTTTTAATTCTAGTTATTCCAGTGTGGAAATATCTGAAACCAGTGAGATGGACAATACAATCCAGTGCATTTTAATCCAAGAATAATTCCCACTATATTTAGTGACATCAGGTAATGTAGTTTATAGGTGCTGTGCTTCAATGATATTCTTTTATTTATTTACCTTAGTTGTACCCTACCATTGCAAAAACAGAAAAAGAAAAAAAGAAATGCTCAAGGTCATTTAAAACCAACACTTAAAAACAAGATAAAGCAATGCAAATCGCTATCTATTAAAGACTCTATGGACCATGTCTTAATGCTTTTTCCTCTAGTCTTTTTATAGTATAGCAGTAAGTGAAGCTTGAATTCTGCATACATAAATACATGCTCTTAGCTGCTACCTCTGCAACTCCTCTCATCCCAAAACCAGATTGCAGAAAGTTACTTTAATGGCTTGATTATAATGACCCGCTGAAGCCATCCATAAGGACGTTGTGGTGCTACAATGCTCTGGGTTACAGAGCTTTATCCTGTCACTGGTCATTTATGAATGGTTTCAGCATGCCATTTTATTAATTGTTCTTAAAAGTAACTTTTCAAGCTCAACTAAAATCCCCAGTTTGAAGTTTCCAAACAGCCAATAAAATTTTTCCACCTCAATTTTCTGCTTCCTATCTGGGCTTACTCTGGGCTTGCATTTTGGCCTCTGTTTAAGTTAAACATCATGACACATCTTTTGATAGTTTCAAAAATACCACAGTTTAAAACTTGTCTAGTAACCTTTAAGCGATGTAGTGTATATGCTGGTAACCTCAGTGTTGGACTTCTGTAATGCACTGGTATCCAGATTGGTGGCCCGTGCATCTAGGAATGATCATATTATACCTGTGTTAAAATCACTTTACTACTGACAATTAATTTCCGGGCAAGTTATAAAATGTTAGTTGTTACTTTTAAAGCCATACACGGTTTGGGTCCAGATTACCTATAGGATCGCTTTCTCCCATATAATCCACCCTGTATGGGAAGCAAAAACAGTTTTATTCAGGTAGACTTTTAATGGGATGGCTTTTATATGGAGTGTTTGTTATATGGGGTGTGTATCGTAGTTTTTAATGTAATTTTATACTATTTTTATTTGATGTTTTTTATTGTTTTAAAAACTTTTTATTTTGAGGTCTTTTTAAAATGTTAATTGTGAGCCACTTTGGGTCCCTTTCTAGGAGAAAGGAGGCATAACAATGAAATAAATAAAAATAAATAAGTGCACTCAGGTCTCCTGGGGGACATTTACTAGCCAGGACTAGGCTGGCAAGTGTCACCAAGAAGACTTTTATCTTCAGCTGCCCTCAAACCTGTGGGATGACCTGTTGGCAAGAGATTTAATAGCGGGATATGCTGTCTGAGTATAAAACAGCATTAAAGGCCAATATTTTCCAGCAGGTCTATCCAGACTGTGTTTAAAATTGTGAGCTGATTATTTTTAGTATGTATGCTTTTTAACTGATGATGTATTTTTAGTTGGTGCTCATGTTTCTAACAGTATTGCTTGCTGTGTTTTAATCTGTTGACATACAGTTGTGATAAATGGGGGTCCCTCCATTTATGGGGGCCTTCTCCCTTGTTTGAGGGGGTGATGTAATATGAGGAGTGATGACATCACTGGTAGTGTGAGGGCAACCATCCAATCAGATGGCTGTGATAAAAGAACCTTCTGGAGAGAGACCGTTGGGGCAGTTGAGAGGGAGAAGGCCTGAGGGGAAGCAAGGCTTGTTCTTAGTCAGGAAATTAGGTTTGGGGTCTGTTTGGCTGAAATGATTATTATTTTGTAACTTATCTTTTAAGTTTGTGTCTGGAGGACCAGTTGTCCTCCATGTCTTACTCTTTAATGTCCTTTACTTTATAATAAACCCTTTTCTTCAGTACTCTGCCTCATTCTTCATCCCTTTTAACAGCCTTAGCTCAGCTAATATTTGTTCTGATTTTTTGGTTACCAAAAGAACACCCAGAAATGTCCCAATGCATTGCTGGAGTGTGACAAGTTAAATCATTGGGTGGTGGCAGCAAGATGTTTATTATTATTATTATTTTTAAGGTGTTCTTAAGGAGTCCCATCCAGCTCAGCGGAGTGGAGTGTGACTATAGAGAGCCATCACAAAAGTATATAGAGAAAACATAAAAATACATTGTAGTAATAGAAGAGTAGTGAAGAAATGAAAATGAAATATCCCCCTCCTTCAGGCTTTCTGTGTGAACATGATGATTGCATGTTTAACAGATTTCATCTCCATGGCTGGCTTAACTATGTGCAGGAAAAATTTGATTGGGTAATTTGAAATGGCATGGAATTTACTTTGTTTATTCTTTTTTATTTATATCCCTATTATTTCCCAATATGTGACCTGAAGTATTTTAAAATAGGTAAAACAATAAGTAGTACATTTTAAAAAAGGATTCAACAACCAAACCAGTTAGAATATTAAAGCAACTAAGAGCACAGTCAACATATATTTTAAAGTAGAGCAAGTCCATCACACCTACAATTTGAATATAAAAATATCCATTTTCCAGATGTTTATAATTACTGTGGTGCTTTAAACTATTTGCCTTTGCAACATCGTAGATGAAACTAGATTGGAGTGGATATGCTCTGGATCATGAGTGGGCTGCACTGACATGCCTGATTGCAAAGACAGTGATATATTGGCCAAATGGAAGTCACTTCTATTCACCTTTGGATGATTTACCTGCTGGTTTTGGGGAGAAAGAACAAGATTTTCAAGCCCAATCAATTTTCGGCTACAAGGAACCCCCCCCACACACATTTTTGTATGTTGTTGGGAGGAGGATTTCGTGACTTTGGAGGTTCAGTGGGTCTCGTGGCAGGTTGATTCCCAGCTAGATTGATTTCAATCTAATTTCAGGTCTGGTTATGGAAACAGGCTTGGGTCACGTTCTTGAGAATATGCACAGGAAATGATGATGGTTGGTTTTACTGGACCATTCTACATCAGCCATTAGCCATGGAATCTTTCTAGCCACCTTTGTGGAATGGGACTTAAAGGCTCTGTTCATATACACATGCTTTATATCTTCTTGTAGATTGCTTTTTAAGGAATGTCAGTGATACCTCTTAATTTTTCACAACAGTTTAGTCAATTATAAATGCATGCAGTTATGTGTACATTCAAATAACATGCACACAAAATATGCATTTTAAAAATCTGGGGGAAATATACCACCATGAAGTGAACTTGAATAGTGGCAGTAGTTAACATTTACAATTTTAGGTTGATTTGTATTTTATTTTATTTTATTTTATTTTATTTGTTCAGCACATTGTGCTATGCCATTAATATCTTATTTAGACAATATGGATATGAAGTATCAAGTGCTATGGTTAGGAGTCCCAGTTTCTCCACTACCTTGGAGATGGATGACAGTCAATGGGGAGAAAAAAAGCTAATTTGTCTACTCACCGTGTAAATACAAGAAAAGCTTCTATTCCATATTACCAGCACCCACCCAGCAATTAAAATTACCTACACAGAACAACAGAATTCAGAATTTTCTATGTATAAATCTAGTACCCACTGTCCCTTTTCCATTGATTGCTGGTTACATGTCAGAATATTATTCATTATTATAATTTTGTTCAATGTCTCTCATAACCAGGGTTTATATTAGCATATATCACCCACAGGATCCTGGTCTTAAACTACAGTGCTGTATGGCATTACTTTGCCAACTGGACTCTAGGGCTGCACTGTTTTTTTTCTTTCTGAATGTGAGTGTTTTTGCTTTCCTCATTGGATTACTTCATAAAAAAGATTTAAAAGGTTATACACAAAATAGCATGGGACTATCTTGTGTACAATGGATACAGATATAGGTATGCTTCCATTTAAATTAGTTCATTATACAGTGATAATATTATAGCATACCAAACTGTTTACTAATTCAGAGCTGGATACTTATTTATTGTTGGTATCCATCTTCAGTTCCCTTATTACCAGTACCATTAAAACATCATAAAACTGGGAAGAATTGCTATGCTTTAATATATCCTTTCATTAGTGAACATTATCCATCTGACACATTTTGTAAACACCAGAGCTTCATTGTTCCGTTCATCCAAGATGATTCAAACCTCCCCCACATGAAAAAGAAAAAAGTTCACCAACAGTCACCTTAATATAGAACAAAAGTGAAAAGAAACAAAACAAAAAACATCTGCCAATATTAATACATTTATATCATGTGATTGTGACATTTTTGTGTGAGATGTAGATTAATCAGAGAGAGGGGAGGATTAAGCACAGTAAATATTTTTCTTCAGAATGCTCCTGGTTGAATTTCAATTACAATCCCTTAAATTCATTAAGGTATTAAAATACTATTGTTCATTTTGCCTACTGAATATAAAACAGTGTTTTTGTATGAACAACTCTCTTTACAACAGCTAAATTTAGGGAATTCATGTATTACCGTACTTGAATATTTGTACATGCAAGATTCAATGCATTTTCTGTTTAATCAAGAAATCTTGAACAATATAGGCACACTTCAGGAAATTTGTCTGCATGGTAGGATGCATGATAAAGAGGTCACATCCAAGCTACAGCCTTCTGCTGTTATGAAGGATGAGGTTTTAGGGCAGGAGTGCCTTGCCATATTGGAGAAAGAAAAAAGAGCACTTAGTATAGAAGGCAAGCCTTTTTTATGTGATGACTCCTCCTTAGCTGGGGGATTTGCCCCTGGAGAGCAGTGCCATCACTAGGATTGGTGTCACCCAGTATGGTAATTCATGGTGCCACCTCCCCGCATTGATCTCCTTCTATACCACACCATACAGAATCCTTAGCAACTTTTTTTGTATTGATGTTACTCATAAATCATAATTCCCATCTATCACTGAATGTAACGGCAATACTTCTGACATAAACAAGCACAATTAAAATTATGCTTTTAAATTACAGTATCATATGCACAGCCTAAATGTACCTACATACACATAGTTCCATACGCTTAAAGTAAAAATTTGGTAAAATGTGATTTTTAAAGAAAAATTTAAAAAATTAAAAAATCAAAAATATATTTTTTAATTTGAAACTTTTTAAATATATATAAGCCTCTACTTCCTCCTCCCACTGAGCCTCACCCCACTCACCCATCTCTTCAGCATTTTAATGGGACACAGGCAAATACCACAGCCTGTTTCTGCCCAAAAGCAGATGTTTGAGGAACAGTGGTGTAACCCTCTTTAGGGTGTCACCTGGTGTGGTCCACACACCCCACACCCCCTGCAGGGGATGGAGTGAAATGCCTTTTGATAGGAATAATAAAGTAACAAGGAAAACAGAGAGATATGGTTTTGTAAGTTGCATTTTAAAACAAAAACCCTAACTGGTATGAAGGTTATGGACATAGCATCCTGTTTAGATAGGCATATAATGCAGAACAGGAATCACTAGTTCTAGTGCTCATTTTTCCTCCAAACACGGAGAAATATATAGTCTAAATGTAAATTAAATTCCAGTACCTCTAAAGTAGTGTGTTTAGAAATATTCCCATTTCTATATATAAAGGTAAATTTAAAGGTTTTCTCTTTGACATGATTGTCTAGTTGTGTCCAACTGTAGGGGGCAGTGCTCATCTCCTCTATTAAGCCAAGAAAGCCAGCATTGTAAAAGATGACTCTGTGGTCATTTGGCCAGAATGACTGCATGGAACTGTTACCTTCCCACTGAAGTGCTGCCTATTTATCTACTTGCACTTGCATGCTTTCAAACTGCTACATTGGCAGAAGCTGGGACTAGTGATGGGATCTCAATCCATCACACATCACTTGGGTCTTGAACTGCCAACCTGCCAGTCATCAGAGTCAGCATATTAACTGACTATAGATCATATAATTATCATATAGTGCTAGCAAAGCAGAAAAGATCTAGTTCTAATTTGTGTTGTTCTTTTACATGAGGAAAAATATGTCTTACAAATAGTACATTTGTGCAAAACCCAGTGACAGTGGCACAATAAAATGCACACTTTTCTTGCAGATAAAAGATTTCCTTGATTTACTACAATTTTTCACCAAAAAATCTTGATGTGAAAAATCTTGACCTCCCAACCCATGGTTGAACTATCCTCCCCCCGCCCCATCTTTATGTGTCAGCAGAATGTCTTCATGTGTCAAGACATCCTGAGGAGGACACGAACTTTTCCAAGTCCCTGATACACAGTCTCAACATGTGGATGACGCCTGAAATCAAAATGAATTATTTTGATAGGAAACACTAAAGGGCAAACAGAACCAGTAGCAAAAAAGAAACACTTTACTTGATTGATAATGGGACATCTGAAATGCTACAGAACAGCTGTTTCTGTAAGCTAATTTCTGGAATAAAACTGACAGGAGCTAGGAGACCACTGATTTCAATAAAGCTGTCCTACAGGGTGATGATGTTTATGTTTCAGGTTATCAGTCTATTGAATCAGGGATAATGAATATTTGTAAGAAACTGTGACTTCAACATGAACAAAGAAAAAATTGTTTATGCAAAAAAATTATTGTACAGTACAATCCATTTTATCACAAACCTCTTTTTTTGCACAAATGAATTCTTCATAGAAAATTTCAAATATATGTTTAAGATGCATAAAAACTCACAGAAAACATTTGAACTTCTTTGTTGTTGCATAGGAGAACAAAATTAGCAAAAATATTTGCATTTCTGCTGGGTATAATAGTGCCCCACAGGTCAGAGTAGGAACAGAATTCATAGAAGAGGAGGGGTGATGCTCTAGAATTACTTCAAGAAGTGCAGAGGCATAAATCAATCTTCTTCTGGTCCATGCCACTGTGCATTTTCATTTGTACCAAATCTTGGGACAAAAAAAAAAAAAAAATCAGGAGAGAAACTAAAGAGGGACATGTTTCAAAATTAGTGATTTGATGGAATAAATGTACATGCAAGTTGTGAGAAAAGGATCAAATTTCTAGATACAATAAACAATTGTGTCTTAGAACAGTTGGTCATTAAGCCTATAATGGAATGGTGACCCTTGCTTTAATCCAATGTGATATCCTAGACCTGGTCTGAAATGAAAGTGCTTTTTAACTCCCCAGGAGCAGTAACCCACAATGCTATTAGTTCGA
The DNA here is from genome assembly GCA_020142125.1 of Phrynosoma platyrhinos. Taxonomy (NCBI): domain Eukaryota; kingdom Metazoa; phylum Chordata; class Lepidosauria; order Squamata; family Phrynosomatidae; genus Phrynosoma; species Phrynosoma platyrhinos. The sequence continues at coordinate 276,706,264 of CM034701.1, read as the reverse complement.
CATACCTGTAAATGGAAAATAGTGTTAAAGTCCAGCAAGGTCAAATTTGATTTTTTTTTAAAAAAAAGGAATGCTCAAAATTGAAGGGATTAGCTAAGGAAGTTGAAAGAAAGAGTCTATAGGGTCAAATCCCCGGCACTATAAAATTGTTATAATAGAAGCTCAATGGAAAGTTTATAGACACAAGCCTTGCAGTCAGAAGCCATATGAAATGTCTACCACAGATTAGAAAAGCTATGAAGTTGAGGAGGATGACAGCTTAGTTAATGAGAAACATCAAGGAAGCTTTCAAAGGTAAGAAAGAAGAAGTCTTTCCCAAATATGGAAAATAAAAAGCACAAAGTCTGGCAAAACAAAAAGCAAAAAACACTGGCACTGGAACCCTTCTAGAGCAATAATTTATCACTGGCAGTTTTCAGAATTGAAGTGAATAATAGCAACAATGAAAGTAGCATAATTTGTTGCTATCTATTTATTACAGTTTCGTCCTGAATTTCTGCTAAAAAAAATAGCATGCAAGACATTTAGCAATCATCATTTCTAAAAGGGAAATACTGCACAGATTTAAATACAAATCCAACATTAAACTCACCACAATAATCAAAATCATGGGCTAGAATCCACTACAGAAGTTACAAATAAGTAAATTAGAGTTTAGCATTTGTTACTGTTATGTTTTCACAAGCTACCAATCCCCATTTACCAGGCAGAAGCAATCAATGGGGGTCTGTTCCCCTGTTGATCAGAAAGGACATGGTCACTCCACCCCCTCACAAGAACAATACTGATAGGAGGAGGAAATTTCACAAATGTCCTGCTTCTGCCTGTCATACCAAAGGTTGCTCATGTAAGGCAGTACACAAGGGAACAGACTCCCTTTCTCACAGCAGCTGCTTCCTGGTAAGTGGGACTTGTGAAGGAGGTCAGGTCAGGGTTTGAGGTGCTTTATTGTTGTGTGCCTTCAAGTAGTTTCTGATTTATGGAGACCCTAAAGGGGAACCTATCATGGGGTTTTCTGGGGCTGAGAATGTGTGATTAACCCATGGTCACCCAGTGGGTTTCCATGGTAGAGTGGGGAATCAAATCCTGAGCTCTAGAATCATAGTCCAATGGCTAGACCATACCTGCTCTCTAACTACACATACATATCTTCCATACAGGATTCTAGTCATGAATGTTACCACAATACAAATCAAAACACTACAAAAGGCTTCTGACACTAATCCTAAGAGCATTTTGAATGGGAATTGATGGCAATGCTGGAGTCCAGTCAGGAAGCTAAGATTTATTTTTAAACAAGAAAAAGAAAAGAATAAAGCTCTCACCTCTGCACCCTTCAGATGGACCTCCATCTTAGCACAGCCCTTGGAGAGGTGACTACAAAATGTGAACATCTCATAACATTTTATAACAGCTTCCATTTTACAGCAAAAACAAAATAAAAAATGGGGACAGTGTGAATCTGAAATTGCTATGGTATACAGACTCTAATATGTGTATCTTTGTTCTTCTTCATGATCTGTTATGTATTTTACAGAGGAAAATTACGCTATTAACATTTGTACACCAAAAAAAAACACCTCTATATATTATTTGCAGAAATGCTCAGTATACATCTGTCAGTATATCTCTTCTCCACTCCAGAATATTGTCAGGGAGGAGAAAGCATTGCCCATGTATCTAAAGATAGCTAAGCTCCCACCTCATGGTGTCCTATTGTCCTTTGTCTCTCCTTACACAATGCTTAATTTGAGGGTATTCCAATAGTTTTTTTTAAAAAAATACTGTTGGTTTCTTTTTACCTCCTTCCAGTTTGATACTCATGGTCCTTCACTGCCCTGTTCTCCCTCTTCTCCAGACATCATATAAACATGGAAATTTCACGTTTTTCTTCTCCTTTGGTGTCAGTTTCTTTGTTGTGGTTCTTCTGTATCAAGCTGTCAGATTGAGGACTGCAGAGACACCCGGAGCATTACTTGATAACACTGGGTGTCTGAGCCACTCATCACTAAAGCAGACAGCTGAGCTGAGATACCTTTGGGGAACAATACGTGAAATAGGCGAGAGGCAGAGGAAGAAAGAAAATGTATTCTTTACAAGTACATGGCTGAAATCAGATGAAAAACAGAGCACTTTCTAGTACAGTAGGTACTGGAAGTATTGTAATCCTTCTAATATTCTTATTTAGACATAATTGATGATTCCTGTTAACATTGTTGTACAGTTGATACTGTTTGGAAAAATGGCAGTACATTTGTGACATATGAAATTTAATATATTTATTGTGGTATATGCTTTACATGGATGGAAGCCCACTTGTCAAACTATTGCATATCTTGATATCTCATGCATTTGATGAAATGGGCTCTATCTACAAATGTTGATGGCTCAAAAAATCTGCTAAACTGTAGGTTGCCACAAAGGCTCCTTTTTGTTACATCATGGATACTCCTCTGGAGTATATTATTTTGAAATATTGAATTTTATAACCTCTGTAATCATTTGTGTCCAGTTCTAAATGTCCTTTAAAAACATTGGTATCACTGTCAATTGCCTGGTTGGAAAAGTTGTCATTTTTATTAGAAATAATACTGTAACCTCCAACTTGCAGAATGAATCTCCACTCTTATAAGTCCTAAAGTCCCAAAGTCATGTGTACAAGCCACAGCTGTTATGATTGTTGCTCACTTCCATATGTCTACTTCCATTCTTGCTGATTCTTTTCTGAGCCTGCAGCATAGAGCAATAGACACCATGCCTTAATTTGCAGTGTGGGAGATTTGCTTGCAGTGCAATCTTTTAAATTGCTAGCATGGAACATTCAGCACCTGCTACCATCCTGAGCTTTGTGGTTTCTAATCCTTCAAATTGGAGTGAGAAGTGAAAGATGATTAGGTGTTCAGCTGAGGATGTAATAAAGGCATTCAAGCCTGCAAACTTTTCTATGGCTTTCCTTACTTCTAGTCATAGGGGAGAATATAGGAAGTTGGAGGATTTTCTTGATGTGTGAAACAGGTTAGTTTACTCCAGAGCAGCAAAGCCACTCTGGGTCCAGAATTAATATTCATTCCAGAGCAGCTGTGAGAAGAGCAGCAATAAAATCCAGGTTTGAGTCTCTAATCCCAGAGCAGTGGATTCATTGGCTACCCCTGATTCTCCCAACAAAGCCTCTTTTATACATATTCTGTTCCATGCAAGAAGGGCATAAAATATTCATCTACACATGCAAGAGACAAAAATGAAATATAGGTAGTAAGCCGCTTTGGCTCCCATTCAGAAGAAAAGCAGAATGTAAATCAAATAAATAAATAACAATGTACAGGACGTTACAATAATTTTATTAATAGCATTTACATTTCTATAGTGCTCCATAGTGAGCTCAGCACTCTCTAAGTAGTTTACAATCTGTAAAGTCAATTGCCCCAACAAGCTGGGTACTCATTTTACTGACCTATGAAATGATGGAAGGCTGACTCAATCTTGGAGCCCTGAGATTTAACTCACAATCTTTTGGCTGCAGTACCAGCATTTAATCATTGCACCATCAGGGCTCAGTAATGATCTGGATTTTTTGGAGAAGACATTCTGTTAATTCAAATCTATATGTGGGGGGAGGACTAAATACCCTAAAACATCATATCCTATGCAGTCTTGGAATCTAAGCAGGGTCAGCCCTAGTTAGTGTTTGGATGGGAGATCACCCAAAATACCAGGTTCTATAGATTATATTTCAGAGGAAGGAACTGGCAAAACCACTTCTGAGTATTCGTTGTTTAAGAAAACTCTATAACATTCATGGGGTCACCATAGGTCAACAAGCAACTTGAAGGCACATCACACACATCCTGCATATGAGTAGGTTTGAATTATTATGTTTCTTGATTCATTGTGATTGTGTTGTAATCAATTTCTATCTTTTATAGATTTTTCAGTATTGAGCTGACTGTAGAAAACTCTGTTGGGACTGTTCCTAATCTTCCTCCTTTGCCTACATAGTTCTTTGAATATCTACTGCTAAATCCAAATACATTGTTTCTTTCTTTAAAATTTTTCCCAGCACTCTTTGTCAATGGAATAGGAATGCTTATTATTATAACATGAAATATTACTTTCTTAACCAAAAAAAAAAGGGGGGAGGGGAGAAAAAAGAAAAATGGCTAAGCAATTAAGAACTATTGTTTACACCTGCAATTACAGGTTATTCTGGGAACATACCATTTATATCATTATCTAGAACTGATGGTGGTACATAAAACTAGACATTTCTGATTTAATCTGATAAATAGCTTCTTAAATCATGATCCCCAGGCAATTCCCATGAGATTCTTGCTATCATGAAGTGGGAAGAGAGATATATGGGCTTTGGGAACTGGATCATGTTCCTCCTGAAATAAACCCTAAGAGAGGCAGAGGAATTTTTGACCCTCTGCTTCTTTGTCTAACAAACTACAGCAGGGATGCGAGCCGGTCCCTCCCTATTCCCCTTCCATAGTCATTTAACAGCTGTGGCAGTGGCCTCAGAAGGCTTGCCAATTACCTGGAAGGGGAAAGGAAGGAATTGTACATATGCCATCCAAGATATCAGCCTTAATCTCTATGTCCAGATTCAAGAAAATGTGTAGGATTATTCCAATTTCAGAATTAATGTCATTTAAATATTTACAAGTAGTAGTGATGTGTTGTGTGGTGGGGTATCAGAAGATTCACATTGATATGTTTCATATTTTTGAATATGTATTTTAAGAATAGTTGAAGATTCAGTAGCAAATGAAGCTATACTTTATCAACCAGGAACACAGAGTCATATATTTCTCATGAAAAAGGCTGGAATCTTCCTGATTTGAGCTGAAAAGGCTTGCACTAAGCTTGGGTTATTCTAAAAATTATTATTCCAAATTCTAAAAAATGAGGTGGAAACTGCAATAAGAAAAATAGCAAAAAACAAATCACCAGGAACAGACGATACTCCAACTGAACTCCTGCAATCACATTGGCAGAGTCAACTTTAGTGTTTACCAAATATGTCAACAGATAAGGTGAGTAAAATGATGGTCAATGTATTGGAAGCAGTCAATATACATCCCAATGCACAAAAAAGGAAACACAAGAGACTGCAGCAACTATAGGAACATAGCACTGATCACCCATGCAAGCAAAATTATGCTCATAATTATGCAACATAAGACTCCAATCATAAATGGAAAGATAAATCCCAGAAGTCCAAGTGGGGTTCAGGAAAGGAAGAGGCACTAGAGATCACAGTGCAAACATATGATGGCTAATTGTGCGCACCAGGGAATTCCAAAAGGAAATCAGCATGTGCTTTATAGACTGTAGCAAAGTCTTTGACTTCATAGATCATGAAAGGCTTTGGAATGGCCTTAAAGACATGGAAGTGCCAACACATCTAATGGTCCTGATGAGGAATCTGTACTCAGGACAAGAGGCTACTGTCAGAACAGAACACAGAGAAACAGAATGGTTCCCAATTGGCAAAGGAATCAGACAAGGCTGCATCCTTTCACCCTATCTGTTCAACTTGTATGCAGAACATATTATAAGAAAAGGAGGCTTGGACACAGAAGAAGGAGGAGTAAAAATAGTAGGAAGGAATATCAACAATCTAAGATATGCAGATGACACAATACTAGCAGAAAGCCTCACAGACCTGGAACACCTATTAAGGAAGATCAAAGAAGAAAGTGCAAAGGCAGGTTTAATGTTGAACATAAAGAAAACAAAAATAATGACGATTGAGGACCTTCACAAGTTCAACCTAGACAATGAAAAAAATAGAAATAGTAAAAGAATTCCCATACCTGGGATCAAACATTGATAGAAATGGGGACTGAAGTCAGGAAATCAGAAGAAGATTAAGAATGAGGACAGTCACAAAAGAACTAGAAAAGATCCTAAAAAATGCAAAGATATACAACTCAGCACAAAAGTTAGAAATTTACAAGCCATTGTATTCCCTATTACCATGTATAGATATAACAACTGGACAGTTAAGAAAGATGATAGGAAGAAAATCAACTCCTTTGAGATGTGGTGCTGGAGAAGAGTGTTGAGGGTCCCATGGACAACCAAAAGGACAAACAAATGGATCCAAAGCAGAGCAAGCCAGAATCTTCCCTGGAAGCCAAGATGACAAACTGAGGCTGTTGTTCTTCGGAAAAATCATGAGAAGGGAGGACTCTTTGGAAAAACAGTAATGCTGGGGAAGGTGGAGGGAAGTAGGAAGAGAGGAAGGCCACATGTTAGATGGATGGACTCTATTAAGGAGGTCACAGGTATTAAGGGGTTGCAGGATTTAAGCAGAGCAATGGAGGACAGGGGATCTTGGAGATGTCTCATCCATAGTGTCGCCATGGGTCAAGGTAGACTCAAGGGCAGTTAACAACAACAACAACAACAACAAAGAGTTGCTCTGGATCCAAGCATTAGTCAATCTGCCTGTTGGCTAATGTAAGCTTACTCACTCAGCTCTCCTGCTGGGTATATCTGAGATGACAGGTGCAATAATCCACATGGATAGAAACTACTGTGTGGCTCCCCTGGCACTTGGACATGAGGCAGGTTTGTCTGCCCTGAGCTGAGTATGATCCCATTTACCCATACCATAAGGTGCTGCAAGAGACCCCCTACCCAACGGGGCCTGATCACCACCCAAGCCCTGTTCCTTATCCAAATGGAGCTGAACCTCATACTAAAATATAGCAAAGTTGTTCAGCTTGTGTGGTAGGGATTGGTCTGGATGGCCCTTGTGGTCTCTTCCACCTCTATGATTCTACTTGACATAAAATAAAAGCCAAATTGCACAAACAGTGGAGATGGTGAGCATATGGAACAAAGCTCCCGAACAAACCTTGGGCCTTTTTTTGTAGCCAAGCTCAAGACCAGTGTGAAGCTGCCAATTGACTTCATCTGATCTGACCCACTGGCCAACCAGATTGCTCCTGACTGGCCAATTTGCCCATCTTTCCAAGATCCCACAAAAACTATGTGGTTTTCTAGAAAGAGGAAAGGATCAGTGACACTGAGTAAGATGGACCCCACTGTGTTTTGCCTGCCATCATGCCCAGTATGCTATTTTTTCTGGTCTAATAATAAGTAAAAGACAAAGAAGTATTCCTGGAGAATATTCATGAATATTATGAAATGTGAAGAGATAGGGGACTACTTACTACAATTGTTTTATATTGTCCTTCTTTGTGACTAGGTAAACCCTTTTAACCTTATAAGCTAATGGATATCCATGGATTCTTCATCCACAGATTCAACCATCTACAGCTTGCCAAGAATATCCCAAGAAGTTCCAAAAACCAAATCTTGATTTTGCCATTTTATATAGGGAACACCATTTTAATATGCCATTTATGTAAAGGGACTTCAGCATCCATAGATTCTGGTATCCATGGGAGGTCCTGGGACCAAAACCAGGGGATACCAAGAGCCTACTGTACAGTTATATAAGCCATCTAATGAAACACTCTTTCTGGTGATTTGATTCTTATTTAAGTTTTACATCACTCATGTAGACTTTAAACTCTAGGAAGACTAAAGTGGAAAAATGGTATTTCAAACAGACCTTGGCACTATTAACCATTTTGATAATTAAATGGGGAGAGAATAAAATTTTCTGAAGTATTTTATCATTTAATTTAGAATTCCTTCCAAAATTCTCCATTGAACAAGATTTCAAAATGAACATGAGTCAAATACATGAAGAATTGTCAGGAAATCTAAAATTGTTTGCTAATGTGGTCAACAGTAATAAATCTGGTTAATGGGATTTATCATATTTATCAGTGCTCTAAAACGTCAAGTTACTTGTTACTTTAGAGAAATCCCACTAACTTTAATGAAACAAGTAAGGAATCCAGCCATGAGGAATGGAATGTGCAATCTATTTTAAAATGCATGAAACTGGTGAATACTACTGCACTTTAATGTACCTGCAACATATATTCAACCAAGTATTTCAGAGGCTCAGCTCAAATTACTTGGATGAGATTGAAGCTCAATTGTCCTTGTAACATAAGACAAACACAAGACTCATTCTTCTTATCACCCAAAAAGGACTGCATGTGAATAGCAAATCAGCTGTACAAAGGCAATGAGATAAAAGAGGAAATAAATAAGCTGCAACAAAATTTTCAAGCAGTAAAAAGTTCTTTAGTTGGCAGTGGAAATGCCAAAGCACCATTTTTTTCTGTTAGAGGATGGTTTGTGGTTTGGAAAGGGCAACATCTTTCTCTGGTATATTGCCCTATGTCTGTGCTAAAGACACCTTTTCTAGAATCTGGAAAAGCACAACATTAAGATCATTTGAAGTTAATGTGAAGTTCCAAATACCCTCACCACCACCATCTCCTCCTAAACTGATTTTAAACAGTTAACATGATTTTTTTTTTTAAAAAAAAAACATTTTAACTTTTTTGTTTGCTTGGGGGAAACTGAGTTTCTAAGATAGCACCTAGCATGCTGTTGAAACTATGTATACAGAAATTGGATGATGTACTGTTGTGAGAGTGCTTACTTGAGAATCCCAGCCATGAAACAGTCCTCCTCGCTGTCCTTCTGTCAGCAGGCAAAGACCTTGTTATTCTGCTATGCTTTTAAAACAGGAATGCTTTTAAAACAGGATGAGAGTGCTATATTGTTTGAATTACTTTTAAACTACTTTTAAACGTTTGTTATATTTTGATTTGCATTTTATCTTTTTAAAGTGTAGGTTAGAGGATAGGCTGTCCACTTTCTAAAAGTCCATTCCCAAAAGAAATGGATATGTTCAAATACTTCATAGGAATTTGAGCATCCCATAGGCAAGATATTATCAACATAAGAGGAACAGCAAAATCAGAAATTAGGTGTTCAGAACCACCAGAATGGATTAAAAACAGTGGCACCCCCACTCCTATTGTCAGCCAATGTGAGGGTAAGGGCTGCCAGGGGATGGCAGCAGCTAAAAGGGCACACTTGGCCATCTCCTTCACCATGACAGCAAAGGTCTCCTCATGAGGAGGCTTTCATCACCACATCAAAGTGGGGAGATGCACACTCAATCCTCTCCTTTGTCGCTGTGGCAGAGGTCTCCTCACAAGGAGACCTCTGCTGCCATAGAGAAGCTGGGAGGGACCCAACTGAGTATCATACCAGTGCCAACCACATATCCCACATGCCCCTAGTGGTGTCACTGAAGAAGTATGACTTGATATAATTACCTGCTTTGTACAATGCTTAATATACTGAGTAGCAGTTTCAAAAGATATGCAATACACAATACACATATTTTTGACAATTACATCATTTGATGAATATCCAGCTGGGAGACAGAAATTCTTTGGGACAATACCCAGTTTAGACAACCAGAGATTGGGAAGGGGTGGGTTCTGGAAAGCATTAAATCCTTTCCGACCCGCTCCGAATCGCAAACCTTGGTATTCTGAAGATCTTAGATGGATGAAGCGGGCTGGACAACGACTGGAGCGCGAGTGGCGAAAGACTTGGCTTTTGTCCGACAGAACTCGCCTTAGGAGTCATCTTGACTCCTATGAGAGGCTATACGTGTAGTGCAGAGATCACTCTGCACTGCACGTATTGCATCTGCGGAGTCTCGC
>CM034701.1:276678335-276696541 GCA_020142125.1 Phrynosoma platyrhinos | reverse complement strand
ATTATTATTATTATTATTAACAACTTCATCTGACAGAGAAATACTTAATAACAAGCCCACTGTCTGCAATAGAGGGCATGAGAACAAATAAGATTGCAAAAAGCAAGTTAAAGATAAGGTTAAAGAGGATGGTTTGAAAAGCTAACCCTGTATAGGTTTTGGCCAGAGTTTGCAAACACAGTTAGGGATCTGTGCTTACAACACTAGATAAAGCAGACTTTACTTTGATCACTCTCAGGATCCTGTGATAGATTTCAACTGTAAGCATCTTCTGGAGCTTAATTGGTCCCAAAAAACCCTAACATACAAACACAGAAATGTGTTAACTGTAATGCTACTTAATAACACTCCCAGGGTTTAAGTGAGGGACAAAATGTCAGCTTCAAGTTCCAAAATGTTTGTTGAAATCAGTGGTTCACAAACAACACCTCCATCAATCCCCTACTGCTATCAAAAAACATGATGAGTAGGAGAGTTGAGAGTATAAACTTCAACTAAACCATGAATCGTTGCCTTGGGGGACTGTTTCTGGGAAGCACCATCTCACACCTCCCTATTCCAAACTACACATTTCTCTTACTGCCAAAAGACCTCAAATCAGTAAGACCTCAAATCTTTACAGCCAAACTGTGCAGTTATTCCCTGATTATCCAACTGCTAAAGAAAGTCAGGATAGGCTTGAAAGGAAGCTGGGTAGCCTGAAGGAAAAAAGTGAAACAGCTTTCCATCTGTTTTAAGATTTATTTCCAACAATGAAAAATGAGCCCTTAAATTAAGTAATGAACAATATATCTAATCCCACTGATTTATCAGTTAGTTGCTTAATTTTCCTATTATTACCATATTGGCCTCATTCATATAATCTGTACATTGTTCATCATGACCCACATGCAAAGTCTTTCCACATCTGTTTATATCCAATAGTGATGCAATCTCCATGCATCTTATGTAAATTTGTATGAGAGCACTAAGTAAACCTTGGCTGCTAATGACAATTTTCATTCACTTGGTATTCCAAAGAGTTTTTAAACAGAAATGTTGCAGGGATTGACATCTGATAACTGCTATTCTTAAAGCTGAGGAACACCTTTGCTATAATAGCTAAACAAGATAAATAAATATCGATAAAACATGTAACTTGGGCATAAGCAAAAGAACATTGTAGACCAGGGCTGGGATTCATACAGTCCTCCAGGTATTGATCTGCAACTAATAACATTCCTCACCCCTAGTTGGCTAGGGCTACAGTTCAATGACATCTGGAAGGCTTGTTGTAGACATGCACAGGCATACACAATGCTTAAGAGCAGTGCATTGGTTTTACTGGTTTGGAAGGGAAGGTCCTCCAGGCACAACTCTCTGCAGAATCTGACAGATCAAAGTTTTTTTTTTTAAATGGACAATTAACCAGAGTGACTCCCAGTAAATATGAGATAGAAGGGAAGAAAACAAGACAAGGTCAAGCTGATTTTGCAGCAAAAACAAATATTTCTTTATTAAATAGGAAGAAAAAGATAGCTGTAGTAATCAACAGAACAGTCTATACTCAATGAAAGAAAGTAAAACAAGGGGGAAATGGCAGGTGACTAGAATGGTAGGTGAAAACTTTCTTATTCAGTTAGGCTGAATTGTTGTCCATCCTTGTGAGAAAATTTAAAGAATTTAGAGAGTTAAAGAAAAGAGTTAAAGAGGAATTTTGTATACCATTCAACAGTTTAGTCACAAGAGGATTCAAATCATTTTGAAATTTAAGCCTGAGGAAAGAAAATGTATTTGAAATTATGCCAAACAATACATTTATTAATCTGAAACAAAAATGGGACAAAGGCTTGACCAGTGAAACAGGAGAATCTCCATGGACAGTTGTCTGGATCATGATAATTCAGTAAGATTAAAAAAAAAAGATTCCTCAAATATTTCAAATTAGTGAAAAATTATTACAGATTTATTATTTTTTAAACAGTGGTTGAGTCACAAAAGTCACATGTCTTGTTAAAGAAGCTAGAAAAGGGAATATATAAAAAGGTTCACTGATATCACAAGCTATGTATTTCTACTGAATTCTACATTGGCTCCAGGCAAAAGCATGCAAGTAGATACAGATGGCCCAAAAGGGGTGGCACAGAGCTGCCCCTAGGAGTGGTGGATTGGGGCCATGGCAACCGCATGCTATGGCCCCAATCCTCCTTTTTTGCCGCCCACAAAAGAAAGGCAAAATGCCACTCCTTTTGGGGGTGGCAAAAGGCTGCTCTTTCAGCCACAGTGGTGGCTTTTTAGCACCATTTTGATGCAGCATGTGCACACGCTGCGCCAACAGGGCATCCTGATGCCACGTGCCATGTGAATGGGCATGTGGTGTCAGGACAGGGTCGGAGTGGCGTTCAGGTGGTTGGCGTGCAGCTGCCCCACCCCAACTCCACTCCCAGGCCAGCCCTTTGTGCCAGTCTGCAAAGCCCCTTAGTTAAGTATACTTAAATAAGCAGTGTCTCTTGGCACCACATCCTGCCTTAATGCAAGTGATGGTGATCTGTTCTCTTATTGATTGGGGCACAACAGGCTGATGTTTCCATCCCGTTCCCACCAATGATCTCTGATGCAACAATTAGAAGACAACTGGAAAGACCCCTTTTGCAATTACTCCTTGCACTGGAGATTGTTGATAGGGAGTGCTGAAAACATCAGTCTGCTGTACCTGAATCAAACTGAGAACAAAGCTTCATTGCTTGTAGTAGCTAGTGGCAATTACTGTAGGACTGGAGGATTTGTATGACAATTATGAATGTCAATGTATTCATGCCCAAATTCCCTAATGGTGCCATGTACTATCTGATCTTGGAAGCTAAGCAATGTCAACTCTGGTTAGTGCTTGGATGGGAGACCACCAATGAATACCAGGTGCAGTGAACTATATTTCAGAAGAAAGAACTGGTAAAATCACCTCTAGATATCATTTGCCTAAGAAAGCCCTCTGAAATTCATGAGGCTGCCATAAATCAACAAGCAACTTGAAGGCACATACACACACAGTGAATATGAATCTGTTACAGATCCATAACTCTTTGGTTACAAATCTATAACTGCAATACTGAATTCCAGCTGCTGTTTTTGATTCCTGTTGCAAACTGACACCCTCTCATGGAAGAAATTTGTCACTTGTTTAGAAGCCAAAACTTCCTAACATCCACAGGGCCCACCTCAGGGCAGGTACATAAAGTATACTTTCAGGCAAAAATTTTGGAGCATTAAAGAAAATCAAACATACATAGAAAGCCTTTATTTTCACCATCTTCACCTCCTTTTGTTATCAATACAGATTACTGGAGCACTGAAGGGAGCAGATCTATTGAAGGAAAGAAAGCTTGGCTGAGCCCTGTGAGAGTCACTTGATGTGTAACTGCTGCATTCACTAAAAACATGGGAAGTGTGTTTGTGTTTGAGTGTGTGAGAAAATGGGCAATTCAATGGTTCCTATATGTGTTCATCAATCCTCTTTCCCGAAAGCAATATTGCAATAATTAAAAAATACAATAAACCACAATTATCTTATCTTAAATACCACAAAAAATGTAAAACAAATGTGGAGGGGGGAGAGAAAAAGCAAAATCACTGAAAAGGTTCCTCTTCCACACATATTTACCTAAATTAATGACTATATTCCCCATTTGGGTAAATAACATATGCACACACACATTTCACTCTTCATAAAGTAATAAATGAGGTCGTCACAAAATGCAGGTAGGAGGGCTCAAAATGGCACTTTAGCTCTCAAATGAATCAATGCACCCCCAAGTAGCATCCCACATGCCATCCCACCTGTCCCATGCACTTGAACTCTAAAGCCTGCCTTGATGAAGACAGAGATATGACTTGGGTTAATATTTTGGTGTTCTCATTTTTCTGACTCGGAGCTTCTGCGTAGAGATTATCAAATGTCAAATGCAAATATAGCATGGATCAGCACAGCGTAAAAAGCCTCTTCACTGGCATTGAGCAGAGTATTCCCTTTAAATGTTAATGAAACTGTTGTAATTACTGAGCTACCAAAACAACTTGGAAGCCAAAGTTCACAGCTGTAGCCCATTACTTGTAAATTACTGGCAAAGGTATTGTGTCAGTGGAGAGACAAAGCTGTCTCAGGAAATTTCCTGAATAAGCTTTCCTTTTAAGCAAGGGGTGGAGGATATTAAAGGAAATGAATTAATTTGTTGGACATGCCACTGAATGGAATGCTTTCCCTCCCCCTAGTCAAAATAAGCTTCTTTTCTCTAGACAAAGCCAACACAAACCGCTGACTGCAGCAGAACACAATGCAACAAATGAATCTTTCCTATGCATACCTGTCTCATTAACAGTGCAATCGGATGCACACTTATTTGTAAGTTAATCTCATACAACTATGTGGGATATTTCTGAGTAAAAGCACAAAAGTCTTTAATCAGGTATCAAACATTCCTGCATTTATCTATTTTTTAATCCTGTTTGACTCTTTTTTCAAAATAAAATGAACAAGACTAGGATGAACTGTATAGTGAAATTTTATTTGGTTTACTGTTGTCCTTTGATGAACAGGCTGTGCAGCCTTAAAAAGAAAATAAGTCACCCCACAAAGGGTTTATCATGTCTCCATTGGGAGAAAATAACCATCGAAGCACCATGGGTCAAAATACATGGGTAAAAAAGAAGTGATGTCTACATTAAGGAAAAGTGTTGGCACCTTGATTCTTTGATCTGCGAACTGTGACAGGCTCAACCAGAGTTGTTTCTTGTTCTCCCAACAAAAAAATAAAAATAAAAAATCTCCCAAATTATCCCTGCAATAAAAACCTTGAAATTTAGCAGAGCACTTTATAGGGTTAATAGATATAAGGCTGTCGCTTGCATATTTGTAAAGACTGCTATGGGAGGAGTTAAGATTCGGCATATAGGAAAGGTTGCGCAAACATATATGTGTGTCTCTCAGTCATTCTAGGCAGCTGGATGCTGCGGTTACATCTCAGAAGATCAGTCTTGAAGCTGAACATGGAATTGGCAAATCCTCTTATTTCGCTTTCAGTTGATATTGAAGGTAGCCCAAGCCAAACTAGGATTTTTCTTTCATTTCTGAAGAGGGATGCTAGTCTTCCAGTTCATTCAGATTCAGGAATAAGCCGCCATGCTCCATTGCATTGGAAATGTGCAAGTGAGGAGGTCTCAAGGACCTAGAATTCCTTTGCTGGGAAGATTTGTGGATGCCATCATGGGACATTTTTATTATTTATTTTTTAAAACTTTTTTTAAACAATTCTGCAGGAAGAAACTGATGCATCATTTCTGTAAGCCTTAGATCATCCTTGATTTGTTTATTTGTTTAAGCGGCTCACATAGGTAATTTCATCTCTTATTCTTTTTGATGTTTTGTTGTTGTTAGACACTTGTGCTGTGTTAGAGAAAATCCTTTTATGTTGGTTTCTGCTTTATCAAGGTAGTCATCACAGACAATATCTTCTCTTTAAAAGGGGCTTATACCTTATCTAAGGTATTTTAGAGCACAGTATCTTCTGCAATGATACTTTTTCTTCCACTAAAGCTTTAAGCTATGCTTTCATGTGTTGTACTAGTCTTGTTATTCCTATCACCTTCTCCTTTTTTCCCTAAACTTTTAAATATTATTGAAAGATAATCATTCTTTCAGGGATGTAAGTGTCAGGAAAAGGACCAGGGAAACCATTGTTTCCCTTCTATTGAAGACTGGAATGGTTTTGGCACACACATTATCTAGGAAAGGATTGTACACTTTTCCTCTGACTATTACTTCAAAGCATTAAAGCCATGTACTAGAGTAAATCAGAATCCAACTTCAGAGTGAAAAGAAGAAAACAATGATTAAGAAGCCAAATTAAGTTATTAAGAGAGTTATTAAGGTTCAGTGCTTTCATCAGAAGATTTAACAGTAGTTGCACAACAAAAGGGTGAGTTCTGGAACACTTTACCCTGCCATCCATAGCAAAACTAGTAATGGTTGCAGTGGGTGAGAACAAGAGACAATATATAAAGCAGGGTATGAGGAAATTCCATTGTACTTTCCATTGGCTTCAAATGACATGAATGACAAAGTCATGGATGTTTGTGAGACAATCGTACCAGGGTAATAGAGTCCATGTAGAGATTTTAGAAATTAAGCTAATGAAACCTGGGTTTGGATAAAATGCACATTTATTAATTCTAACATAACCAATTGTCTTAAGTGTAACTGAGCATCCATTTTCTCTACTCCAAATCCAAAGGGTAAAAAATATTTCTTGGGAAAAGAAACATTAAAACATATATGGTAACTCATTTTCACAGAGTAATGAGAAAACATACCCAACATCTAGAGAAATGGCTGCTGTAAATGGAATATGATTTTATATATAAGAAAATAGAACTCTGAAGCAATTCAATTAATGTATTTTATTTTTTAAAAAAATGCTACAAGAAAAACAAACCAGATTCCCATTATTTGCATGAGTTCCTGATAAGTTCCATATGATTAAACTTATTCAGATCACTCTGGGTTTACAATACATCTGCAACAATGATGCACTGCTTTATTTCTGTGAATAGCACCATAAAGTCTGATATTCATTTGAAATCTGTTGGGCAGACTCCTTGAAGACCAAATGGAGATAATGAAAAATAGCTTATTATTGTCTCCTTCATTTCAGAAAATAAAAGAAATGCTCAGATAGAACACCTATTCAACCAAAACATAATTCCATGGCAGATTGTAAGATAGGCTGACATTTTAAAATCTACAGTCTATGTAACAAAATCTTCACTACTCTTCAAGTCTCCCATCTTGGATCCCAAGTTTCTTGGTTATTTGCTCTTCCTTCTTTCCTATGACTTTTCTTCAAACTACAGAAGCAGTTGGTCAATTGATTTGTGTGTGCGTGTGTGCGTGCATGCATGCATGTGCGCACATGCATGTGTGTGTGTCACATTCAGCTTCCTTAGTGTCCCTATGTTCAGTTTTCTGCTAATCCTGTGATATGATTTGCCTTGGGTTAACCATTATTGATCAGTTTACCTGTACCATACCGAGTGACTCACTAGGATAAGCCCCTGTTGCTTGGAAAAAAAGATGGAACACAAGTAAGACAAAAGAGTAACTTGTGTCCCACAAATCAATGACACAGCCTAAACTGTTCACTAAAAAGTTCTATATATTCAAGACAAACTTGGAAAGTTGGCTACAATTAAGAGGTAGCAAACATCTGAGCAGCTGGAGAAAGCAACAGGCACCCTTCACTTAAACAGTGAGCCACTAGGTAGGCTATAGCTAAGTGATGTATAAAAGCATTCTTGAGCATGTATTTATCTTATGAGTACAGAAGTGATGACATGTCTACTGAGAAAACATTTCCCTACTAATTGCTCATTCACATTGTGACTGAAAAACCACCCTCAAGCTTTTGTAATAAATTTCTGTTGTCTACTGTAGCAATCTACCATAATATGCATCCTTATCAGTCAAGTAGAAAAGGTCATTCTCTCTTCAGAACAAAGGGAAGTCCAACAATTTATGCTACATAAAATTTATTTTCCCCACAACTTTCAATATACCACAATTCTTAGGGAAGTTTATAAGTAGAGTTGCTGAAAGTACTTAATTTGTATCTTATGGATATACTGAATTACCCTGATTATTTATATCACTCCCACTTTCTGTTCAGGATGTGAAATGATTTTGTTGCCCCAGTGAATGACTTATTTGAGGGAATGGATGAAAGCTTTGTGGCATTATTAGTTTTCATACTTCCCATTGCTTTTTATACCAATGACCATGGTATCTTTCTGAAGCATCTGTCTAAGATGGGGACATAGTTTTACAATTATTTCCTTTCATTCTTGTCCCAGGAGCATCTGGACATTAAGGGATTTCACTGCCTATTTTTCCCTGATTTTTCATACAGGGAGAATGCTCTCTTCATCCAACTGGTGGTTTCCACAGGAGAAGAGTCAAGATGGGAATAGGATTTAGGCATTTCCCTCTTCATCTATTTATTTTAAGTGGGTAACATGACACTCTGAATTGGGTTTTGGCTAAGCTGGATGAGACTGACTGGTTCAATGATAGGTCAATGGCAAAGCACCTGTGAAATTCATAGCTGGATGGGGATTCAAGCCTAGGTCTCCTCTGTTTAATTTGACATGTTTATATGATTAAATTCATTACTTCTTCAACAATGTATAAAATGAAATCATGATCAGAAAGGCAGAGTATCATGGGAAAGTCCATATTAATGGTGCCAGCCCCTGCTGAAGTGGGCAAGTGCTGGTAGGTAGTGTAATGCTATCTATACATAAACATTTTCTCTTATCACTGGCTTCACTGTTGTCTTTTCCTCTCTAAGTGGGGTACTGCAGTTTCTAACAGCTTTGGCAATTATTTTCCACCCTCCACAAAAAAACTATTTTTAAAATGCTATAATTAGATTAGAGCTGCCTTTATTGCAGCATCTGTAGGAAAATGAGAGTATGTTTCTTGGGATGAATGAGCAAGCTATTTAGCTTTATTTAATCTGGACTCGTCCATTGGGATAATCAAATTTAATTTTATCTTTCATTGCATTTCAAATTCATATTCTACATCTGTAGGTTAAAAAAATAGAGGGCTCTGTCACTGGAAACATTGTAATCTCACTTCTAGCATTGTGAATTAACTATATATGTTTAAAAGTGTCCCTTGCACATAGGGAAATGCTTATGTAGATTATGAATGTGTGGCTATGAATATTAATGCAATTCTGTTCAGAGCATAAGGATGTAGCACCTCTTTCATATGTTTATGTATACACATGAGTCTGTGCTTATCTGTTTTCATGTGTGACAGCTCCTCAATCAAAAATTGGCATCTCTAAAGCTTCCTTTGTATTTCACAGTATTTGTCATTCAGATTCTTTTCAAAATACCTTACTATTTTGTGAGGGTTAGAAATCATGGGGTGACACAGATCATCCGTAAGAGCTGGCTTCCCAGCAACCAGACAGCAGCACACCCCCAGGCTGCTGGGAAGCTGCATGGCTGACCGCACGTGCGGTGACTTCAAGGTGTTTCAGTGGCATGGCATTTACATGCACTGCACTGCAGAAATACTGAAAAGCCACTGCTGCCACAGCAAAGGCACCTTTTTCCCAGTGCAAAAAAGAGTGGCTTTCTACCGCTTCTTTTTGCACCAGGAAAATGCCAGGTTGGGGCACGGCATATGGTTGCCATGGCCCCAATCCAGTACTCAAAGGGGGGTGGCTAGCCACTCCTTTGGGGCCATCTGTTTTGCTCTTATGCTTTTGAGTCACCCCCCCCCAAAAAAAACCACTGGCATTTTCTCACAATTAACTACTGCAAAGATCTGAGATAATACTAGGTCTGTAAGAGAGAAAATATGCTGTTGATGGAGGTTGTGTTGGATTTTTGTTGTTGGCTGTTCTCAAGTTGACCTAGACTAATGTCAACCTTTTGGATGAGACATCTCCAAGACTACTTCTTGTACTGCTCTTGCAAACTCATGCCCATGACCTCTCTAACTGAATCTATCCATCTGATATGTGGTCTTCCTCTCTTTCTTCTGCCGTTAACCTTTCCCAGCATTATTGTATTTCTAGTGAGCCATGTCATCTCATGATGTGGCCAAAGTATGACAAACTCAATTTGATCAACTTGGCTTCTAGGGGTATTTTAGGCTTGATCTGTTCTAGGACCCATTTGTTTGTTTTTTTGGTTTTGTTTTTTGTGTTTTGTTTTGTTTTGTTTTGTTTTTTGCTATCCATTGTATCCTCAGCACTCTTCTTCCAGCACCACATCTCAAATGAGTTGATTTTCTTTTTATCTGCTTTTTTTCATTGCCCAGCTGTCACAACCATACATAGTGATGTTTAATGCCATGACTTTTACAACTCTAGCTTTAGTGCTCAGTTGTCTTTACTCTTTTGATCTTTTCTAGCTCTTTCATGGCTGCTTTCCCCATTCCTAGTCTTTTTCTTATCTCTTGACTGCAGCTTCTGGTCTGAATAATGTTTGATCCAGTGTATGGGAAATCTTTAACTATTTTGATTTCCTCATTGTCTAATTTGAAATTATGTAGATCTTCCATGGTCATTATTTTTGTTTTCTTTATGTTCAGCAGCAAGCCTGCCTTTGTGCTTTCTTCTGTTTCCTTTCTTAGCAATAGTTCCAAGTCCATGATGTTTTCTGCTAATAATTTTGTGTCATCCACATATCTTATATTGTTGATGCTTGTTCGTCCTATCTTCACTCTTTCTTCTAAGTCCAACTCTGCTGTTCATATGATGTTTTCTGAGTACAAGTGATAATATGCAGCCTTGCCTGCATATTTACTGTATTTCAATCCCACCTGATTTCACTGTTTGCACACTGAGAGAGCCACACATATGTATATATAAATCTACCAACTTCACTCTAACACTCAGTGCATCTGATGAAGATGACGTGAACAGCAACCATGAAAGCATATGCAATAATCAATTTGTTAGTCTTTAAGGTACTATAATATTTTTGTTGCTTCTGCCCATAATGTGCCGATGTTTTGTATGACTAAGTAATTATATGAGGCATGTTTCCTATAAAACTATAATTTTATTGACATAGAATTATCCTTTATAGCAGGAATGGGAAAATGCAGCACTCCAGAGATTGTCAAACTACAATGTCAGCATTCTGATCACTGGCTGTACTAGCTAGGGCTTCTGGGATATGCAGTCCACACACCTCTGGAGGGCCACATGATTTCCTCACTATCATTTCATATATTTAAAAAAAAACAGAATTTGGCTGTTCCTTTAAAAATATAGGATGCCATATTCATTTATTTAAATTCATTATTAAATAATTGACAGTCCATATAAATATATGATTTCTGTAAATTATGGCCCAGAAGTGTTTGATATTGTCCGTTGAAATCATTTCAGGGTTTTACTTAACTTTAAGTGAAGGCAGAAAAATATTAATGGCATGATGTTCAGAGAGGGCCAGAAAAAATGTTGAACCATATTTGTAGACATAATGTCAATTGGGAATTTGGTTCACTGGGAAAGAGGCATCTCTGAAATCAATGAGTGTCAGTGTAACTGATGTAGAATTATACAAGTCTTTGTGAATTCTACACTTGATCTTAGCCAAAAAGCCGAGAAGCGATTTTGTGAATTCACATTATATATCAGGGGGTGGAAATTGAGAGGCTGGTGGGGATCATTTCTCCCTCATGCTCCAGTGGGGGGGCACACCATCATGTTTTGGCACACCAGAAGTAACATAATGTCACTTTCTGCTGTCTTTTTGTTGATTTAAACTATTCTTTTGGGAGTTTTTTTCAGAGGTTTTCAAGGCTTGGGGAATCTTGGGGTGAGAGGCATAAACCACCACATTTGCAACTGGTTTAGGATGCTTTGGGGCATTTAGGGGTTTTAGAAAACACCCATAATCTGTGCAAATTTGTGGAACTTCTAGGGAGTTTTAGAGGCCCTCTCTGGGGTCCAAAAAGCAACATTCAGCCCATGGGCCATATTTTCCCCCCATACACACACATTGTAGATAATGCTGAGCAACATGGACTCATGGTCCTACAAAATCAGTGTAAGGCATCTGCCTAAGTCCTGCTGTTATTATTAGAACTTTAAAAATGTTTGCATCTCTGTATTCATTAAACTAATTCAGAACTCTCTTTTGGAAATTAAAATATGGTTTCCAAATGATTTTGGGGTACAATAATGTAAAAATGTAGCTGAAGATTTGAAAGATTTAAGGATCTGTCATTGACATTCTACGCACATTTTCTGCTGCTTTTGCAACTCCAAGAACAGTCATTTTCAAGAAGCTGTTTATATGTAATAAAAACAAAATAATTCTTGAAATATCACCTCCTTGAAAAACAGTTTTAAAACAGGTGGTAATGGCTTGGAACTCATGCCCCAAATAAAAATATCACTGTGCAATAATTCTTTCATGGATGTCTATTTAAAAACAAAATAAGGGAGAAGTTAAGGAAAGGTGATTTCTCAGAATCTTTCCACATCCAGCTTGGTCTTATGCAGTGCAATTCTGCAAGTTTAATTACTATTGGGCTATAAATTCCCTACATTTGAAAACCCAAATCAAAATGGGAAAGATTTGTTGGCAAGGCTGTAGATAGTATGCAGCAGGAATCTGTGACAACTTGTGGAAATGCTTGAGGTTGCCAGAGACAACCATAGAGCAGCAGACATATTCTTGTTTCTCAGGAACTAAAAACATTTGCTTTAGCGATGTAACTGTGACCATTGTGTGTGTTCAACTCCAGCCTAGAGGTGAAGGTTTCAGTTCAAAAGGATCCTCTCTTTACTACAAAAGCAACCAAAAACCATGGCTGGATCCTATTCAATATTTACAAGACTTTACAATCTTGTAACTTTGGGTCACATTTATGGTCCTCAATGACAAAAGGTAAAGGTAAAGGTAGTCCCTTGACATAAATGTCTAGTCATCACTGACTGTAGGGGACAGTGCTCATCTCCATTACTAAGCCAAATAGCCAGTGTTTCCAAGGACTGCTCTGGTGGTCATGTGGCCAGCATGACTCCACCAAACACTATTACCTTCCCACCAAAGTGGTACCTATTTATCTACTTGCATTTCCATGCTTTCAAACTGCTAGGTTGGCAGAGGCTGGAGCTAGTGACAGGAGCTCATTCCATCATTCAGCACTTGGGCCTTGAACTGCCAACCTTCTGATCTTCTGATCATCAGAACTGGTGTCTTAACCACTAAGCCACCACATCCCCTCAATGACAAAACATTAGCTCAAAAACCTGCATCTTAAGTGAAGCAGCACTCCAAGTGGTGGGTTTCCAAGGCTGCATCTACACTGCAGAATTAATGCAATTTGACACTGTTCTAATGTCTCAATGCTATAGAAATTTGGGATTTGTAGTTTTGTGAGACATTTATCTTTCCCTGTCAGAAAACTCTGGTGCCAGAACAAACTACAAATCTCAGGATTCCATAGGATGGAGTCATGCCAGTTAAAGCAGTGTCACTGCATTAAGTAATAATGTCCTGATCATGGGGCACATTGAGAGAAAAAGCTGTGGCAGGATTCTAAGTAGTTTTTCCAGCTGCCTATCTGAATGCACACTATGACTGGGAAACTGCTGCAGTACTTTGTAAATCCTTCTGCTGTGGTGCTGCCTGGCTTCAGATGTAGTTTTTGGGTAAGGGTAGCATGGGAAAAATAGCTATGATGACAGAACTGTTTTGTCGCTTTGTCTGCCATTGGGTGGTTTCAGCCCATGTATGCGGTGACTCTGAGACCTTCAAATGTTCCCTTTTCATGAGCTTGCTGGTGTTGAAAACTTATCCCTAGACATCTGGAAAGAAAGTTATCACTCACTTAGCAACTATTCTAGCACTATGATTCCACTTCAACAGCCATAGTTTCATCCTATGGAATCCTGGGATTTTCAGGTTTGGTAAGAGCATTTAGAGTATAATATTTTTTCAGTCACAGAACACCAGTGTCTCATCAAACTACAGACCCCAGGATTTGACAGGATGCAGCCATGCAGTTAAAGTCGAAGCACAATACTACAATTGTGTAGTGACAACAACTTGATTTAGTTAGAAAAATATATAGACATAATCATTCTACATTTGGAATAAACTCAGTTGGTTGTAACCTTCAATTTATTTGTATTTCTCTCTCCCCACTGTACTATTGCAGAGCAGGGAAGCAGTTTCAATCTGGCTATATGAATGATTGCATTAATATTGTTAGGTTAGTTTTTGTTGTTCTTGTTTGTTTTGGAGATGGTGTTTTACCAATGTGGTGGTATGCAGGTGTGCATCAGCAAAACACTACAAAGAATTAAACTACAAAGCCACCCTGATTACTTCGGTAGAGGGGCAGGATAGAAATAAATTTTTTTATTATTATTATTATTATTATTATTATTATTATTATTATTAAACATAAATTGATATATACAACCATATAAAAAAGTAGAGCATGCAGAATATAGTGACTACTTGAGATAGCCCATTGTTCTTCCTTTACTTGAAAATATCAGTCTGTCATGTCCTCCTTGAGAATGATCAGCTCATACTCAAGTGTGCCAAATAGGATTAGATTCAACACTGTGCTACTGGTCAACAAAATTTCCTTCTTTTTCCCCTGTAACTCTTCCATATCACTTGAAAACTGCACCAGCTTTGCTACACTTTCAGAGATGATCTGCAGTCCTGCACCAGAAGTTCACTGGATCCTCCTGTTCAAGTGTGTTATGCCTTCTACTGCTGCAGCATTTGGGAAACTAGGGAGATTATCGCACCTCTTCCTGGACCTGGCTTACCTCTTGTGAATTAGAGCCCAATTCAGGCTGGAGCCAGTTCTTATCATATGGATTTTGCCCCTAAAAGAGTTGTCCGGGTGCATCCTTTCTCCAACATGAATTGGGAAATGCACTCCAGCAGCCATTCTTCCAAGTCAGAAGATTCCTACTTGGAAAAATGGCTGCTGGAGCATGTGTCCCAATTCACAGGGGATGCACCTGAATGGCTCTTTTAGGGGCAAAAGCTGTGCAATAAGAGCCGGCTCCAACCTGAAATGGGTTTTAATCCTCAAGAGGTTAACTGGGTTAGGAGGAGGTGTGATAATCCCCTATGTAACTGGATGGTAAATTATATGTACAGGATTTTTTATTCCAAAGGATCTCTGTCTCTTTGTAACCATTGTTAGCCATGATTGGGAAAATACTGATAACAGGGGAAATTTTTCCCTAAACAAGAATAGGAGTGTGAATTGAAGAACCAGAATGAACAGGTTGTCCTAGTTTATTGTAGGTGTGACAACCAGGTATTCACATTCATATAATGCTATGCAGAAGCATGTCAGCTTTGGCAGACGCGTTGTATGGAAGCATTTCATAGTGGACCTAAGAAACTGATGGGCTCAAGAAAACAGCAGACTGAGATGTGCCTAGAATATGGAAAATGTGGGTCTTTCAGAAAAATAAATGCCACTGTCAGTTTCTAAAGCCCATTTAAGAAACTCACTCCACATAGTTTAGAATGGCATAAAGAAAGATAACATTGTTATGTCCCACAGCATTCCCTCGGAGGAGGATTTATATCCTCCAACAGTCCTGATTTGTCAAGAGACAGTTCTGACTACCCTTCTATCACCCCACTTTTTCAGTTGCCTTTAAAGACTCCCAATTTCACTCTCCTCCTCCCACTTTCTCCCTTTGACCTCCACTTACTTCAGTTGTTACAAACTGAGTTCAAAGTGAAAAACTCAGCGGTGGGGAGAGGCAAGGCAGCATCTTGCCCTTCCCAGTAGTCTCAGGCCAAAACAAACAAACAAACATAAAAACACCCTGTTACAGCCTTTCCCAGCTTGTCTGTTCTTCCTCTCTAATAATGTTTTCCATCTTTGATGTTGTTTGACCACATGTCTCAATTTTTATCTCTGAAATGTTGGAGGGTATGATAAAGGGTTTACTCTATCCCTACACAGGACAGTTACCATAATTATATAGTGGGTATAGAAAGAATATTTGAAAATATCTGACATGAAAAATGGAGTGACCAAGTGTCAGGAAACCAGAATAAGGATAATATTGGAAATATGTCATTCTTTATTGTTTGTGACTCATTCTACACAAACCAAGCAATTTCTTTGTTGCAAACAGCATTTTCTCTGCAACAAGAAAGTTTCCTAAGCAGAAAACTTGATTTTATGCACAGAAAGAAGACTTTTTGTGTAGAAAAGAACATTTCTACACAGAAAGGTTTGTTTTTTTGTTTTTTGTTTTGCAGAAAAGAATTTTTGGTGACAAATGAGTCCTGATGTGTGAATAGCTTTTGAGGGCATTCTCACAACACAGAAAAATATTGATTATTTGTTGTTGCCTGTGACAATGAATTTTATGAAGATTTACATCCCTGTTGTGCAGTGTACACTGGAGAATGACTTTAGGAGAAACTGATTGTTCTGATCTTGTTCCCATTCAACTCTAGGGACTTTCTGAAGATTTGTCTGTGGTAACAACTCTGAATGCTGTAATTTTCTGCAGTTTTAAAAATTACATTTATGAGTGCACCTTTGCCCTCATCTTTCTGACTGGTGTAGTTTAATACATAGTTCTACTCTTCCTTTCTTACTTTCTATTCAGTTTTCTCTCCATCATTCAATTTTGTCTGTGCCCTTGCCACTTTAATCTACTATATGAAAGTTTGCCAGTGTTTCTTGAAATAAAAAGAAGAAAGGTTATTAGAGTAGAGTCACTGAATTCCACTTATCTGTCATGCCATGGATATATCTTCAAAAGATTCCTAGAAGTTGTTAAAGCTTGACCTCCCTTAGCTGAAAGAAATGGTACTTTACCTGATATGCTTCTACTGCCCTCCCTTAGGGGATTTGACCACCTGTTCATGTTAAATGCACATGAACTTAGTCTTATCTCTAGAGCTTTCTAAGGAAAGCCATGGAGCTATTTTTTTATGCTTTCAGAATAATTTCCAAGAATCTAGAAAATATGATCCCAGTAGTCATTATCTGGATCCATTCAGTTACAACAGTAGAAGTGAAAACTATCTGAGGTTTCAGGATGTTTTTTGGCTTAGATGCAATTATAGTAGAACTTTGCAGGTACAATATCATGACCTGTTGCTTTTTGCCTGTTACTAGAAGCCGCCAGATGGTAATCAGCAAATATGACATTGGTACCATTACATTGATAACAGCTCCCATCAGCAGGTGCATTGTCATACTGTCATACAAAACTGTTTCATGGAATAGAAAACAAAGTGGTTTGGTACGGTTGTCAGTTACTGCTTTCTAAAAGTCCAGATCTGGCAGCAAATATTTGTCTAAAAAGACTATATATAAAGGAGGGAGTCTTTTTAGCTCAACTATCCATAATGTGTGGACAACCTTATTCCCATGAGGGTCCTAGTCACTTTTACTTTCAGCTTTTATTTAGTGATGTTGGGGGTGAAGGGTACTAGATTGTTGGATGGTTTGGTTTGGTTTTGAAGTCCAGAACCACATAATGGAACATCTTACATGTAAAAATGAAAAAAAAGCAAAGACACCAAAGGGATATAGTACTTTAAATTGTTGTCATAAATGGATTGGAAGCTGCTGGTTGTTAAATTTGTTTTATTTTCTATTATATTCTATCTTCTTTTTTGTTGCTGTAATGGAAATGGGAAAGAGAAAAAGATGGTTGTTGTTGCTGCCGTATGACTGTAAGTCATTGATGACTTATGGTGACCCCATTACAGGGCTTTCTTGACAAGATTTGTTCAGAGGAGGATTGTAGTGGCCTTCCTCTGAGATTGAGAGAATTTTACTTGCTCAAGGTCACTCAGTGGGTTTCTGTGGCTGAACAAGGAGTCAAATCCTGATCTCCAGTCCAGTTCTCAAACCATTACACCATGCTGGGGACAGTATGACAATACAGTATGACATGGTGATGATAGGTGGAGAAGCAGAAGAGGACCAAAATTGTGGATCCTTCAGCCCATGAGAAACAGAAAGCCAGAATCACAGGGCTTGTCTTCTGGCCCCAGAGCTGCCCCAGATTCCCTGCACTCCATTGCAATACCAGGTGGTTGTTTTCACATGCCTTTTGTCATACCACCCAGCATTAGCTCTACTAGCATCAGTTACTCTCCCTGAGTTCAAAAATGAGGCATCCAGCGTTGAGGCAGTGACTCATGCCAGTGGTGGCAGCACAGTAGGATGCATGTTTAAACAGCTGCCTGGCATCATTACAGAGTGCTCCAGATTTTCCTGGAAAATCCCGAGCAAAAAGCAAGGTGTGTTTAAAAAAAAGAAAAGAAAAGAAAAATACACACACACACTGGGATAGGGCAGATTCTGTGTGGAACTGGCATTGTCTTGTGAAGATAGTCTACACTTGAATTGGGGATTTGACCCTGCATTGTGTAGATAGGTTGCAGAGAGGTCAGAGGAAAACCAGTTTACTTGGTTTGCCCAGAGAATCAGTTGGGGAAAAAGAAGATTAACAGAGAGCAGAAGAAAAAGTGGACAGGAAGGAATATGGGGACTGTTGCAGTATTTCCTACTTAATCCATGCAATGGCTGTGCTTAAGTTGACACTTTTCATAGGATTAAGGAGATTAACACACATGTTTTATCCCATTGTTTTTCCAATGGGATACATGGA
>CM034701.1:276667959-276678235 GCA_020142125.1 Phrynosoma platyrhinos | reverse complement strand
GCACGGGGGGGCTCATACGGGAAGAGGCGGTCCCTGAGGTAAGTTGGATGTTTAACTTCAAAGACGGGTTTTACTGCATTCTCCCATCAGCAACCCATACACAGCCCATATGCAAGCCAGGCTTATCCCATGGCTTTTCAAGGATGGGATTTTCCCATCCTTGAAAAGGTGTGGGAGAAGCCTGAGTTTTGTACAGGCTGCCAATGGGAGAATGTGGTAAGACCCATCTTTGAAGTTAAATACACTTGTATCCTGTTGGGAAAATGATGAGATAAAGCATGTGTGATAATCTCCTAAATGTTTATCCATTCTACTGTCATATTGAATGAGATTTCTGAAAGGTGTAGCTCCCTCCTCTCCCAAAATACATTTTGTTTGAATTTCCAGAGCAGGATTGCCATATATGAAATGGCTATTTTTGAAAGTGACAATCAGAAAACTAAGCAAAAAAAAAAAAAAAAAAAAAAAAACTTTGGTGTAAAATGATATATCCTATGCAATCATTCTCTTGATTGGTTCTTTGGTTTTGATCGCAGATTGTTGAACTGCTGCATGTTTGCATATTTTGGGAAGTAAACTCTTCTGCTTTGTTAAGAAGACTTTATTATTAAACAAATAAATGTGGACATGGATTAAAACCTAATATAATTTTAAAAAGATAGAGTTCAAGTACTCAGAAAGACAATGGAGGAGAATCAGAAAAATGGATGTGTGCATTTAATTGGTATAAAAACATAACTTAAAACCAAATAAACAAAAGACAGCACATAATTGTATTCTTCACACTTATTAGGCCAAAGCATTTGATGCAAAGGCAACCAAGGTCATGAAGATCATTTGTCTCTGGTTGCTGTGAATCAGTGTGAACTATTTACCACCACCTGAAAGAAGTCACCTGGGGAAGAAATTAACAGAGCTTGGAGCATGAAAGAGAGGCTGTTGGTCAATGAAAAGGCTGCTATAAATAGTGTATCACTGAAGGCCTGGTGTTTGGTCTTATCAGCAAGACACAGTGATCTGCCTTTTAGAAGACACTGAGCACTGGAAAGGTGTTAATTAGGCACATGTGAAACGTAAATAGTAGGCTAAATATAAACCATTTTCACAAACACTTTTGCTATTTTTGTTATTTCTCTAGACATGTTTCATGCTCCATTGGATCACTGTTTAAAGATCTATTTGTGACAGGGAAGAAAGGAACTGATACCCTACTTGAATACATAAATAGGTTTATTTATCATAATGCACATATTCTATGCTGCTGTACACCTAATCAACAATAAGATAACAATCAACTGGGAACTAATACTTAGTGATAGGAATCCAATGTAACAAATTAGCTCAAAAATTAAGTTGTGTTTTTGTTATTGTCTTTGTTGACACCATTATCCCAGTGTTTCCTCAAAACAGTCCCATGTCTACTCTGGTGCAGAGAATGGCCTGTTTCCCCATGGTAGAATGCCCAAGAGCATTGTTGATGGAGGATGGCATATATCATATTGGAGGATGAGCAAATGAAAGTCCCTCTAATATTGTAGATGATATAATTAGGTCCTGTAATAACATTTTCTGTGTGGGCAGAGTTGACATCTGGATTTGTGGCAAGGCCTTGTACCTGTCTCCACATCTCTGTTGTGTGCCTTCCCATAGATAAATAGCTGTTTGAGACTGAGAGGCTGTCTACAGGAAAGTAAAGATCTGCTCTCACATTCCATTTGTTTATCTCGATTGGCCTTCAGGTTGTTTCTGATTTATGGCAAACCTAACATGAACCTAAGATGGAGTGTTTTCTGGGGTGACAGTGTGTGATTCACCCAGTGGATTTCCATGGCTTAGCAGAGAATTGATCTCAAGAGTTGTAGTACAATGCTTAAGGCATTATGTCATATCTCTACTCCAAAGCAGATTCTGCTGATTTTGATGTGATTACCTCCAGGCAAGGTGTCATGAGCCATGGTTTGAATGTTGGAGATCAAACTTTGAATAGCCATTTAGCCAAAGAAACCCATTTAGGCAAGTCACACCATCTCAGCATCAGAGAAGGGCAATGTCAAACCTCATCTGAATAAATCTTTCCCAAAAAATCCTATGATACAGTCGCCATAAGTTGGAGTTGACCTGAAGGCACAGAAACAACAAATTGGTATAGGATTGCAAGTGCAATTATCAGAGTTTAGAAAAATACTTTTACAAAGTAAAATGACAGTCATTCCCATGGCTTGCTATTAAAATTTAAAAGAAACCAACTACCGTGCTCTTTACAATGTAAAAATATTAATTCTTTGGTTGTTGGGGTGGGGTTTTCCCCTCAATTTTTTATTTTTTAAAAAATCCTTATAATTGATAAAGAGTCACATAAAACATGAAGAAATATTGAATTTCCCATAAATAGCATTAATAAATTCCTTTAAGAGTAACTATGGGCCTTTACACACTGCCAGAAATAATGCAGCTTGAGTCCACTTTAACTGCTCTGGTTCAGTGCTAGGGAATCATGGGAATTGTAATTTTTTCTGAGACATTGAGCCTTCTCTGTCAGAGAGCTCTGGTGCCACAATAAACTACAGTTCCCATGATTTCCTAGCACTGAGCCAGGGCAGTTAAAGTGGACTCAAGTTGCATTATTTCTGGTAGTCTGTAAAGGCCCTATGTAGTGTTACTGGTTACACCAATAAAGTAACTTCATTCTCACTTGTTATCTTCCTTTTTAAATGTGATTACACCCTCACTATATACAAAATAGCTGTTTTTCTTTTGACTCATTAATCTTGAGCTCTGGCAGTTACTTATTAATGAATAACATCTTACTTACTTCAAGGTGGATATCTTCAGCGGTGAAGAACCAACCTGTATATAAACAAGAATATTTGTGAGATTTTTTTGGAGGGGGGGGGGGCTTCTGCAGAAAGGACTAGTACATACCATGATTATCCAAACTCAGTGTATTATCTAGGCAGGTTATGACATAGTATTTGTAGACATGATCTTTGAAAACTGAGGATGTTTTGGCTATATTTTCTCACTTCACTTTTATTGGTTTGGTAAATGTTGAGCCGTCATAAATAAGCCACATTCTTTGAAATACATCCCAGTATTACTATAGGTATGTGATGAGAGAGGAAGCATCATTCATTCATTCATTTTATGGCATGAATACTCTCGTACAATCAGAGTGGATTTTTTTCTCCTTTCCTTCACTACATCCACTTCCTTTTATTTATTTTTGTTGGATGATCTGATGCAAGGATTTTGCTTCAGTAGTTACACAGTCTCATAGTGCCAGTGACATTGTCTGTCTTGTGTCAGTTTATTTTACTTCACAACACATTCATGGTTCAGTATTTGACATTGCAGGTTATTGTGGCAGGTAGTGTGAAGTCTTTTGAAATAGCTCACATTAGGCTACCCTACGGTTTTTGTAAAGCTTTGGAAACAATTTCAGAAAAGGAATCACAGGGAAAAAAGTGATATTATTGCTCTTTCATAGGATTGTTTTGGCTTTGTGTGTTTAGGGCATTCTCTGTGATTGATTTAAATGGTCCCAAACTGTTTTCTCTGAAAGCTTTGTGAATGAGACCTATTACCAAACATTTCCAGGGAAAAATCATTCACAACTGAAAATGGTATTCAATGAGATAAAAAAATTCTGTATGCAATAGGTTTATTCACAGATATACCCCTAACAAGGAATACAAAAGAATAGTCATGCTGGGTCAGATCATTAATTCATCTAGCTCTGCATTTTGTTTGCCAGTGAAGATATGACAGATGCTCCAGAACCCAAAAGACAAATAAGTTGCTAGTGTCCTACAGCATCTAGCAATAAGAGAGATACTGAGCATATAATAATGGGATTTTAAAAACTGTAAAAAAAACAAAAAAACAGACTGACCCAAAACAAAACAAAACAAAACAAAAGACAGCTGCCTGATATTATAGAACTCCTAGTATTTTTGAAAATATCCCATTACCAAGAAAAATTCTTCATTTCATCTACATCTCCAAAAGATAGTTTAGAAATATATTGCTTCTAGAATCCATTTTACTCTGTTTTCAGGCTGTTTATGGGACTTTGATTTTCTTGGTGGATGTCCTATGCAGGGGACTGGATATGAGGAGTGTATCCCTGTTGGTTCTGCAGGACTTCTCAAAGGCTTTCAATACCATCCTTCCACATTGCCTCTCTAATGGAGCTTGGGGGTACTGTTCAACAGTGGCTCTGTTTTTTCTCAGAGGGGCACTCATAGAGGGTTGTGGTGGGGGATTTCTGCTTGACTCCTTGGCCATTGGCCCTTAGTTTGATGGGGCATCAGTTCTTTCAGACAGGGAAGACTAAATATCACAAAGCTAAAGATCCCAGAATTCTATAGCATTTTGTTATGGCAATTAAAATGGTGTCAAACCACATTATTTCTGTGGTGCATGTTGGGTCCTAGAGTTATGCATTTGAGATTTGTTAATTTTTACAATCCCTATGGATTACCTAGTTTAGGAGATACAAAGGGACCACGAAAGCCCCCCATTCTTCATTTACCTGGTAGCAGCCCTTGTGATCAATGGGAGTCTGTTTCCCTGTTAATTGGGAAACAGATACTGATGTTTCCATCCCTCCTTGAACAAGCAATCTCCAGTGTGAAGGAGGATTGCATCAGGTCCCTGCTTCTGCACCTTGCAATGGAGATCAGCTAAAGTAGGGGGTGAAAGTGTCAGTCAGATGCTTATTGATCAGCAGGGAAACAAAACCCATTGATAGCAGCAGCAGCTGGCTTTTAGGTGGGGATGTGGAAGAGTCAGGTCAGAAGATGCAACGTAGCTACAGAACTACAGTAGTTACACATTTGTAACTGCCTTAATTGATTTCTAGCCACCATAGTTGCTTTATTTGATTTTATTAATAGCTGTCTTGGTGCTTGCCAAGCTTTCTGAGATTTGGGACTGTTGTAGATAATGATGAATTGCAATATGTTCCCATCTGTATCTGGATAATGCTAGCTCTATCTAATGAATACAGTCCCCCATGTACAATTTTAACATGTGAGTCAGACATTTTGGCATTATGATTTTTATTTATATAGATCTCGTTCATGCATGCAATCCCACCTTTCTTCTTTCCCAGCCCACAATGGGAAATTTTAGTCTAGTCCGACACCAAGATCTTTCAACTGATGGGTATATTGATGTGAAAGGAAGTAAAGTCCACATTCCAACACTCAGGCATGGCATTCCCCAACTGTAGTGCTGTTCACTGTGCTACTCGGTTGCAATTTCATTCTTCAATTTTGAAGGAATTATATATTACTCAGGAGATTGACTCACAGACTGTGAAACCTCAGGCTATAGGAAAAATGGGGAAAGGGATTCATGAATCATTCCCTTTGAGGAGTCCTCTTATGGATCAGTAGCTGATTAGAGAACAGGAAGAAAGAGGAAGAAAGAAATGACAGTTCTAGCAATGGATGGAAATAAGAACTATGAGCTCTCTCTCTCTCAGGGATCCTCACTGGGTCAGGATCTATTTAATTTATACACAAGTGACCTTGTCAGGGTGAACAATGAGTTAGCCAAATTTGCAGATGACAGCAAATTATTGAGGACATTTGAAGTTAAGGAGGTTGCAAAGACCTCAATACAAATCTCTGAAATGAAATTAAGTTCAATGAGATGCACAGCAAACCAACAAAAAAATCCTTGCTTTACATAAAGGTAAAGGTATTCCCCATTGACAAGGTTGTTAAGTTGTGTCGAACCATAGGATTTATTGGCTTTACATACCTATGTGATATTTCTGGAAATAGCGTGAAACTGCAGCTTTTGAGAAGAGCATAATGCTATACTTAAAAAAAAAGAAGACAAATTCTTTGTTAAGAATTTAGGACCAGTGGCCTATTGTTTATATATTGTCCATGGTTCCACCTCATTAAGAGTACAATCCTATCTTATAAAGGATACTGTTGGGAAAAGAGGTTGGAAATGATAAGTAATCAAGGAAATTGCCTGTAACTATAAGCATGCAACAAAGCTACGCTTCCAAATGAACACAAGAGTGAAGTTATTGCATTGGCATTTCTAGTTGCTATGTTTTTTAGTTACTTTTAAACATTTCTTTTAAAGGGAATTCCTAGAAGCAAATTGGCAAGAGTTTTTTGGGATTTTATTCTATCTTTTTTATCAGTCATAAGACTTTTTTTCTTCAAAGTAACAAAGTAATTAAAAAATAGCAAATATCATGTACTTTAACATTATTAGTGCTGTAATGAACATTGGCAATATTTCTCAAACTCTGTAATCAGTAAATGAGATAACATTACTTTTAAAAAGTTGGAAAAATGCAGGAAAAGGTAATCAGTATGAATCAAGAACCAGAGTACATTTCCTTAAGAAAGTCTGAATAGTACAGTCTTTGCCATTGTGAAGACAGAAGTAAAATTTGGTCAAAATATTATTTATTTAGGCATAGTCATGTTTGGGTTACTTAACATAGAAAGAGTGAGGGCCTGGGGCAGTGCCATTCTGCTAACTACCCTAAAGGCACCAGATCCCATTTGATCTGAGATGCTAAGCATGGTCAGCCCTGGTTAGTACTTCAGTGGGAGACTACCAACAAATGCCAGGTGCTGTAGACTATTTCAAAGGAAGGAACTGGCAAAACCACCTCTGAGTATTTCTTGCCTAAGAAACCCCACTGAAATTCATGAGGTAACCCTAAGTCAACATGCAACTTGAAAGCACATATACACAAACACACACAACTTTTGTGTCTGAGGTAAAGAGGGGTAGAATAGCCATAGTCCTTATCTCTTAGCAAGATATAAGTATTACTTGCCTGTATCTAAGTATCAGACAGAAACTCAGTGGATGGAGCTCACCGCAACATTTGGAGGTAGAAAGTGCACCTATTAGAGTTCTGGCTGTCATACAGCAAAGTACAGGGAGAATCTATCCACATATGCCATATAACTGTCTAATTTCTTCCAGATGGATTCCCATCACTCAGGGGAACTTTAGCAGTGGACTCATGTACTGCCGTGGAGCTTTACATTTGGAGTCCTTTCCAGCTGTATGATTCTATGATTTGCTTGGCCCCACTGTTCTTCACAAAAACTCAGCTGTCCCTTCCCTTTCTGAGGTACAAGGCTAGAGGACTGTAAAAGTGAAACAGTAGTATGGAGGCCTTCCATTTTGAAAGAAACTGCAGTAAATTGAAGGAGGAAGCCACCACTGGGTACAAAATAATCACATGGTTACCACTGGTTACCAGGAGTCTAGCTACAAATGACATCATTGTCTCCTAAATAAAAATTATTGCCCCCTAAAATAGAATGCCCTGCAGTCCCCAAATTTCTAGCAATGCAATGACTTTATCTTTTTGAAAACTTGTATTCTATTTTTTTAACAACTGATCTGTTTTATTATTGCAATAGTTTAATTCTATTTTAATGGTCACTTTTGTATGCTTTTTGTTGTAAGTCACTTTGAGTCCCAATTTTTTTGGGGGGGAAAGTGGGATATAAATTAACAACAACAACAAAAGCAACAGCTTGAAACTTTATAAATACAAATTAGGAATCCAAAGAAAAGGGACCAGCAAATATAACCATTCTGGGTATGAATGATATCCAGTCTCTCTGTCTCTGAAATACTAGAAATTTGAGAACCACATAAAAATTTAAAGGGGTGGGGATTCTTATTTGGAGGGCAATGTCCTCATTTTGCTCCATTGCAGCTATACCCCTGTTAGTCACCCTTTATTTTCTTTGTCCAGGGAAGAGGGGTGTCAGATTTTTTTCAGTAATGTCAGACATTTTTCTGGAGCTAAAGACATAGAGATCGTGCACTGTTTTCTCCCACACTAAGCTTCTCACACTGCTGCATTTTTTAAAGAAAAAATGAAATGAAAATTTGCATAAATTTATAAATTTGCATTAAAATGTCTCATACATTATTTTTACAACTAACATTGAAAGTCATTTCTCATATAACAGGGATTTTTCATTGATCAACTTTTTTCTCCTCCCCTTGTTTTCCATTGAAATGTGCACAAAAATCATTTCCAGTGTGCTTCCCCCCTATATTTTTATGCAGTGGTATTTGACAACCTCCATTGCTTCCAGATGTTAGAAAAGCATTGCAATGTTTACTTATGTTGTTACACAAAGCATCACTCCCTGCTCAACCATCAGGTTTTCAAAGAAAGATGGGCACTTGTGATCCACAGCACAGACACAATATATGGCCAAATTGGAACTTCTAATTTTGATTTTACCTGAGTGTGAGTGCATTTTTCTAAGGGTGGATGGATATCAAATGTTTCTTAAAAAAAATTTTGTATTACAACCTATTTTTTAAAAAAGAAATCCCTATTGAACTTCATTGTTCTGAAATATTAGCATAGTACAGCTGAAAAAGATCTTATTTGAAGATGACACTTTTGTATGTCACTTCTTCATATCCCCCCACCTTAGCTCTCTTTGTGAAATGTCATTATTAAAAAAAACATTTAAAATCAATACAAACATAACATAATACACATTTCACTTTCTAGTAGTATAATGAAAATGTCTTTTTCCTGCTGTACTACAGCTTGCTTGGTAAGTACTCTTCGAGTGTCCTTCATTTGGCAAAGATAATTAGTTTCAGTTACTTTAACAGAGCAACTCTTTGCCTTCAAAGAGGATATTATATTTGCTTAATTGCATTTGAGTGCTAAACATTGTAAAGGATAATGTTTCCTGAGAATAGCTTTTCTCTTGTCTCTTTACCTAGTAGGAAGCTAACTGCCTTCAACAAGGGTCAATAGAAATTGGCTATTAAATTTGAATAACTGATCAAAAATGCACAAGCCATTGAGTTTAGGGAGCTTCTTCAACCACTTACTTACATCCTTTTCACATGCCTCAAATGAGCATGTAATGAAAGCAGCTGACTCTTCAATTATGTTACAAATCAACTAAGAATGAACCAAGCTGTCCAATCAATCTCTTTTCTAACATTTTAGCACTTGTTATTTAGCTTTCCACCCTTCTAAGACAAGGAATCCAAGCTCAGGGTGCCTCTATAGCTCCATCCTACAGAATCCTAGGATTTGTAGTCTTGTGAGGCCCCAGCACTCTATGGCAGAGAAGGCTAAAGACCTTATAAAACTGGAAATCCCAGGATTCCATAGGATGATGCTATAGCACTTATAGTGGTATCAAACTACATTATTTATACAGTGTAGAGGCATCCTTAAATTGGACTTTCTTGGGCAGATGTGGGGAGTGTAAAGCACATGAAAAGACTGTCCAAATTATCTCCAATTGTTAGCTCTATTCCTTGGGTCAGCCTTTTCTATTCTGATACTATCCAGATGGTCAGTGGTCATTCTGACTGGAAGTGATGGGAGTCAAATTCCAATACATTTGAAAGATATCATATTGGATAAGTTTTCCTTAGGCAAAAATATAGTTGTGTTCTGGATTCCACCTCCAGGTGTCATTTTAAGGCTTTATCCTTCACAGTTGAACTTGCTACATCAAGAAAATCCACTTTTAAATAGTGTGGCTTTTACAAATGATCCAATGTTCTTACTTAGAGCTTACCCAAAATGGCATGCAGATTCAGGAACTGAAGCAATTACTGCTATATCTTAGCAAATAGTCAGTTGGCAATTGTTCTTTCCCCTCTCCCCCTTTATTCTCTGTAAAGAACTCTGTGCCAGCAATTAACCTATAGGTTTTGGAAAGGAATTTCATGAACAAAAGCAAGCATACTCAAATTTAGAAGATTATTGAAAAGGGCAGTGTAACCTGGATAGATCCTTTTTTCCTGGAAAGCCTAGCATAAAGAGTCAAGCTTTTTGACTTCCTTGGGACATTTACTAGGACAGAAGCCACATGAGTATTTTTCTCTTGTTAGCACTATAATTACAGAACACTTTCCATTAGATTGGTGAGAGGCTTACATTTAAGCTGCTATGGATGTTATCACACGTGGGCCAGTTTTGTTCTTAAAGCGATAATAAAGTGGAAATGAAGCATCCCGAAAAGAAAGCCAAAATAGAACTTAATTGCGCAAAAGCTTTTCACACATAATTACAGTAATAATGGAATTAAGTTAAAAGCATAAAAAAGATGTTTTTAACTTTCATACACAAGTGAAAAGAACCTGTACATGTACTGGAAATGGGTGTGTTTTGTGACAAGACTCCTCCTTTTCCAGGGCGGGTCCTGCATTTCCCAGGAAGGGAATGATTTGGGGTCATGTCCTCCTGCACAGGTCCTAACCCCCTTCCATTGGG
>CM034701.1:276633336-276644744 GCA_020142125.1 Phrynosoma platyrhinos | reverse complement strand
GTAGAGCTTAGGCTGCCTAAAAATTATCAATGGATGAGGGATAATGTGACCAAGCCTTTTCAACAGTGAATTTCGATTTCTCTATTAACCCTCTTTCAAGCCACATCAAGCTGCCATGGATGTTTCTCTCCATGCCAAACCCAACGTGGCAAAATGTCAGACCAAATTATAATCACCCTGGACCAAGTATTCTGAATGGTATGGAAATCCTCCCAGGCTTGCCAAATCAAGGCTTTTGATTTCAATAAACCTAAGTCATTCCCATCAAGATGAATGACTAATACTTCTGGAGGAAGCCCAGCATGCTCCTCAAACAAAAGGAGCAACAAACCGCTCCACTGGAGGCCCTGCCTTCCCAGCTAATCAACTGTGGCAACATCATTTTAACCCAGGTGACAGGTGAAATGGCAGCTTTGGGCCTGGCCCACTGATTACTTATTCCCCTGAGAACAGCAGGAGATATCAGTTCTCACTTGTCAGCCAGCTTCTGAGACTTTCTGAATCATCTCTGGTTTTGCCCCCTGACACATGCTTCAGCTCAGCATACAATGGTAAGCCACACTTTAATATGATAATGATGAGTACTTGGACTGGCGTGGCATCCTGATGCTGAGTTGGAGGGTGCATTTTGATGCCTCCATAATAAGAGGCTATATCATGGAGGCACCCTCCAACTCAGCATCAGGATGCCATGCCAGTCCAAGTACTCATCATTATCAGAAACTTTATTAACTGAGGCATGCATGTTTTTCATCTACATGTATGGAACTGTTTATTAGCTAGTCTAATCTGCATGAGAACAGAAAACATGTCATTCAGAAATCAGCTCACCTCTTCCATTCACTTTCTTTCTTCTTTCTCCCACTGCCATGGGCCTTGTGTTATTTATTATGATTTGCTTGTTTCTTCACAAGTCTGTATACATTGTAGAGATGACCTGGGGAAAATATCATTTTGCAAGCTTTAAATTAATTTTTTTGAAGCAGGAAGGATGGTCAGTCAGTCAAAGATTACAGTAGGCTCAGCAAACAATGGTATGGTCCAAGATTTTTGCATTAGACACATAGGAATGATACACCAAAGCAAAACTGTCAAGATAAAATATATCACTTAAAAATATTCTGCTCACAAGACCTCCCTTCTATCAAGATCAATCTGTCTCTTGGCCTCCTCTTGAAATTATGTACTTTGAGATTTACAACACGAAATCAGGCAAAGGGAACATAACATTTTCAGCAGCATAAATTACATAAATTCTGCACTGGAAAGCCATCCAAATGAAATGGCTTCTCCCGGTCTCACAGTATGACAGGGCAAGGAAGAATGTTATAGTTAATGAAGATACATCTTATTGCCTGAAACAGAGAAACCAGAGAGGTGATCTGAATACTCTGCATATCCAACCCTTCTCTGCAGTGAACAGGGGAAGACCGAGGATATAACTCCTGGAATTTCAAAGGAGCATAACCTAAATGAACAAGAATATCCTAATATACTGGATGTAGACCCTAGTTTCCTATAACATAGAAAGTCCTTAAAAAGCAATTTATTCACTTCCTATCAGTTGGGTTCATTAGACAGCAATTGAATCTAAATCTCCTGTGAGGTTGTTTTTTAAAAACATCTCCCATTATCTAACAGTAGTTGCTAATAATAGCTGTTGCCCTTTTGAAACATAGGACTAGCACACACATTACCTAATAAGTCATTCCTCCTTGCTGAGCTAACACCTAGCAAGGATTGCAGTATAGATCCAGCAGACTTCATAGAGAATTTCCATATTAGGAAAACCATACTTCAGAAAAACCATACTTCAGAAAAAAGGAAACACATTACAAAGAAGATCCAGAAGGAGGATTGAAAACCCATGTGGAAAGTTTATCTGTACCACTCACCAGTACTAGATGGCTTTCAACTCTAAAAGGCTTCATGGTATTCTGCAAATAAGGCATCCCTTAGGAAATTGGGATTTTGCAGATTGCCCCATTATGTGGCTGCTGACAAAAATCAATATGCTACTGCCAAAGCAGGACACTGCAGAAAACAGATCAGCATTCATTTTACTTTGATCGTTACTTGCCACATGATAAAATGGAGTGATGTAAAACAGATTCTGTTTCTAATTCTTTACTAATTTTCTTCTCAAATGTCTTAGGAAAATACTTTTACTGATCCTTTTCCTTAGGTGGTGTGAATGGTCAGAAATGCTCCCTTTCCCTGGCTAGTAGCCCAAGACTTTCCAAGCTGTTTGCAAGTGCTCCAGTAATGTTCATGTGAACTAGTGGCTGGGCATCTCAATACTAATACATGCTTATTCAGAAGTAACTCCTGTTGAGTTCAATGGGATTTCCTCATGAATAAATATACATAAAATTTCAGCTTTGAGTCATGCACCATTGAGTTTTATATCATCAAGGAGCCTGTGGACAAATGTTTGCCCTCACTTTTCAAACTTTTCTCTGCAACCTTGAGAGCTACAACATTATATTTAGAATAACAGAGAACTAGGGTACTACAGACACAAAGATGCTAAAGAAGAAAATTCTAGCACTTCTTTTAATTCATAATGAATTTCAGAATTTCCTGTTTTTAAAGTTGGCTTGATGATAATAGTGACTGAATTTTTACAAACTTGAATATTTTGCCCTGCAGTTCATTGCAGGCTAATCCTGGGCAGATCAGTGGGAAAGTGATTATTCAGAAATTGGCATTATCCCAGGAGCTAGTTTTGGACAGAGCAATAAAGAAAGATGAAATAGAAAGGTTATGGCCTTTGCTCTTCATCTCCCTACAATTTGATAGCTTATTTTGAAGTCAAACCCTTCTGGCTAAAAAAACAAAGATGCCCAAAAAAAAAAAAAAGACAATGCATCCTTTTTATAATTCTGTCTGTATACTGGAGTTATGATTAGAATATCAGGCCCTCCTTTAGAAGTAAGCCATATTTTTTTGACTTGCTCACAGAAATGGTTCAGCTTACATCAACTCACCCTGCTACTTCATCAGCCAATTTCAAACATATTGGGATCAGCAGGAAAAGGGCAAGACAAAAGGACGGGATCACAAAGACACTGTAGCTATTCATGTCTACAACTTGATACTGCAATATACTTCAAACAAACTGCAAAAGGAATACCTGAGTGTGTGGATAGAGTAGATAGGTACCCTGATACTCATAAACCACGAAAAATTATTCTCTGCTTGAAATATTTATTACTATATAGGTTGTTAAATATAGTTGTTAAACTATATTTAACAACTTATGTAATAATATATCTAACATGCAGCTTTCTGCTTTTTCTCTTCCATTCTACTTTTTGCATGAAGCCTTTCTTCTCTTAAAGTGATAGCCCTGTTTCTTAGAACATAAATTCTATATAAAAATATTAGAAGAAGCCAGTGTTTCCCAACCTGGAAAACTACAGAGGAGTTGAAATACAACTCCCATAATCTCCCAGTCATCTGGTTGAGGAATGTGCAGTGTGGATATTTAGAGGTCCAACCAAATACACATGCCATTCCAATATCCTCTAATCCATTTCTCTTTTCTTGGCTGCATCCACACTGCAGAAATAATGCAGTTTGACACCAGTTTAATTGTCATCACTCCCTCCTATGCAATCTTGGGA
The DNA here is from genome assembly GCA_020142125.1 of Phrynosoma platyrhinos. Lineage (NCBI taxonomy): Eukaryota > Metazoa > Chordata > Lepidosauria > Squamata > Phrynosomatidae > Phrynosoma > Phrynosoma platyrhinos. The sequence goes on along the minus strand of CM034701.1, from coordinate 276,641,115 downwards.
CTTCTAGTTTGTTGTGGCACCAGAGCTTTCTGATATAGCTAAATATCCCACAAAACTACAAATCCCAGAACTCCATAGCACAGAGGCATGGCAGTTAAAACAGTGTCAAACTGCATTATTTCTGCAGTGCAGCTGTATCCCCTGTCTCTAGTTCCCAATGCTTCTTTCCTTCCTCCAACTAGTGCTATAATTGTTTTTCATTGACCTAGTTTTAGACCTGTTTTTTTAAAAATAGTACAAAGCAAATTTCTTTCTCTCTGATTATCTACTAAACAAGTTATATTTCAACACAGCTAATTGAATATGAGTTTTAAAAAAAAGCTGGAAATGACCAGAAATTAAAGTCCAGTTTTGGAAAGATAAGGGGGGGGGGAAGCAAGGCCCTATCCTATGCTTTAAGGGAGATTGACATTTCTGTGTGCTTCCAGACAGTATTTTCTTTTTGAACAAAAACAGATTTTGTGTATGCGTGTGTTTCTCTGTGTTGCAGGGATGGGATCTAGAAAGGGTCCAGAGCCAGCAAAATGTGTGTGTTGCACACCATTCTGAGAACAAAAGTAACAAAACTGAGGAGTTACAAATGAATAAGTACTGTGGGTTACATGACATGGGAGTTCCCTAACAGTTTGTCTGAAAATGGCATAAATTGACATATTTATGAGTGCAAGCTGAAAGATAACTGCAAGACCAGTGATGTAAGGATGTTCAAAAACCAATTTAATTTTTTTAAAAATAAATATTTTAAATAAAGATGCTGATGTTGGGGAAATGAGCATCTCATGGAACTTTTTCTCTCTATCACATCTGTATTTGCTGTCCTGAGTAAGTATAGTCTTTGACCATAGAATGTCAGATTTACAGGGAAAATTTTTCAACATGCATTACCAGATGGGTGTTTCTATTTCCCCCAGCAAAGAGGAATATCTGTCTCTAGGTGGTAGCCTGTGTTCCTGGATTCGTTTTGTAGTATACATGTAGGGAACATTCTTTCCTATTTGATCCTTAGTTTGGATATCTATGAACCAGCTATTCCAACTAGTCACAACCCACTCCTCTTCTTCCTCTTCTTTTTGATCTTATTATGAGCAGAAACTGGACAACAAAGAGATTATTTTTAAAAAGTATTCTTCCTGGACCCATAGCTCATCCCAGCATTTTATTTCAGCTTCTTGATAATATTTTCTTTTATAAAAATATCTCTTTTTCATTCTTTTTGCACTGGTAATTAGCAACATACCCTGTAGAAGAATAGTCCAAATTTCTGATGAATCTTAAATTTCAGTTTTCATAAAACAACACCATATGCATGTTCACATTTTTCTTTTTTGACAGGTGTGTTTTTCTCCCCTATAATGTGTGGTATCTATAAAATAGTTTATATAGGGTTGAATTCATGTGAATGCTTCCATCCTGTGAAGTTGCTCAATCTATAAAAGCAGTAGCAAATGACAGGCCTGCTTATAATACAGCATCATTTGGCAGACATGGGCACAGCATGAGAAAACCTTTTTTCCTCTAGTATCACTGTGAAAAAGCTTAAAGCTGGCCATCATTTGAGTTAATTGGGTAAAAAATATTAGATATTTTTGGAAAACCTTCTCATTTTTCTCTAGTCCTTGCTACTTCATCCTTCATTCAAACTTTGGCCCTTCTTTATAATAGCTATATAGCTTTGAAAGAAAATTTTATAGTCATTTCAATGTACATTGTTCTGTTTACTGCTTCAATAACTTATTTTACCATGATGACTGGGCAGAGACCCAAAAGGTTTGGGAAGTGAGAAATCTCATTTTCTTGTCTAAAATTCAAATATAGCTTTATTAAGGTATTCTTTTTGTTATCAGTTTCAGTTCCCTTGGAGTTCTATTAAAGAGGAATAAGAAATAATCCTTAATTATTTAAATATAGGATCATCTCTATACCTTTTAGAAACTATGTTAGCATTCTGGTGATTTTTTTTTTCTATAGATTTTATGATTTGCAAAGGCACAAAGGAGCTCTATTTCTTCTGATTATTACCCTATCCATTCTCACTGTGTTTAAAAAAATGTGTGTACACATACAGAGAGACATCTCCCCCCAAAATAAAATCAGAAAAAAAGCGAGTCCTTTGGTATTTGGATGTTAATTGGACATTGTAAACACTGTCCTCTCACCCAGGAAAAAAATCTCTTTTGATACTCCCTTGTAGAGAACTGAACAGTAGTCGATTTGACTTGGAATTCCTCTACTAAAAGAGTTGTACTTTCCATGGTGATAACCTGCAGTTTTCCACAAAGCTTGAAACAGTGAAGCTTAGAGAATTTAATATTGGCACATTCCACTCTGAATTGGTTTAATCTGTGTCTCTGTTATTTTCTTTGGAAACGAGGAATTTATTTTACATTGTTTAAACACATTTTAAATTGCCTTGCTTTAAGTGATAAATATTTAATATGCTTTTAGTATTTTTTAAAAATATATATTGTTATTCTTTTAAATTGTTCTTTTTTATTATAATCTTGATTATGACACTATATAAATTGTAATATACAGGTATTCTCACAAACATAAATGACAGTGTTCATCTAACATCAGTCTTAAATGATCTCTCATTATTCTACTTCCTCCTGATTTCCTCTTAACTTTAAGAAATAATAATATTATGTTATCCCTTGTACCTCCATTAGTTCTATCTCAACATTATTTTCTGTCTATCCTATTTCTAATTTTGAAGTTCAGCACATCTTACTTTCTGTGCAACCATAAATAGTCAGCAAAACTATAATGAGAAGTTCCAATTTCATTGAATTATTATATGTCCATCTTAGCCCACTTTCTATTTCACATTTATCCTGATAAGTCCTCTACAATCAAATCTTTCCATTTTCTTTCCAATATTTCACTAAAGGAACCAAGTCCCTTTCTATAGTTTTCAGAGCTTTGTTATTTAATAGACAGGTAAGTTTATCTAGCTGTAGCATATCAATAAGCTTTATTAACCATTCCTCTATTGTTGGATCATCTTTTTCCTTCCACTTTTTTGCAAAAATAATATGAGCTGCTGTGACCATGTATAACACTAATTTCCAGTGCTTATAGTCATCTTTTTTTTTAATCTAACACACCTTTTAAATTGTTCTAAATTGATTTTACTTTACACTGCTGATAGACCTTTGGATATAGATTGGGATATTTTGACAGATAGATAGATAGATAGATAGATGTTGGATTTCATAATTGTCCAAAAACTGTAACACAGTTCCCTGCATGCACAAAGAAGCATAAACAATAAACACCTAAGACTTTTTAAAATATAAACTTCTTTTCCTCCTGGAAAAAATGAGATTACTCAGGGGATCATCCTAGCCTCCTACATGAGGGAATTTCAGTGTGGGAGCAGCCACTGAGAAGAGTTTTACCAGCATCCTCATCTACCATAACTGTGATGTTGGCAGGAGTGAAAGAAAGCCCTTGCTCAAAGATTTTAAAGTTCAGACAGGTTTATATGGTGAAAGGCAGGCTCTTATACAGATAAACTAGTAAATACTTTTGTTTAAAGCTAGCAAATAATTTTTAACTGTCTTGAAGTGATGGAAAGCAAGTACTTTAATTTGTCTTAATTTCAATAGCACAGGAAGGGATGTACCCTGTTGAATATTTGGAGAGGGCGCTAATTGGTCTCCTAGACCAATGGTGGGCCCAAACCTCTGACCAATCCTTTTGTTATCTCAGCATATGGCTGAGGATATTGAGATCAGCTAACATTTAGGTTCCTTATTAGGAACTCCTTGTCCTGTGATGTGCCAAACTGTGAGCTGTAATCTATAAAAATGTGGCCTCTGTTATTCCCCTCAGACTAAGCATAGCTACTGCTTTGCCTTTCTCTTCTACTCTGCCTTGTTGACACAATCATTATTAACACATAGTCATTAAGGCTTAAGTTGTGATATCTTGTCATTTTGAATTAACTCTGTCCTTCATACATGGTTTGCAAATGAACATGCTGGGTTCACGTTACATCAGGATATGCCAAAGCTCCTTAGCCTTTGATCCATGATGCAAACATCAAAAAGCAAACAAAGACAGTGATGCTGAACATGATACTTGGTTAATCTATCATTTTGAATTTGGGACCATTTATTATTATTCTCTCGTCATTTTGCAGTTAATATAAATGATTTACGTTCAAGAATTTTGCATTAGCAGAATGACAGAAACTCTCACTAACTCTGCTCGCTGTGCAGCCATTCCTTATGGGGCTCTGTGCAAATTACTTTCCTTTTTCATAAAACAATGCTAATTTGCTTTGATTAATACATGACTAAAAGCAATTGTCCTGTCACATTGGCAATATCCTATTGGAAAATGATTGCTTTAATTCACATTTACACATACATTGTAGCAGCTCTTCACTTACATGCTGGGGGCTGAGTTTGTGCTTGTGGGAAATGTGATGGACTGTAGCATACTCATTTAAATATACAGATTGACACTGGATTGCATCTTTTAGTTCTTGTTCAGTCCTTGCTTATGCATAACTTCCCAGCTCTGCAGTATTCGATGTGTAGCTATCAGCATTCATTTAGCAATTTGATTTAAAAAATACAGGCTGTAAATAGCTTGCATTTCACATGTATTACCTTCTGACTGCTGCTGTGATTGCTCAGTCAGGGGCCAGCTGTGGAAATGTTAAAAGTATTCAGAAGATACATGAATATTCATCACACTGACATTCTTATTTCCTTGTATGCCATAGATATGGAATCATAGACTCTCAGAGGTGGAAGAGGACTATGGATTATCTTTGGCAACCTTCTGCTCTACAACAAGACAACAAAAATTTTAACCACACATGACAGATGTCTATCAGGTTTGTTCTTCAAGATTTTGAAGGAGGAAAGTTTTTCTCACAATGGCTTTAGGAATAGGGATGGGAAAGAAATCCGTTGGGTTCTCACTTACCTACAAAAATATTCATTTTGCACCCACCTGAGAATAACAGCAGGCACACATAGATTTTGCATTGGAAATATGTAGATTTCCAAGGCTCACAATGTCTTTCAGCTAAGAAAAAGTGTGCACAAAATTGTGTTTACCTTTGAAAAATATTCACACTGAAAAGTGTACATAGAATAATAATGCCAGTGGAATTCTAGGAGATGCAAAATGTGACTTACAGATGGTCATAATTTTACCTAGAATCTGCTTCTATTCATAAAATGTTTTAACACAGTGGTTTGCACTGTTGTTTCCCAGATATAGTTGGAACAGGATGTGTGAGAGAGAATCATGTTGTAGCTTTCTGCCATGTGGATGTTATATATGCAGAACCTGGTAGAAAAGAAAGTTGGCAATGCTAATTCAACACCCCAAATAGGGCTGAATGCATACCTATCCAAATATAGATTTTTTAGAATCAAGATCTCAAAGACTTTGATAGATATCTGATTTTCTTATACCCAGATTAAGTTTGGTTGTTGTTGTTTTTTAAACTAACTCTAAAGATTTTTCCATTCCATTTATGAAGAAATTTGTGAATTGTAATAAAGGTAAACTCTGCTTGGTACTTATATGGGCGACCACAAATGAACACCAGGTGCTATATTTTGGAGGAAGGAACTGTCAAAACCACCTCTGAGTCTTCCTTGCCCAGGAAAACCACCATGGGGGGTCACCTAAGTTGATAGGTGAGTTGAAGACACATAGGGGGGAAGCAGATGGCTTAAAGAGCCGTTTGGGGGGCAGGGAAGGGAAGGGGCAGCCGCACAGTGGGTGCCCCAACCCCTTCCCCAGGTCATCCTTGGAGCAGCCAGCCCTCTGCATGGCCAGCGCTCCAAGGAGGACCTCCCGCTGCAGCGTCCATACACGCTGCAGCAGAAGAGTCACCAAAGGTGCGCCGCCAACTTTTGCAGCGCACTTTCGGTGACTTGTGAAAGGAGCACCAATTTAGCACTCCTTCCAGGGGCGGTGAAGCTGCGCCGCGGGGCTGAGGTGTGGGGATACCTCAGCCGCACGGCGCAGCTTCCCGGGGCAGCCCACGGCTGCCCGTCTGCTTCCCCCCATAGACACACAATCAGTTCTTTACTGCAAAACAATTTAACATACTAATACAGTGATTGGCAAAACATGATATCCTAAGAAATGTACATCTCTCTATCTTGTATTTGTGTGTTTTGTGTGCCTTCAAGTCATTTCCAACATATGCCACCCCTAAGGTAAACCTATCTTGGAGTTTTCTTGGCAAGATTTGTTCAGAGAAGGTTTGCCATTGCCTTTCCTTGAGGCTAAGAGCATGTGACTTGCTCAAGTTAAAGATCTATTTAATATAAAGTACAAAGTACATTAATTTATCCATATGTTTGCCATCCCAGGCAAAGACTGGAGGGTAAAGAGATTGAACACCAGAAAGTGAGACATAATTTCAAAAGGGGGGGGCAAAACATGGACTTTTAAAGCTGCTTCAAAATTTCATTTTGTAAAAATCTTGCAATCAATTGCTGTGTATCCTTTTCCTTATCCTCAGCTGCAGAAAACATTACTTTCCCTGCATGAAAAAAAATAAATTAATAGGAAAGTCCTTTGTCAACTTTGTTTGACTTTCATTTTACAAAAGAATAATTAAATAAATTTAATGAATTAAGGCAAATTACATGAATCAAACACAACTGATGTAAGGGGAATTAAGCTACAATAAAGCACCTGTTTTTCAGATATCTCAGAGGAAAGAAAATACAGAAGTATAGAGGAGGGCCATAAGGCGATTATAAAGATGAATCAGTGAGATTTTAGTAGACTTTGATATCAGAATGTATAGTTGCATAAATTAATCATGTTTTTGAGAGCAGAATATAGCTTTAATAAACATTGTCTTCCACTGTGTGTCTTACTCTCCTAAGCATAAGGTCTAATTTACATGTTCCATTTTCCCGTAACAGGATTGGTCCTACAGGGATATTACAAACTCGTTTTTCTGGAAAGTACATCATTTGCTGTAAAAGAAGATACATATTTTCCATTTGCAAATTGTCTTTGTGCCCACACACAACAATATCAGAACCACTCATGGAAGTGACCATATGATCTGGAAAGTACGTGATATGAATAGTCATAGATTGGTCTTTGAAGAAGGCAGTATGTGTATTTTATATAAAATCTATATGCCAAAATTCATTCTCTGAATGTGGGTTCTTATATAGCCAAAACATCACCATCCTTTTGCAAGAAAGACATATCAGCTGGACTCAGGACACTTCAACATGTCTTTTAAAAAAAAAAAAGGTGGGTTAAAAATTAAAAATGAAAGGGAAATAAAAAAAAATATGAGGACTCAGCAAACAGAAAGGTGAATGACTGTTGGGAGGAGGGAATCAGCAACAAAAGCAAGGGAAATAGAACTGGTTATCAAGAAGTGGGCATGGGTAGCCCACATGGTTAGCTAAACCTCAAGACAAATAATTCATACATTTTCTTGTAGGTTCCACTTGTTTGATATCATTAGACGTCTGTAAACCTTCTCAGAATAAAAAGGAGGAAAGGAAAAGGAGGGGGAGAAATAAGACTTTAAGACTAACTGGTTTTTATTTTTGAGGTTTCATGGATACAAACCCCCTGCAGTACCAACGGAGTGGATTTACATCCACAAAACCTCATGCAAAAATAAAACCAGTTAGTCTTAAGGATGATGCCACATTTCCCCCTTCCCCCTCCTTTCTTCTTTTTATGCTACCAGAGACTAACATGGCTACTTTTTTAAAACTTACCTCTCAGTATAGGGGGTCTCATGCCAGTTCACAAATG
>CM034701.1:276601684-276615302 GCA_020142125.1 Phrynosoma platyrhinos | reverse complement strand
TTGGGGAAACCCGATTAGAAATTGTGTACCTTAGGAGAAATGTTCACAAATATTCATGCAGTAAGTTTCTATGTTGAAAACTGACAGGGAAACAGAATGGAATGAGTGAACTGATGCTTGGATAATACTGGCATATTTAGACATTCTTTTAAATTTATTTCCAATTAAAATACTTTTCATAGGCAACCATACTTCCCACAGGCAACCATACTTCCCTCATATCAAGAGCTCACCCTTTAGAACATAGATGTGAACCCACTGGTCTCTATCTGTTTGTTTTGTTTTGTTTACTTTTATCCAAGTAAACAAGGCATGTGTCCTCTGTATGTCATGTTCACAAGGATAATTTGGCATTTCCTCATATTAACAAGGTGTGTAGGGGGGGATTCACCTTGGGTTTGTCTGCATTGGCAAGATAAAGCATCTTCAAATTGACTTAAAGCCTAACTGTTTATAAGTCACACAGGGCCAAACAGGGTGGAAACAGACACAAAGCCATTCTCCAGGGCTAAACATTAGAGTAAAAAGATGTCCTGATATAGGTTGATATTCTACTTTAACTTGAAAAATATGCATAATTGCACTGACATACAAACAACATGGCATGAATGCAGGAATGCAGTGGCATGTGGAAGCAGTCTGGAGCATGTGCCCTGGAACTTGCCATATGGGTTTTTCTTTCTTTGAGCATAGCAGCACATGAGTGGCCAGCTGCACCATTGACCCATTGCACCATTGAGCTGTCATACATCCCATGATGTGAAAGTATGACAAACACAGCAGGTTGCTAATAATGTAATGGATGTCAGTAAAACATACACAAACAAGACAGTCAAACAAGGGGCATGTGGGCATATATGAGGGGCCTCCATGATTGTGCTTTCCCAATATGTCACTGGAAGCACTGATGCACTGTATGGGCAGTGTATCACTTGTCTGACTGTATTGTCAGTCACACAGGGCATCCAATGGGATGGCAGCTGGGTAGGAAGAGGGAGGTAATTCCAGTCTCAGGTGCTGTATCTGTGCATTGGTGCACAATCCAAAAAAGGAGAGAGAGAGAGAGAGAGAGAGGGAGAGAGATACAGCTTGACACTGTATGGTGAAGACTGCATGAGGGTGCTCAGCCCAACTTGGGTGGGATCTGTGCTGACAGGGGAGTTCCAAACACTTTGGGGGAAAACAGGATCAGCCCAGTTTTTCTTTTCATCTGCTCAGTCTCCTTGCTTTTAAGGTGGATTGCACTTCCAGAGTCTCATTACATAGACACATAGTCTGTAGCCCACAAACTTTGTTTAATCAACTAAAACCCCCCAGCATAGTCCTCAGCAGTGTTAACTGGAGTGGAGTGGAGTCCCAAGGTATTCCAGAAGTTCTGATGCACTCCCTGGCCCACAAATGTTGTTCATTCCTGCTCTAGGAGTTATTGGCCTACCTTCTATTGTTAGTCCCAATTGAATGAATGAGATTTACCTCTGCATTGACCCCCCCATAGGATCCATGCCATTATGCTTGTTCTGTGATAGGAGACACAAAAATAGTAAGCATTTCTCATTGTGTTCCATTGCTTGCTTAACTAGGATGTAGTCCATCAGTTAGCAAGGAAAGGGGTAATTTTGTCCACCTAGTAATACTCTTGAATCTGTTTTGTTGTAAGCATATGCTTACACAGAATATACATCTATATGTATATTCTGTGTAAGCATCTCTTGCATATTTGTTTCTCATGTGAACCATCTTTTTCAATAGAAGTAGTTTAAAACTTCTTTGATAGAATGACTTGACTCCCTAAATTCTTTTAAGTCCTCCAAAATTACTTGCTTAAAGTCTAAAATAATTCAGGATTATACTCAGTACTGCTGGTTTTCCTTTAAATAACATTTATATAATTTCCAAGTACCCTCTTTAATAACAGCAACTCAAATTGGAAATTAAAATAAACAGTAGTTGAGCTATTTAAATTGGAATATGTTTGGACCTCACGTGGTGTCTCCAGAACCCCTGCCAATAAGAATGTGAATCCTACCCCTTGGGCAGCATATGGCCTTCTTCATTGTGTTAATATTTCTACTAGCTCCATGACATGGGGAAGAATAAATAGCTTTAGCTTTTCTTTATTTATTTCTTTTTTAAAAAGCATTTCCATAATTTGTAGTTTAAATAAGAGATTTCTCTTTTTATACCATGCTGTGTCTTTAACAGTGTTTAAACACTTCCCACTGTTAGGAAAACCTGTAAATTAGGAATTAACAAAATTAGCCAATGCAATTTAGACATCAGATTAATCAGCCTTGATGTACTTTCTGGGATGGCTATAGCAAGGTGTTGCCCCAAAATGCATTCTAATGACTTTGGTTGAACATTTGGACAAGGTTGCAGAAAACAAGATGACACCATCATGCATAGCTAAGACCTTATCATATATACAAGCTAACTATGGGCCTCTGCACACTGATCCAAAGGGACAGCGTGGAGATAGAGTTGGGGTGGGGCAGCCACACACTGGCCAGCCCAACCCCACGCTGACACCGTCTTGATGCCGTGCGCCATTATGCACAGCGCACGGCATCAGGATGCCCTACTGGTGCAGCATTCTGACATGCTGTGCCAAAAAGGATGAGGAAGACCCACACCAGCTCTTTTGGGGCAGCAAAAGGGAGGATCGGGGCTGTGGTGTGGAGTTGCTGCAGCCCCAATCTGCTGCTTCCCGGGGTGGCCCAGAACCACCTGTCAGCAGAGGCCCTATGTTAAAGCTGTGTTAAAGCTAAAGATGCATTTGAGGAAATGAACTTCAGACTACAAAAACTCATGCTACAACTTCTTTCACACAATTAGTCTCAAAGGTACTGAAAGATCCCTTTGTATACTGATATTCCAGACTAACATGGCTATATTTCTGAATTCTACTCACATGAGAATAAAGTTAATGGTGCCATATAATATTATTAATATTGTTTTGTGATCTCCCAGAGGACAGGACCTGAACCAATGGACAAAAAAGAAACTCCCAAGTAAACATTAGGAAGAACTTCTTGATCATTAGAGCTGTTTGAAAGTGTAGATTGCTCCCAAAGGTAGTGTCCTGTCATTTATTGGAGGTTTATAAACAGAGGTTGGATGCACAGGGATGCTTTAGCTTTGGATGCCTATACCAATAGGATGTTGAACTTGGTGGGTCTCCAGATACCCAACTTCATAATTTTATGGTTTAATTTGAAGGATAATACTTAAAAAACATGACTACTGGCATGATATACTAGACAAATGTTGGCATAATGTAGTAGGCAAATGTTGTTTCCTTTTTTGTGAATCAAAATATAACAATAAATATGTACATCACAATAGAAGTCCCTGCTAAGGATGCCAGTAGCATCATTAGGGGGATGTGACCCACACTGGGTGACACCCAAGAAGTGGGGTGACATTCGGTAGGGCCCTCCTCCTGCTATGCCCCTTCCAGTCTTGCCTCCTCACCAAGAGATTTCTGCCACTGCAGCAAAGAAGAGAGCTGAGTATGCCACTCTGGCTTTGCCATGATGGGGGAGGCCTCCTCACTAGGAGACTTCCATCTCTGCATTGAAGGAGAGAGCCAAGCACACCCTTTTGATCACCACCACCCTCCTCCCCCCATCAGGTGAGACCAGGGATGGGGATGCCAGTAAATAATACTAGCTCCATCTCTGTTGCTCTTCTCCTAGCCTGCAGCAGCATATTTAATTGGACAAGCTTTGGCTGTGTAAGCTGATAGATGGCTAAAAAGATTTTAATTTCATTAAATAATAAACAAAATACAGGGTTTTTTTCTTTCTTATTTGTGTCTTTTTCACTTTTATTGGGATGTGTTTTGATGGGATATATTTTAATTTCATATATTTTTGTTTTATTTGCATTTTATTGTTAGCTGCCTTGAGCAGTAATTTCAACAGAAAAGCAGGATACAAATGTAACACACACACACACACACACACCACACACACACACCACCTATCCAGGAGTAGCTATGTTGGCCACACAACAAATACACACATGGGGGGAGGGAGATACTTGTAGTGCTCTTAGTATGCTTCCTAGGGGCTTTGAGCTCTCCCAAAGTAAAAATTTGTTGAAGTGTATTCTTGAAGCCTGGAGAATTACTAACTGTGGAACAAGCTTGCTGAAAGTCAAAATGTTGCATGAAAGTTTGGAGAAGACCTGAATTCACATTTCTCTTATGAAAATGGCTGTTAGTAGCTTTGAAGAAGTAATAACATCCACTGCCTTGACATAGGGAAGGATCACAAATAAGCCAATAACTTTGAAAACATTGATGTCCTTATGTAAAGTAAAGGAAGGGAAGTCTGTCCGTATGCTTTTGATAAAATCTTTCTCACATCTCATAATAAATTTTAACAAGTATCCTACTTGAATGCTGTTTCTGTGAATAATTAAAATTAAACCTCACATATCAAATGCATGATCAAAGTGTATTTTAATTCATTGTCCTTCTATTCTTCTTGCTCCGATACAGATTTTCAAGATTGGAGACTTGTGAAAATGTGATTGCACACAAGTTTTTGCAACAGTTTTCCTCGTTAACAGTGTCTTAGGTTATATAGCTCATAACCAGAACAATTGCTCAGTATATTAAGGGGATGGGACCTATTTCTAGATAATTATTTCCTTTCTTCTAGTTTGCCACACTATTGTTTCTTGTTTGTCTCATGTGTGTTTCATATAGATTCAAAAGAAGTTAAGTTACACAATATTATGGCACTCATAGAAAATTAATACTCATGAAACAATATCCCTAATATCAATTATAGGGTAATAGCAGGTAGGCAAATAAAATTACACTATATCTTGAAGACTCATTTAAGTAAATTTGCTTTGATCTTTAGTGTACCACACTTTCCTGAACATAAATTGACTCTATTGCATACCCTCCAACATTTCACAAATCAAAAACAGGACAAGTGTGGCCAAGCAACATCAGAATATGGTCCAAGATCGCAAAATGAGGAAGAAAGACAAGCTGTGAAAGAGGGCAGGGAAGGGCAAGATCTACTCTCTCCTCTTCCTTTCCTCTCTCTTCTGCTGCCACTTTGAACTTCATTCGCAGAAACAGAGGTAAGATGAAAACAAGGAAGGGAAGTGAAAGGAAGAGAGAGAAATTGGGACATTTTAATAGCAGCTCAGAAAGCAGGCAAACATAGGATTTGCTGACAAAACCATGGAAATAAAGAAGCCAGATAACAAAGATTGGGTTGAATAAGGGTCATTTTATTTTAACTATTACCTAATTCATCTTTAGTCCCTGAGAGATGCAAAACAGGGGGGGGGGGAGAGCAAGCTAGTGTGAAGAAGCTGCGGTTTCACCCAGACTGCCTTCCCAGCTTACCCTGGGTAAGACATCTGAGCCTGAGGAGAACCCCAAAAGATGGGTTGCTTTCCTGGCTGGACTACTAATGTGAAAAGCCAACCTGAGCAAGCACCCTCCCCAATTCAGGAGACTTTTCAATGAATCTTATTGTGGGAGAAAGGTGGGATACAAATCTTTGAAATAACATAAATAAAATAAATAAAATAAATGTGTAAATAAAGAAAACTTTCTCTCTCACTCTCATTTAATCATATATTCCATCATGTGTCAAGCTATTGACTCAAGTTACAGCAGCATCGGTGGGCAATTACATGGGACTTGAACCCCAAATTTGGCATTGTACCCTTCCAGTAGACCACACTGGTGCTTAACAATGCACTGGATGTGACATCACCATTTCAGTATATTTTTATATTAACTTTTTCTCTCTGTGTTAGCTATACTGTTGTTGTTTTTAAAAGTAATGTTAGTTCTGTTTTTTGGGGGAAAGATGAGATATTTATAACAATGTCTACCACTCTTGCTACTATTTTGTCCACTTCTCAGTGTTGCAAATATTCTTGCTATCCAGTTAAATGTCTGAATAAGGACACTTTGTGGGGAAACAGCAATACAGTTTAAGACATGAAGAGTGCTTCAACACAATATTTCCATATCAGATGTTCAGATGCTTTATTTGACTACCAGAACACCCAAATGTATTGTTTGACATAGCATTAACCTACTTGGACTATGAACTTTGAATTATATCTACTCATGGTGAAGGACATAGTACATTTGTACATAGAAACTGTGAAGCTCCTTCTAGAAATGTTTCTGTGCCCTGCTTTTTAGTGCATTAATTTTTAGTTTTATTTTTAAATTCTTTCCTTCCTTTGCCTATATGCTTATAATGTAGTGGAAATTTGTGGGGAAAACAGATGGAAAAATCTTCAAAACCTTTATTTACATGCAATTTTTGTCATATGCTCCCACACCAAACTTCACAAAAACAAACATGGATGTTAATAGGGACATGAAGTTTCAGACATTGCATTCATATATGCATATCTTCTGTTCACTAAAAATGTCTTTGGTGCCTGACAACTGGAGCCTATGCAGTTTCCTCTTGATTTCTGTTAAGATTCTGTCACACTGCTTCTTCTGATCAAGCAAGGCATAGCAAATTCCCATTGTCAGTTGACTCTCTTTTTAATTTCAAGCTTTAATTTGCTGTCCCACCCATATTTCTTCAAAAGTCTTTACTTCAATTGCTTTGAAAGCTTTACTTTCCACAAGGCAACCAGTTCCTAATGTTCTTTACTTCAGTTGAGAAGTTAGGATTTCACAATGTTTAGACCTGCCAGGATTTGTAATATTCCAAGTGTATAAGGCTAAAATTATGTCACTGTCTAGAAACATTATTCCCTTTCCCCCCTGTTTCTTAATTTTTAATAATAACCTTTTGATTGACTTGGAATAGATTTAAATATATTTTACTGTTATATTATATGCTTTTATTGTGGTATTCCAAAGACGCAGATAGTACTGGAGGGGTAAGGAAGAAGGAGAACATGTGGATTGATAAAAATATATTTTCTAAGGAAAGATAAGGAAGAACAGAAGAGCTTTGAATATATATGTGAATATAATATTTCTACAAGAAGCTCACCCCATGTCAACTTGGCAGGTTCTAGGTGGTGTGTGTGTATGTGTGCGAGTGCAGATGAAGGTGAAGGTAAATAAATTGATAACAGTTTCTCTTGGTTTCTCTTCCCACCCCCTCCACAGTTATACATTTGTTCCTCTCTATGCCTGCAAAAAATTGTAACTTCTCCCCTAAGTATTGCTACAAACATATCTACATAAGAATTAGTATGCACATTTAAACTATATTTGTGTTTGTACAAAATTTTCTCTGACAAATGCATTCTAATACAAAACTGTTCATACATTTTCCATTTAGATACACACTGTTTCCTCAATATATACATTTCATATTAATTTTTTGTTTCAAGGAATGCATCACAAATTCTGTGCAAATCAAATATGAAAGGATATTCATGTTCTGTTTGCATATTGATTCAAGAAGCTTCAAGCAAGCAAGTTCTTACATACTATAATAAAGTATGATTGAAGAAGTTCTTATCTAAATTCAATCCAAACAAATTTTCTCCCATACCCTTAGCATTATTTTATCCTGTAGAGTGTAGAGTACTTTTCACTGACTCCTTATTCCACTGAGAAGGGGAGTTCATATATTCATTATCCTACCGGGATTTTACCATTGCTTTCATGCCTCAGTTTCAGTTCTTTGATTATAGTATTCAGTAGCACTTTGGATCACTTGGCAATGCTTTGTGGTACCTACCCAGTACCTTACCAGCATTTCTGCACATTTCCACACCCCTTTACTATAGCTGTCATCATTTTTCCCTGCTCCACATTTCCATGCTTTTAAACTACATTTTCATAATTGAACAGTTGTGCTTGTCCCCAAAATAATATGAATAAAAAACACCAGTATGAATGCAACCATTTTCCCTATCAAAGTTCTGCCTCCCCTGATCTCTCAGTTCTCTCCTCATCATCTGATAATCTCTCCATCTCCTTTCCCTTCCCATTTGCTAATCTGACACTCTCCTTCCCATAACCCTTAACAGGGTATGTTCCATTGAAGTCAACAAGGTTTACTTCTGAGTAGATACATATTGAATGGGAGTAAGATCTGTGGAAGTTAATGAAACATATTTCTGAGCAGACTAAATTGTACCTAGATCCAAAAATAAACCAGAGGAATAACCCCATCATCATCATCACTGGAGAAATAGTAAAAGTGATGTGCCAGAATTATGATGCAGAGCAAAATTTGAAGAAACAATATGCAGGTATTTAGCAAAGCTTCTAACAAAAAAAGGCATCGTTTTATAAAGCCTTTTTATGACCACCTTTTTTACCTTTTCCTCTGTTCTAGCTGAGTTTTTTTTCCTTCAGCATCAGCATTGAGAGAGTAGTGATGGGAGGCTAGAGAAACGCTGACTACCCTTGTCAAGTTGCAGGATCATGTCTGCAGTAAATAATGAAATATTGCTTGACTGGGAAAGAATAGGATTAATGGGATTTAACTGTGTGTACATGGCTGCAACTGGCAAGGTAAACAGTCACTATCTCTATAATCCATTATTGATATTTGTGAACAGCAAAATAGAAAGAAAAAGGAAGAAGAGTTAAATCTGCCTTACCAGCTCCCCCAGCCTGTTAAAGAAGGATAGATCCAAAAGTTTTTGACCACAACAATGGAAATCATAAGAAAAGCAGAGAGAAAATAATTCCTGAGTGCATTTTGGATGATGCTTTCAACGTTTTTGTTACTTATGCAGGGCTTTCCTGACCTGGTTATTTCATTCCTCATGGCATATTGTTAGATTTTGATTAAAACTTTGTTAAAATCTGTTGAGCAGGGTTTTTTCCCCTTTTTTCCTCCCCCCCCTTTTTTTTGTGTGTGTGTGTGTGTGTGTGTGTGTGGTACAGGAACCCATTCCTAGTATTTTCCTGTTATACCTGCCTATGGTAGCAATTTTCTATTAAAGAGCTAGTGCACAGGAAGATTAACTGAAGTATACTTGTATTGGTGTTGGGATGTGTGAATAGGAGAGATAATTAATGATAGAATTTGAGAAGATCCAGTTCCGTACACAGGCACCTATACCCCACCTGATCCCCAAACTAGGATACTTGTAAAAGAGATCTTTCATTGCAAAAAGAGGGGAAATTACATTGGGAGGAAAATCTAACAGCAGCAACATCAAATGAAAAAACACCTCTTCTTGCCAATGCGATCCAAAAGCTTGTGTGAAAAAGACAGGGGTCGGCTTGTTTCTTTGTGTGTCCCAAATTACCCATGTTAGTCATCAAAGGCATGTCTCTTGGGGAAAGAAATTAAAAAATCTAGCTTCTTCAAGACTGAGAAATCCATGATAGATAGATAGATAGATAGATAGATAGATAGATAGATAGATAGATAGATAGATAGGGCCTCGGCAGAGGGCTAATAGAGCCATCCTCAAGGCAGGGAAGAGGAGGGGCAGCCGCACGCTCGGCGCCCCTTCCTCCTCCCGAGGTTGCCCTCAGAGCCGCTGGCCCTCCACATGGCCGGCGCTCCGGGGGCAACCTCCCACCGCAGCATCCAGACACGCTGCAGCGGATAAGTCAGTGAAAGTGAGCCACAAACTTTTGTGGCGCACTTTCACTGAGGAGGGAAGCAAACTGGTGGCACGGGGCCACCCTGGGAAGATGCGCGGCAGGACCGAGGCATCCCCGTGCCTCGATCCTGCGGCGCTCCTTCCCCATCCCTGAAAGGAGCGCTAAAATAGCTCTCCTTTCACAAGTCAGTGAAAGTGCGCCGCAAAAGCTTTCACTGACTTATCCGCCGCAGCGTGTCCGGACGCTGCAGCAGGAGGTTGCCCCCGGAGCACTGGCTGTGCAGAGGGCCGGCGGCTCTGAGGGCAACCTCGGGAGGAAGAAGGGGCGCCGAGCGTGCGGCTGCCCCTCCTCTTCCCTGCCTCGAGGACAGCTCTATTAGCCGTTTGCCGAGGCCCTGACTTGTGAAAGGAGCACTATTTTAGCGCTCCTTTCAGGGACAGGGAAGGAGCGCCGCAGGATTGAGGCGTGGGGATGCCTCGGTCCTGTGGCGTACCTTCCCAGGGCGGCCTTATGCCGCCAGTCTGCTTCCCCCCATAGATAGATAGACAGATAGATCTATCAGTTTCATGGGCTTTAAAAAATTAGAGATACAGGTACACTTTCAGAGTTGAAGAACTCTGAAATATGACTTTTGAAAGAAAGTATAGAACCTTAGATGCACTTTTTGTGTTTTCACACAAAATCTAGGGGGGAAGCAGACGGCGCAAAGCGCCGTCTTCAGGGCAAGGAATGGGAGGGGCAGCCACACGCTGAGCACCCCAACCCCTTCCCAAAGAGATAGTCGGAGCGCCGGACCCTCCGCACGTCTAGTGCTCCGAGGATGTCTGTCCGCTGCAGCGTCCACACACGCTGCGGTGGAAGAGGCGCTGAAGGTGCACTGGCAGCCTTTTGCAGCGCACCTTCGGTGTCTTGTGGAAGGGCTGGGATGATGAGCCACAGGGTCGAGGTATGTGGATACCTCAGCCCCGACCCACAGCTTCCCGGGGCGGCCCCGTGCCACCTGTCTGCTTAGCCCCTTAGAATGTTAACTTTGGGGGGAAGCAGACGAGAGCTTCCCAGACGCCCTGGGCCGGCGCGCCGCGGGGCCGCAGCCTCCGCACCTCGGCGCACCGGCGGCGACCCTGGAAGGAGCGCTAAATCAGCGCTCCTTCCTCAAGACAGCGAAAGTGCGCACTAACAGCGGCGGGCGCACTTTCGCTGTCTTTTCCGCCGCGGCGCGTTCGGCTGCCGCGGCGTGAGGTCTTCCCCGGAGCGCCGGCCGTGCGGAGGGCCGGCGACTCCGAGGGCGACCTCAGGGAGAGGAAGGGGCGCCGAACGTGCGGCTGCCCCTCCTCTTCCAAGCCTCCAAGACGACTCTATTAGTCGTCTGCCGAGGCCCTTTGTTTTAACTTCGGGCCTCTGCAGATTGCCAAAAATAGTGCAAATTGAGTCCACTTTAACTGCCCTGACTCAGTGCTAGGGAATCATGGGAATTGTAGTTTATTTTGGCACCAGGGTTCTCTGACAGAGAAGTCTCAATGTGTCAGAAAAAAATACAATTCCCATGATTCCCTAACACTGAGCCAGGGCAGTTAAAGTGGACTCAATTTTCACTATTTCTAGCAGTCTGCAAAGGCCCTCCATCTCTCAATAAAGCGTGCAATTATAATTTCCCTTTTTATTATAAATATTTTCAAAATCACATGAATGCCAAGTGAAGGCCTAACCAAACACAAAAGTGAAATGTCATCTCTTTAGCAACTTCCTTCGATTATTCTTCCTGTTAATATGGAAGTTTATAAATGGTGTGGTTAAAAAGCACAAATGATTTACTGTAATCCTGTGGCAACTTCCATCAGTGCAATCATCAGTAATGATATGTTTTGAATAATGTAACCTCAAATTGATTCAGGGCATCTCCCTACATACATATATAGTGCACTTCATTGCAAAGCAAGAATGCATTTTCATGCAGATGGGTTTGATTTATTCTAAAATACTCCCATTCAGGGCAATGCTATTCAGGGAGCTCCTCTGCTTTAAATAACTGCAAGCCTCAAAAAGTTTTATTTGCTACCTGTAATGATGAAACTACTTTCAGTTTCAAATGAGCTATCAAATGGATTACTGCAATTGAGACAGAGATGGACACAAAATATTTGTCTTTGCTATGATGCTGTGTGGTAGTTATGGGTAGAGGGGCTTATATATGAGATGTTGAATCAGAGTGAATAGTTTATAGTCCAGTTCTCATATAAACCAGCTTTGTTTGAACCAGCAGTTGGGTGGACTCATCAGCAAAGCACTCAGAAAAAAAATGCAGACATGAGTTGGTGCAGATATTTATTTATTTTTTGCAGAGACATTTGTGAAGTGCACCAATAAGGGGACGTTGAAGAAAAAAAATCATTATTTCACAGGGAAGCAAATGAGAGTTCAGTTATAGCAAACCTGTCTCCAGGAAGGAAAAACCATCCTCTTTGAACAGCCAATGTGTTTGGTTTGTGCAGTCTGCTACATCCAGCTAAATCTAATGTTGGGGGGTGGGAGAGAGAAGTTTTAGAAGAAGGCACGTTATCCTCAAGGTCATGCATGAAACATTCTGTCTGGATTATGCTGTAGTGGTTTCAAGAAAGGTAGTTGCCTAATCCTGTAGCAGTAAAAACAAAACAAAGCAGAGTCTTGTGGCTCCATAAAGGCTAACAAATGTATTATGGTGTAAACTTTTATGGACTTCAGCCCACTTCATTTGATGCCTGAAGTGTTGTCTTAAATTAGAAAAATATGTATGTGCAAGCTTGGACTTCAGAGGAGGAGAGATTAAACAGTGAAGTCAGAAACAAGTAGAATACAGAAGGTACAGAAAATAATTAACCCAGTGGCTATTCACAGAGACCAGATTTTCAGATGACAATAACACTGCCATACTTTCACAGAGGAGCTGATCAGCATAACATTTTCAAAAAAGAATGTCTCTGTTCAAGTTGTAAGAAGAAAACCTGACTCTAGAAGAGAGTTTATTGTCCCTCAGATTATACTAATTTACCAGCTATCCAAATAATATATTACTATAACATGTCTATTTGTCTGTCTGTTATGCTATACAAATCTCCATTTAATCAGTCATTTGACTCAGTGTGTTATCTATTTTTTTAAAAAAATGTAGTAGCTTTTGAACCCAATCCAAAAACTACTTTCAGCATCTGCCAAACAAAATTTCAGATTTCTCTATTTGTTTGCTCTAGAATACTCATTTATGATGCGATTTTGGTTCTCACTTAAATACTCAACACTAAATCTGATTTTGGAAGCTAAGCAGGGCAAGCTGTGATTAGTACTTGGATGGGAGATGACTAATGAACACCAGGTGCTATAGGCTATATTTCAGAGGAGAGGACTGGCAAAACCATCTCTAAGTACATAATTGCCTAAGAAAATTGCCATAAATCAACAGACAACTCAAAGACACACACACACATACAGTCTGATCCATCAGCAAACTTTGCTTTTTCCAGACAATTGCTGTTCTTAATCCATAGAACTTGACGTGAAGCAAATTTTGTGGATTTTATGTGCCATCAGTAAAATGTATTATCATGTCTTATACTTCATTTATATCACATTTTTCCCAGTCTGGGTTGCCAGTCTAATCTCTTTAGGAAAGGATTTCCCAGAACCTGGGAGCAGCCAACAAGATGAATGAATCCCACCAGATGTACTATCTATGGAGGTGGTAGCAAGAGAGAAGGGTCTCCCCAGAAAATCTAAAAATATGGCCCGTTTCATATGGTCCTTCAGATAACCTAAGGCACATAGTCCAAATATTTCATCCACTTCATAAGCAAAATTATCAGCATCAACTTAAGCAATGCTGGGTTAATTTCCTAGTTCTCCTATTAAATTATAGAACTATTTATCTGTAACTCACTTAAAAAAATCAGTCCATCACAAATATATATATATATATATACAAATATATATACAAATATATATATTTACAAATGTATATATACAAATATATACAAATATATACAAATGTATATATGCATATATACAGTTGTACCTCTACATACGAATGCTTCATCTTACGAAAAATTC
>CM034701.1:276572082-276595428 GCA_020142125.1 Phrynosoma platyrhinos | reverse complement strand
GATTGCTGAGCAGAGGGGCGGGTTAAAAATAATAATAATAATAATAATTAAATCAGTGGTTCCCGAACTTTGATCTTCTGGGCTTTTGGGACTTCAACTCCTAAAAGTCCCTGCCCACTTAACTAGTTAGTAACTCTGGGAGCTGAAGTCCAAAACATCTAGAGAACCAAAGTTTGAGAACCATTGTTTTCAATGGAAGTTGCTGATGTTATTGTATGTGTCACTGAAATCTTCAGATAGAAGGTGAGATAGACATATTTTAATAAATTAATAAATTCAAGGCACTATTTAGGGAGGATTTCCTAGGCAGAGATTTCCAGTGCCATTACAAATCCTATGGAGCTTTTCTAAACCAAAATAAGTTGAATGCACAAGGTCATCACTTCCAGCAGTCTTCATATGTGGAAGGTGACTTTCTAAAAGGAAGAGCTTCTCCACCTCTGCCTCACTGTTGGGACTTCTGCTTTGAACCTAGACCTGAAAAACAAATCACACAAGACCCACAGCTAGAGATGTTCTTTTAATTGTTTCTATTCAAAGAAATTATTCCTGTCGGGTCTCCTGGTGAAATCTTCCCAACATCTGCCTCTGCAGATCTTTTTTTCTTCTAATTTTATTTCCCCATCTGGGGGAAAATGCACATTAAAAATACAATAAAACACATTTGTTCTGCCATTCTGCACTAAATAATGGACTAAATGGCTTTAATTTAAGTGACAAATTGATACAATAATGCAACGTATGACCTCAGAGACTCTGTCAACTGCTGACCCTTTGGAAAGGAAAAGTTATAAGAATCAACTTCTTGCTCTCTCTCTCTCCCTCTCTGAATCTTATTTTGTAACTTATGACTCCACTTTTTTTTATTCATTTTTCCTCTGAGCTGTTCCAGGAGTCACTTTCGGCAAAAGTCACCACTGCCTTGGCCTTATACCTCTGAGATTGTGCCATCAACTTCAACAGATGTGGGATCAAATGTTATATCTTCAGCCACTCATAAATGACAGACAGAATATATAACATGAGAATGGCAACAGATATAGTGAATCTTCCAGCGATGTAATCCTCCCAGTAGAATAACTGCTGCTTCTCTGTATAGTCCTGTCAGTACTGGTTTAAGAAATAAATTTAGAGTGGGGGTAGGCGGAACATAAAGCATCTGGCTGGAACTTTTGCTCATTTCACATCTGGCCTTTTGGTGAGAAAATTGCATTAAACAATCTGGGCTTAATAGTATGAATCTGTCTTCTGTGACATTGTTAAAAAGATAATATTTCCATTTCTATATACTGTAAGATATACACGCAGGCACACACATATACACATGAGAATATTAGGCTTAATACCATGAGATGAATAAAAGTGTCACACATCTTCATCAGCCAAGCCTTCCTTTTCCCCTCATCCATCTGCTAAGGAAATGAAGTGTATATGTATATATATATATATATATATATATATATATATATATATTGCCTTTATTAGAGCACCCCAATATGGATCAGTCTGAAAATGATAGCATGGAAACACATACTTCTCTGAGGAGGTTATTCAGATCATGAAGATAATACAGGTAGAATCTGGGTTGAAACTTTGTTATTCCCATGCATTTTGAATGAATCCAATTAAGTTTTTTTGGGGGGCTGCCAAAAAAGCCACTTAACCTGGGATAATCGATGCCGAATTTTCCCCTAATTTTTTCCTAAAAGATTCAGATTCTCAACTGTGTGAATAACCAATCCAAATAGACCTGGGATAGACTGGAATAAAACTCTGCATGCCTTAAACATGCTTCAAATACATTTGCATCATCAACTGCATCTTTATTTGAGTGCTGACACATGTGAACAGCCAAATTTGCAGAGATGCATTAAGATATGGTTCCATAGTGTGAATAACAAACATAGAATGCATGAGTGAGATCATTCACATATAGTCACACTAAAAACAACACCATGTGAATGACCCCCTGAGAAAGAAAAAGGTAGCATACAGGGGGCCTCTCTTAGCTTCTACCTAATTCTTCTAGTTGAGTTGGACTAGAGTGGAGAGCCTACTCATTTATTATTTGCACACCTTGGGAAACCTTTTGTGGCATTTTGGATGGTCCTTATAAGATTAGTGAATTATTCCCCTTGGAGTTGGGATTTCAGTTAACTTAAGCCAAATACAGAATATCATATTCACAAGGTACCAGCACAGAACATGCCCATCACTTTGCAACATCCATATTAACTGCCTACCCCAGCACCTATATGATGTCATTGAACCTTCACAGTCTGTTTAGATATATGGCCAATAACTAGTGATTGACTTTTCTTCTCTGGGTTGACTGATTTGTTCTGATTTATATTCTACCAGAACTGGGTCCCAAGGCAGTTTGCAATATGATTAAAAACAGGTAGAAATAAAAATACAAACAGTTTTACAATACCTTTTCATAGCAAAACAATATTAAATACATTACAATTGTGAAATACAATACAATTTAAAAATATTTTAAAACACATTTATTTTAAAAAATATAATTTAAAACATCTGCTACCCATTAAATGCCTTGTGCACTTTAACTGCCCTGGCCCAATGCTAGGGAATCATGGGAATTGTAGTTTTTTCTGAGACATTGAGCCTTCTCTGTCAAGGAGCTCTGGTACGACAATAAACTACAGTTCCCGTGATTCCCTAGCACTGAGCCAGGGCAGTTAAAGTGGTCTCAAACTGCATTATTTCTGGCAGTCTGTAAAGTTGCCTATACAGAACAATCAGGAAGGCTGAGAGTAGCACGCATTGGAAGACAGCCACCAACTGTATTTTAATGTCATTTAAAGGGGTGACAGGCAATCCCTTTCCCCAGTTCCTTTCCTCAGCCACTGGGCTCCAATTGGTTTGGAAATAAAATAACCTGCTCCCCAAAATAACAAAATCATTTGGGTTACAAATCTAAAAGAAAAAAGAAAGAAAATATTTGCCACTGCCAGTACTTATAATCTCATCCATACCAAAAATCCACCGTGAAACATGGGGTCCTTCTCCTTAAATGACATCCATTTCAGAAGTCTATTTTGTCTCTCTGTTCTCAGATTTGAACTAAAAGTTCTCTTCAGAAAATGTTCTGCTGAGGTTTTCTTCCAGTGTTAAGGGAGAAGTAGAAAAACATCTCAATTTATTTTTTCTGTACACCATGAATGTCCATTTAGATTGTCACAGACCCATGTACAGTTCCAGTATGGAAGACTTGGTGCTTTCTCCTGAATTCTGCTCATCACAAATCATCTAGTTCAACCAAACTGCTGATGCCATGATGTATTTGGTGTATTTGATATAAATTGGATTGATGCAGCATCTCCTCATGTTTCATCAGAATGGCTTATATTTTAACTGTTCTCTTTATCAAATTATACTCTCTATGTTCTATTACGCATTTATAATATTATAACTTATATATATGTTCTATTATTTACACACACACGCACACACATGCACACACACAAAGTATAATTCCTCATGGCAAATATATGCTTTCATATTCAGCTAATGATAAATAACTTGTTATAATGAAGAGGATAAAGAAGGAAGGGGTATCTGAAGCTCCACCTTTCTCCTTAAAGCTCTTTTAGGTATCTTTTTGGCAAAGGGAGTGTATTTTTGTTATTTGAAAGCACACAACTGTGCCTCTATCCTAAATAAATCAGTAATTTAGGCAGAAGAAAGCAAGGATTAAGTTACTTTAATGTTGGCACTAGAAAAAGAATCACAAGGGGCAAGTAAAGATTACTGCATTTAATATGTTTTCCCTTTGGTGTCAATTATTTCAAATCCAGGTTCCAGTTATTTCTATTAAAGCGTGGTAGTTATTGAGACCATGAATGCCCTTACAGAGATCAAAGACTACTAGAAGATTGATGTATGCTTGAGAAATAAATTCTTTTTCTATTCATTTATTCTGTACTGGCCCTTGAAGTAAAAATCAGTGGAGCTCACTGCTGGAATGAAATGTGATTTACCCCTCCCCTCACTTTTTGAACTATTTATATTTATATTTATATTTTCAAATCGAACCTTACCAAGAGAGAATAAACTTCACAAAAAGCTACTTTCAGTGCATCCTCCTGCATGTCTGCTTAGTCAAGAAGTCAATGTGGGATTGCAGCACCAGTGTAGATAATCAAGGAGTCACTTATTGGGAGTGCTGGTTTCTTAGACAAGAAATTCCATTGTCAAAAAAGGATGACTTTTTTTAAAAAGAGATAAAACCTTATGCATAATGCCATGATCTTAAACATGTGTGCTTGGAAATACACTCCGGTGATTTCAACAGAGTTTATTTCGATAAAGTGATGTTTGACACAGAAATGGGAAATGCAAAAATACAGATGGACCACACTTTGGGATTCTTCCTGCTAGTGTGATTCTGCCAGCAACTGTTGTTGTTAGCTGCCTTCAAGTCACCTGTCGAGCGACAGTTGCCAGTCTAGTTCTGGTCTGTTGAAGTAAATGTCCCTCCAATGACCTGATTGTACAGGGCAGATTATATGGGAGGAGGTGATCCTATAGGTAACCTGAACGCAAACTCGGTAGGGCTTTCAAGGTAATAACCAACATGTTGTACTTTGTTTAGAAACTTTGTCCACTGGCAACCAGGGGAGTGATTTTAATATTGGAGTGATGATGTAATGGTTAGAGCATTGGACTATGACTCTGGAGCCCAGGATTTGATTCTTTGCTTGGCCATGAAAACTCACTGGGTGACCTTAGACAAGTCACACACTCTCAGACTCAGAGGATGGCAATGGCAAACCCTCTCTGAGGAAATTTACCATAAAAACCCCATGATAGGTTTGCCTTAGGGTTTCTATAAATCAGAAACGACTTGAAGGCATAAACAAACATACATACATTTCATACATGCTCATGCCTAATATAGAAGCCATCAGTCTGGCTGCCATGTTTTGAACTAACTGAAGTTTTTGAACTTGGTACAAAGCTACTCCACCATACAACACAATTGCAAAAGTTCAGCTATGAGGTTACCAGTGTCTGCACTACCATCTTTAGGTCTTCCAGTTCCAGTTCTAGGAAGAGGCACCAGAACCAACACTTCTATATAACCTTCCCCTAATATGTGCATTGGGATCTGTTTGGAGTCTTCATAGAAGTTTAAACAAAACAGATGTTGATTTTTTATTTTTATTTTTTGGTTCTCAGAGGGCTGATGCAGACCAGCCTAAAGGGCTGGCCTAGGAGTGGAGTTGGGGCAGGCAACCACACGCTGGCTGTCCCAACACTGCGCACTTGTCCACATGGTGCGCAGTGTCAGGGCACCCTCTTGGCACAATGTGCAGACACACCGCACCAAAAGGGACAAAAGAGCCATGGCAGCTCAAAGGGTGGCTTTTTGCTGCTCCCTTTTGGTGCGGCGTGTCTGCACACTGTGCCAAGAGGGTGCCCTGACACTGCACACCATGTGGACAAGTGCGCTGTGTTGGGACAGCCAGCATGTGGTTTGCCAACTCTTTTGAGGATGGCAAAAAGGAGGATCGGGTCCACCACTCCCAGGGGTGGCCCAGAGCCTCCCCTTACTGGCTGTGTGCATCGGCCTAGAATCTCTGAGCCAGCATAGCAATTCTGTGAGCTTTCATCGGGGCGGGGGGGGGGGCATTTTCAAGCTCTGAGTTTATATGAAAGATGGGAGTTGTGATCTAGAGAGGCAAAGGGGGAATGCAGACAGGCGGCCATGGACCGCCCTGGGAAGCAGAGGATTGCGGCTGAGGCTGCCCCACACTTCAGCCCCAATCCTCCCTTCTGCTAGCCCTGGAAGGAGCGCTAAAATGCCGGTCCTTCCAGAGCCGGCAGAAGGGGTGCATCAAGAGCTGCCATGTAGCTCTTTTGTGCCTCTTCTGGCACAGTGCATAATGACGCTGTGTGGGGAGGATGTATTGAGGGCGCACACCATGTGTAATGGTGCATGCCCTGATGACATCCTCAGGGAGGGGTTGAGGTGGCTGCTGTGCGGCTGCCCCTCCCCTTCTGTGCCTCCAAGATGGCTCTTTGCACCGTCTGCAGAGGCCCAAAGTTACAAGATTAGATCAGAAATGGATGCATAATCCAAAGCATCCTGGAGCCCTTTCACATTACACATTTATAGTGCTACAATTCTACTTAAACTAGGATGATTCCATCCCATGGAATTCTGGGATTGATAAGAAGGGACATTTAGGAAGGGACATTTATAATTCTCAGCCAGAGAGCTGTTCTGGTGACTCTTCACATTACAAGCCTCAGGATTCCATAGGATGTTGTCTTGTTAGATAAAGTGGAATCATCGCACTATTATTGTGTAGAGTAAAAGGAGCCTGGTGGAAGAAGCAAGAAGGTCAAGAGGGTATGTTGGCAAAGGTTAAAGCAGAGTTAACAGAATAAAAGAATAAAACAGAATAAAAGAAACAGCAGGGGAATAAGAGGTACAAAATAATGAAGCTATATATATGCTCTCTCCTTAATGGTTTTAACTGTGCCATGGATATGAATGAGAAAATATCCTAATTTTTGTTTCGAAGGGTTTTTTCCCCCTTCTACAAGGAATCTCATGCTGGCATGCCAAAGCATAAAGTATGCATTTTCAATTCATTTGTAAACACATTGGATGTTACTCCTTAAGGGACATACCTTAAAGCTTCATGGATACAAAGACAGAAACTCTAACCTTAATCTAAGAACCCAATGTGAACAGATATAATAAAGCAGTTGTAGGCATAAAATGTTCCAGAAGGCAATTCATCGTGACACTGTGCAGGAGATTTCTGAGAGGTCACAGTTGAAAAGTGTCACAGAAAAAGTGTGTGGTCTGCAGGGATTTGAAAGACATCCAAGAGGTCACTTGAGAACAGAAAGGACAGAGCAAATTCACCTTGCCTCATACATACTGAGCACGTATCAAGATATGTGGAGATGTCAAGAAGCTTTTAGAGAATTCATGTTTAAATGGCTGCATTTTAAAGATTTCTCTGCAGGGATTATGAACAATTCAGAATTTAGAAACACAGGAGCATTGCTTTTAGATAACAGATATACAAAGAACATAAAAACATGAATAGCACTATAATGTGTTTGTATTCTTAACATTATAGTCTAACTAAAAATTAACAATGCCTCTGGAAAGGTAATCATTTACCAGGTATTGCGAGCCTGAGCAGTTCCTAAACTTTTGCTTTCACAAACCAGTAGATTTTCTGGAGGTCTCAATGGGCCCCAAATAAATTTTGTTGTTCTTGTAAAAATAATCAAAGTTCATAAAACTCAGCTTTATTAATATTTTGTTATCAAAACTGTCATCATAATCAAACCATTACCATGCTATGAAAAATGAAGGCTCTAGGCTATGCTGCTGGGAAGGGCACCTTCAAGAAATAATTTGTGTAGGTAATTTGTGTAGGCAGAATATGAAACAAAATATTCCAGGGTTTTGTTGGCCAGTTTGACAATCCAGCCCTGGTCAAAATAGCTTCATTATAAAAAATGCACTGCATGGCCTAATACAGATATTCTTGACTGCACTGCATTTTTCCATGGGCCATTTGAATGAAGTGTATTGGCTCAACAGAGGTCCTTATTCTGAAGATCTCTAAACCAGTTTATTGTAAATTTGCAAAAACACAAACCATTATTTCAATTTGGCCTCACGTGGTAAGATCTACATTTCAAACCCTTCAGTTGACCCAATTTGTTCAGCCACTTTTTCAGCTGCTTTGAAAATGTCCCTGTTTCTCTCTCTTCCTTCTCTCACTTTCCCCCTTTGCTCTCAGTTCACTTCAATTACTGCAAATTGAGTTCAAAATGCAAAGGTATTTTCACTTGATAAACTCAGCAGGGGAGGAGGAAAAGAGAAAGGGGCAGAATCTTACCCTTCCTAGTAGATTCAGACAAAAGCAAACTGCTGCAGCCTTTCATAGCTTATGTGTGCTTCTTGATTAATAACTTTTGCCAACTTGACCACAGTCTATTGTTGTTTGGACACATGTATCCTGGTTCTCATCTGTGAAATATTGGAGGGTTTGGTATTTATTAACATTATATTAAAAAAAAATTAAGTTTCTGATGAATACTAGAACTGCAACAACTGTCCAATTGTGTGCTTCCTTAATCAATTGAAACACTCTTGATTTATACATCATCCTTCTCTCTCCATAGTGCTCTCCAGATGTGTTTGACTTCCTCTCCCATGATCCTGCACCATTGGTTATGTTAAGTGGGACTGGTGGAAGATGCAGATGAGAGAGACTGCTGACTTACTAAATCCCATTATATTTCTGAGCAGAAATATCATGGGAAAACAAATGTACCTGTTTAATTAGGCAATGTATATTATTAAATATTACTTTAATTTTTATCCAAGAAGAGGAGAAGAGGGACTTTTACTTTTCCCTTGCACTGGACTGGAAAGATAGTAGATGCTGCCAGCTGTAACATACATATGCAGCATCTGACAACAAATGAGCAAGACATTAGGCTTGTTAAATTTAAGGACACTTAGGGTCTGAGCAGATGGGCCAGAAAAAGCATGATGTTCACCAGGGTTAGTCCCTTTGTCAGTGCAGGGATGGGTGGGTATGGGTGGGTGTTCATACACATGTTC
The DNA here is from genome assembly GCA_020142125.1 of Phrynosoma platyrhinos. Classification (NCBI taxonomy): domain Eukaryota; kingdom Metazoa; phylum Chordata; class Lepidosauria; order Squamata; family Phrynosomatidae; genus Phrynosoma; species Phrynosoma platyrhinos. The sequence goes on along the minus strand of CM034701.1, from coordinate 276,586,796 downwards.
CTACCCTGACCCAGATCTGGAGGGCCCAGGACCGGCACTCTGATCCTTACCTTACCAGCTGTTGATCTGACTATGACTGCACCCACATGGCCAGGTGTCCCATTTCCACATCAGATGTGACAAGTGTGTGTGTGTGTGTGTCATTTGGATTGATGGCTGGCAAGGTAAGGAACATGAGGGGCTGTCATAACAGTCTGGTTATGCCATGGAGTTTTTTAAAAACTCTGCACAAAACCAGGGATTAATTACTGTGGGTAGAGGCTATTTACCCTGAGCTCAGTCCAGATCCTCCAGATCTGTGTCTGTACTGGCAGGATCAGGTTCGATACTGCCCCCGAGGTTTTGTCCTGTATCATCTAATCTCAATGATGTGAGACCATGGGGAAGCTGAGCCTTTTAGCCCATGCAGACAACCCCTTAGTTTAGCCAAGATTTCAATGGATCTCCTCTAATCATGACTATGCACATCATACTTAGAGCAAGAAATATATAGTATGCTTTTACCCTCAGAACATTTTTTTATTTATATGTAATACAAATGTAATGCATCACTTCAAAATCATTGTACTATTGTACTATGATCCCAGAATAGGTAGTTACCATTTTTGTTACAATTTTAAATTTTCATTTCTTGTTTTCAAAAATAAACAAAAATAAAAATAAAAATACAACCTGATGGACTGACTGTCATATAAATTAAAACACACTCTTCTAGCCATTACATTGTTGCTTCAGCATCCACAGCACTGGTATGACATTAACCAGCATTTGAACCATGTGATATTCCCATCCCCTCATAAGTACAACAGTAAATAAACAGTTGCACTCCAAAAGGAAGAAAGGCATAAGGAAATGTAAGAAAATGGTTATTTTTAAATAGCTACTCCCAAGTACCTACAGGGTCTGGGAATCATGCAGCCTTCCAGATATTGATGGATTGCAACTCTCATCATTCCTTACCATTGACTATACTGAATTATCCTAGTCCAGCAACTTGTAAAGGGCTACACAATTCCCACACCTGTAGTGTGTAGAGATGCAAAATCAATAATGCACACAGTTTCACATGAGATCCATTTCCCCTTAGGCAACAATCTGCTGTGTCCTGGCTGTAGCATGCACACTCCATACGTCTCCTGCTCTTTATACACAGAGGCTTTTCTCAGTACCTGACATTTTTGAAAACAGGTGAACAATATTGTGAATAATATATAGCATTTTTGACCACAATAATCAATAGGAAAACTAGTTGTGTTGCCATAGCAAAATTGTCAGCAATTGTGTTTTATTAATTACTGTATTGCTCAGAAGGCATTAAGACTAGAAATTCTTAATTTCCAAAAACCTAAGGACTAGAAATGTTTGCCACAAATGCTCCTATGAACAGTTCTAACACAAAGTGAAGTGAGAGCAACATTTGAGTGTGGGTGTGTTTGTTTTTTAAATTATGTGCCCTTTTGTTAATTAATGAGATGTCTAGCCAGAGTGTTACGGGGTTCTTTTAACTAATTAATTTTGCCTACCCCTGTGTGCATTTTTGTATGTCTAATGAATTTAATTACAAAATACATAAGCCACCTAGTTCAGACACAAAAAGCATTTACACTAATGGCTGTATCTGGAAATACACATAAATTGCCTCTTTCAGCAAGAGAACTTCACCTGTGAAAGCTGACATTTCATTGATCATTTAAGCCCTGCTGAACTAACTGGATGCCACTTTTAATGTGCTTGTGATATACTTCCTCAATGCAGCAGTGACACTTATTGTTCTTGATAACCGAGACTGAGACTTGAGAGACAGATTTTATAGTGGGAAGACACAATATATCCAGCAGTAAGGTCTTCATTGGAAATCAAGGACCATAATATTTGAAGGAACACTTCTATCTGAGGAATCAAGTCTGCAGTAGAGGTCCATCTTTGTGTCCCTGCAGTGTGGACAATACAAACATGGGAGGGGGCCTTCTTGGCTGTGGCACCCAAGTGTGGAATTTTCCTCCTCTTGGAGGTCCAATTGGTGCCAATATTTGTTTGTTTTACATAGCTTTAAAATGTAGCCTTTAAGCTGTTTTAACTTCTTGTTGCATTTAATATGTTTTTATCCTGTTTCAGCTATTTTATTGTTTTAATTTGGAATTGTTTTAAATTCTTTATCATTTTATCTCTACAACACCCTGAAATCTCACAGTAAAGGAGGGGTAGAAATACTTTAATATATACAGTAAATAGGAGCAGCAGTTACTTGTTTTAAATTGTTTATCATTTAATTTCTACAACACCCTGAAATCTCAAAGTAAAGAGGGGACAGAAATATTTTAAAATAAATAGGAGACCTGCTAGTGCAGTGTTTAAATGCTGGTACTGCAACCATAACATTTACGTTCAATCCTAGAGGAGGGCTCAAAGGTCCACTCAGCCTTCTATCCTTTCGCAGGTCAGAAAAATGAGCACCCAACTTGTTGAGGGCAATTGGCTTATACATTGTAAACAGCTTAGGGAGTGCTAGTTCACTGATAAGCAGTATAGAAATGTACTTGTTATTGCTATTACCGAAAATGCTTGTTTAGAGCTCATCTTTCAACACTAGATACTAGATTCAACCACTATCACCACTTAATGTATACAAAAATCATAAAAAGGGATGACTCAATGGTTACAAAGAACTATTACAAAATGATAGTATTATCTGTGGTATGTGCGTGGTGGGTTGTTGTTGCAAGACATTGATCAATGCATGACATGAGGGTCATTCAGACATCACTTTTTTTGGCAGAACAATGTGAATACTCTCACTTATGCATTCTGGCTTTGTTATTCATACTATGGAACTGCATCTCTGTGCATCTCTGCAAGTTCTGTTGCTCACACATGCCAGCACTCGAATAAACAAGGAGTTGCCCATGCGAATGTATTTGAAATGTGTTAAGGACATGCATAGTTTAATTCCAGGTCTATTCACATCAGTTATTCATACTTCTGACAATGTGATTCTTAAAAAAAAACAGGGGAAAAAAACAAGTTTTGATTATCTTGGGTTAATTGGGGTGGGGGTTGGCAAACCCACCCACCCCTCTTAACCTAGGTGCATTTGGGATGCATGTGAACAACAAAGATCCAACCTGGATTCATCCTGGATTATTTTCACCATCTGAATAGCCCTATGGTGGGGGGGGGGGAATCCAGACCTGTAAGATTAGTTAGTGGTTGCGGACCTCTATTTATACAAGAGCAGAATCTACCCTAAGGAGGAAGCAGTCTCCCATCACCTGCAGGCCCTATGAGCATGCCAAAAATGTCTCTGGTAGGCTGGAAGACCTTCTGGATGTGGTTCTCAATGCTGAAAGGGGCTACAGGAAAGAGGTGGCAAAAGTCTCAACAACCACCAGTGTCTCATTGGATTCAGACCTGACTGTAAATATTTTAGCCTATTAATCAAATCATTGACATACACATATCTGTCTATTTTTAAACTGTGCTAGATCAATTTTCAATTATAATAATGATCAAAAAAGCAACAATAGTGAAATAAAATATACAGACAGATGCCCTTACAGTAATAATTCCCCAGTACAAGTCTCTGCATGTCAGAAGTAGATCCCACAGAGTTTAATTGTGCTTACTCTGAGATAGCTAGCTATAGCTTGATAATGACTTGTTTTGTGTTTCCATTCCTATGAATAGGGGCAAACACTTTTTCTGGTATGTCCAGAATGGCTTATTTTTGACTCAGTAAATACAACATCAACCCAGGAATGCAATTACTTCATAATTTTTCAGATTCATTGAGAAACAAACATAGGTTTGATATGCCAATCTTAAATCTGTAAGCCTTTTTGGGTATATTAATGGCAAACAAATGAAAATCAAATGTGATATTTAAAAAGTATTCATTCAAATAGGCAAGAAACAATAGGTTCCATACATTTATAACAATGAATTCATTAGTAATTTTTAACCATTTCCATTCTCAGAAAAAAGATGAAATTAACATTTTCTATATTTTTACTTCATCAAAAATTCTTACATTAAACTTGAAGTCATGGACTGATAAACGTAGATGGAATAGGCAAAGCATGGGATTTTAGTTTTACACAGTAACGTGTAAAACAGCACACATTATTACATTGAAGAAAAGAAAAAGCCTGCTTGTAACACATTGCTTCCAAGCTCTGGGGAAGCTTCATAGAGCTGTTCAGGTCCAAACATGATTTTGAGCTAACCTAATTTCTGGAGATTAGTGGCCTTAACCCTATCAGTAGTCCCATCTAAACCCATTGACTCAATGAGACCTCCTTGGGTGTTACCTCACACATTGATGCAATTGGTCTATTTTACTAACCAAGATAATTTGGGCAATGAAGATTCCTCATAAGTGCCTTCTCGCATGGGCCCAGCATCAGTGCTAAAGAAATATGCATTGGCATTTGTTTACTGTTTGTTTTATAATCTCTTTGCTTGTCTTTCCTTTGGATGAAGAAACTATATGCACTTAATAGTTTTCAAATCCCAACCCTAGAGAGAGAACAGTCTTAAAACCCCTTTCTCAATTCCCCAGGCTATACTATCTGAAACCTAAAGCAGCTTAAAATTGTTTGCCAGAGATGAGCACTGGGATGGTGTTGATGATTTCTGTCTTGGAAAGCTTTTTGAGATAACAGGCAAGTTCAACTTTTGCTAAGCCTCCCTGTGAACTTTTTAGATACAATCTTTTTCAAGCTCAGGCTAAATCTTCACTGTGTGTTAAGCAGAAGACCACTTTAGCCAGCTTTGCCCAGTTTCTCTTCCTTCTGAATGCTTTACATTTTAAAAAGTTCAAGTGCCCCTCCAAGTAATTTGAAAGAGTTCTATCTACATAAGACAAGGAAATACAGAGCAAACATCTCTCTTTCTTTGAAAGAAAAATTCAAAGTAAGTTTGTACATAATAATAAGGATGAAAGGCAATACAGCTGATACTGTCATTATATTTGCAAGTCCACTCTTGAATAAATCAAACCCAATTCATAATAAATTTTTAGTGGGAAACTTTCTCTGATATTGCTAGTCAGGTATTTCATTTCAGAACCCTTCCAAGTTTTGAAGAGACAGTAGGGCAAGAGGGGGAAATCATTGTTATTTTTCCAGCTTGAAGCCACATTAATCTTTTGATGTATAGAGCAAAACATGTTGAGGTAAAACATGCCAATCCAGTTCAAATTTAAGAAAGCTACAACTACAATGTGGTATCTCACAATCAGGAAACATTCAGGGCTAGTTGTGTTTAGCAAATTCAAACAAAAATCCACCAAACAATAATACCTTTATTGGTCAACTGAAATGCACAATATACTTGTTGCAAGTTTTCAAAGCTCCACTGGCTTCTTCATAAAAAATGAAGGGGGGAAGCAGATGGGTGGCCCTGGGCCACCCTGGGAAGCTGCACCATGGGGCCGAGGTATCCCCACCACTCGGCCCCACGGCGCAGCTTCGCCACTCCTGGAAGGAGTGCTAAAATAGCGCTCCTTCCACAAGTCGCTGAAGGTGTGCCACAAAAGGCTGGCGGCGCAACTTCGGTGACTCTTCCACTGCAGCGTTTGTGGATGCTGAGGCGGGAAGGCATCGTCGGAGTGCCGTCCGTCCAGAGGGGCCAGCACTCTGATGATGCCTTCGGGAAAGGGTTGGGGCACCCACCGTGCAGCTGCCCCTCTCCTTCCTTGCCCCCAAAATGGCCTTTTGCGCTGTCTGTTTCCCCCCGAAGACTCCTTGAGGAATCCATTGTCCTCTGCCTACAAAGAGGCCTGTGACCTCATAGGAATGAAGGCATATGTGATTGCAAGAAAGGGGTCCTTGTTGAGATGTAAATGGACTTTAAATTTCCTAGACTTTGCAAATCTTCCAATTGCCACATGGCCACAAGAAGGAGGAGCCAGCCTGCAAGAGATGCCTTCCTCATACCATCTTAACTAAGCACAGAAATATCAAAATGCAGGCATCTTACTAGCATCTCCAATTTTTCTCCAGTTTGGTTTGTAACATCTTGCCTGATGAAGAAGCCAGTGGAGCTTTGAAAGCTTGCAACAAATATATTGTGCATTTTGGTTGGTCAATAAAGGTATCACTGTTTGGTGGATTTTTGTTTGAATTTGCTAAATGGCCCACACAGTTGTTTACAAAATCCACAAAACAGTGATATCTTTATTGAGCCAAACAAAATATACATAATATAAATAATATACATGTTGCAAGCTTTAAAAGCTCCACTGACTTCTTCATCAGGCTAAAATGTTTAAAATCATACAGGAGGAAGAAAAAAAAGTTAGTCATAGGCCTGTATTTTGTCCTCAGTTCAAATAATATGGGAGGGTATTCATGCAAGTTTGCCCCTCCTCCTCCTTGCCATGTGGGTATTGGGAGATTTTTAAAGTACATAAAATAAACTTTAAATTCCATCAATAAGACAAAATTAGGTGAAGTAGGTTTAGACTCAGAAACATTCATGGTCTTCCAATGAGCTTCATGGCCAAAGGTGAATGCCTCACCTTTGAGATATATATAGAAGCAATGTTGCTGGGAAATACTCTACTTTTTGCTTTAAGATTTCTGTAAATGTCCTTCTTCATTTGACTGCCTCCAAAGGCAAGACTCCTGTTGGGGTATTAAAATAATATAAACAATCAATCTATAAGTATGAAATAGCTGTGTGAGCACTTGCATTTTCTCAAAAAGTGTAACTGTGTTTCCACATGCAGCCAAATATTTCACAAGCTCGTGCATATGCCCACATACAGAGCTCTTTCTCAAACATACTGTAGAATTTCCAATGTGAAGTTGAAGGCCATTCCAGCATTCTCTGAAGATGCCAGCCACAGATGTTGACAAAACGTCAGAAAGAAACTCTTCTAGAACATGGCCACACCGCCCGAAAAACCCACAAAAAATATACTGTAGAGCAGGGGCCAGCAACTCTACACCGCCGCCATGTGTTTTGGTCGCCATGAGGCCGGCGCGACATGCAGCAGCAGCGGTGGCAGTGGTGGCGGCACTGCATGCAGGGTGGTTGCGCACGGTGGTGGGGGTTGCCATTCCCCCCCCCAACACCGCCAGAAGGTAGGACTTCAGGGGATCGGCCCCTGGCTCAAAAAGGTTGCTTACCCCTGCTGTAGAGTCATGAAAATGATATAAATAAATATAAAGTATAAAATAAAATAGTTGTGCAAGTGGTAGCATTTTCTCAAACTGTAACTGTGTTTCTATGCACAGCCAATCATTTCACTACTGTGCACACATGCCCACATGTGAGTGTGTGCACACACACATACACACATGCAAACATAGAACTCTCTTTCTTAAACATACTTTAGATTTCATGGTTAGGTAATTAATTAACCATAGTACAATGAATGGCCTTGAAGTCTGGATAAGCAATTTGTTACACAACTATAGGATCAAACTTAACTACGCTGGCATATATTTGTGGCACACTAGAAATGTACAAGATTTTTGCTATTGCAGTTACATCTAGTACATGATCAGGTTGCTTTATACTGAATCACACACCATTGTCACTGTTAGTCAAGAATTATCTGTTCTGTCTGACCGAGATCTTTTGCATACATGCCTCTAATTTCTTGAATGAGAGGCCATAAACTAAAGCTGAGACTTTGTACTTGCAAAGCATGTGTTGTATCACTGAAATACAGTCCTTCCCCACTATGAATTCTTACCTTTCTAATAGCTTTGAAATGCTTGTACCCATATTTCATATTATAGCCTGGTAACAGCAAGTTAACGCAGCAATGACTTCAATATACAAAGGTTACATTTCCAGCAACCCTGAAATTACACTGAAATCAAGAATTTAATTGACTTTTCAAACCCATCCAGGAAGAAGCTTGTACAGCCTCCCCTATAATTTCCATTCTGCTTGTCTCCCACACTTTTTATAACCTTGTTTTAATGGACTTTTGAAAGCAATGAAAAAAAAAGGGGGGGGATTCTGGCAAATTGTTTTATAACCCTAGAGAACCTTTGAGCAAAATGTATACCACCAGCCATATCTCTAACAGTACTCAATGTTAAGACAAACTAGTTTAGCAGAATCAAAGCCAGGACATTTCAAAGTCTGTAATATGGATACACTGTAGCAGATAGTATTCAGTTCAACAGGCCCAAGTGATCTATGGAGATTTGAAGCTTGTCATGAAACTTCATTATTTCTGCATATGATACTAATTGCTTACAAATCATCTAGATATATCCAGAGAGAGTGTTCAAATGTTTATTGCCTGTGTAATTCATAATGAGGTTAGTTTCTGTATACATTTTAAGCCAATTTAGGCTCATTTACTCTGCAGAGTTTACCAATAATAAAACTTTTTCCCCCTGCCATATTGCTGTTATGCATATGGTATAACAAAAATTAATAGAGCTCTACAGAAGGTGCATATGATGATCAATATGGCAAATTATGGTGGGGGCTTGGGAAAAAAATGAAGATATAAAAACATCTTTGCATCTTCATTTTTCTTCTGCTTCACCACTGAGTCTGGGCTTGCATTGAAGTACCTTTCTGAAAATGGTGGTGGGGGGGAAGGTTCTTACTGAACAAACTTGCCTCCAGTTGAAGCCTCCAATAATGAGAGATGAAAAGGATTTTTTATCCATTTGCCATTTTCGATCTAGCTCTCCTTCCCAGCCATTTTTTATTCCACATTCTTCAGAGGTTCAGCCAATCATCTACAGCAAACTACCCATTGACTGAGAAGATGGATCCACAAAATTGCCTTCCCTCTTCTGGAATTAGTAAAGGCATGCCAATAGAAGCAATGTATACATGTAGAAAGGTATAACTGAAATCAGTCATTTAATTTCACTTTCGGTGAATACTACTACTATTTATATAGATCTTGGACAGTTGCACATTCCACACACACAAAAAATTGCCCCCAAGTGCCCACAAACACCTTTATAGGGCCCAAAAGTATTTTTACCATGTTAGTGGGTAAGCCTACAAGACTATTTTGGGACCAAGAGAGGCCTTTTAAAGCATGACGGGCGGCCCTGGGCCGCCCTGGGAAGCTGCGCCGTGGGGCCGAGATATCCCCCCACCTTGGCCCCACAGTGCAGCTTCGCCACCCCTGGAAGGAGCGCTAAAATAGCACTCCTTCCACAAGTCGCTGAAGGTGCACCACAAAAGGCTGGCGGCGCACCTTCAGCGACTCTTCCACCGCAGCATGTGCAGACGCTGCAGCAGGACGGCATTGTCGGAGCGCCAGCCATGCAGAGGGGCAGGCGCTCTGACGATGCCTTCGCGAAGGGGTTGGGGCACCCACCGTGCGGCTGCCCCTCCCCTTCCTTGCCCCCCAAACGGCCCTTTGCGTCATCTGCTTCCCCCTGAAATGACCAGAACTCACTTCCTTTTCACTCCCTATTTTAGAAAAAGTATTTCCTGGTACCCAGAGGGTATCAAAAAGTGTGATGAAAATACATACCCCCTACAGGGTATTTGGGTGTATTTAGGACAAAGTATGAAGCAAATGTAAAATGTTGAGCATTCTACCCATGAGACTCATTTTGCCTCTGCCTCAATTTATATTTTTAGGCACAACAGAGATGTTTTAAGAATTCAGCACATATCTTATGTTTTGTTCACACTGAAAGTGTTTCCCAACTCTTTATTTAGGAATATGAGTATTTACTTAGAAATACCACAGGCTGAGTATAGGTGAAAGCTCACAGGTTAGTATTCATACATTCACACACACCTCCCTGAAAACCATTACCTTGCTAGAAGCTAGCTGTTGTAAAGCAGGGGTAGGCAACCTTTCCCCTTTAAAGGCTGAGGGACTTCAGCTCCCAGAATCCCAGGAGCTATTGGCCAACATGGGACTATTGGCCAACATGGCTGAGGCTTCTGGGAGCTGATGTCCCTCGACCCTTAAAGGGGAAAGGTTGCCTACCCCTGTTGTAGAGGTTAGGGCCATCATTGGCTACATCAGGGGTAGGCAACCTTTCCCCTTTAAGGGCCGAGGGACTTCAGCTCCCAGAAGCCTCAGCCATGTTGGCCAATAGTCCCATGTTGGCCAATAGCTCCTGGGATTCTGGGAGCTGAAGTCCCTTGGCCCTTACAGGGGAAAGGTTACCTACCCCTGGGCTACATCTACACTGCACTGCAGTTTGACACTGCTTTAATTGCCATGCCTCATGGTAGTTTTGTGAGATATTTATCCTTGTCTATCCAAGCACTCTGGTGCGACAACAAACTACAAATCCTAGGATCCCATAGGATGGAACCATATCAGCTAAAGCAGTGCCAAACTTCATTAAGTCTACAGTGTGGCTGCAGCCACTGCCTACTTGTTAAGTTGGCTCTAAGTCACCTTCCATATCTGTGGCAGTATGGCTCTGTATATCAGTTGCTGGGAGGCACAAGAAAGACAGCAAGCCTGCTTGCAGCCTTGTCTAGACAATTGATTCCCCATTGTGTAAACAAAATGTTTGAACAGACACACCTTTGGTCAGACACAGCATGGCTTTTCTTATGCCCTTACCTATCAATCGTGTGTGGGCAACTGTAGAAGAAAGAAAGAAAGAAAGTCCTCAAAGACTCTCAACACTCTCTAGGCAGTATGGGGGGTATTTTTGTCATTTTTGCCCTCCCCAGCCATTTTAGGCAAATCATTTTGTTTTTTTAAATGATCACTGGGGCCCAGTGGACCACAAAATTGTCCTGAGAGGCCACATGTGGCCCATGGGCTACAATCCCCCTCCACACTAGATGTTCTCAGATAGTAAATCATTTTTCTCAATCCCCTTTTCAGTTCAGCTTCTGAGCTGAGCTCCCCATCAATTGGGGAGAAAGGAATGATCCATTCAGATATTTATTAACCATTTGGACTGGTTAAAAAATTGACTTCTAGTAATCTTAAGACAGAGTTTACCAAAGCTCATACAAAGTGAATGTGGAAGAAAGTAGAACATGCCCATTCCTGTTTTCATTTTACCATGTAGACATATCAGACCAGCCAGTGAATAAAGAGACCAGATACAGAAAATAGGTTTCAAAAGGGCCACTTTATTAAGTTACCTATTTAATATTTCTTGGAAGAACTGCAACTAAATGGGGAGTAGCCTAGTATGGGAGCAGCTGAAGCAAGTGGTCCTTACCATAGACCTCCTTTGCAGCTTCCCTAGGGTGATGACACCTGAACCCCAAGGATAACCCACATCATGGGTTAGTCCTTGGCTGGCCCACATCAGGAAAGCCAACCTGAAAGTCCCTTCCCCAAGCCCAGAGACTTAAAGAGAGGGTTTATACTTCAGGTCAACCTCAAAGGAAGCCCCTTTCACTGCCTCCCCAGTTACTAGACCAAAAGAGATGGTCCCAGTGACCTCCCTTCCACCAAAATGCTGGCCTAGTGCTCACTGTACTCAAAATCTCCCCCCATTATCTGCCACTAATAAGGGACATGCATCTGCTTAGCCCCTATCCCCCACCAGGCCAAAAAGTACTTCCCTAATACCTCTTTGCAGGTCTCCAAGATCAGACAGTGGACACCATCCACTCTGTAGAGCTTGGGCCACCCAAAAGCAATGTCAGAATGAGGTAAGTCATGGCCCAAACCCTTCAGGAGAGCATTACAAATCTCTCTATTAGCTCTCCTCCTTTTTTTTGTCGAGCAAGTGGGGATTCCCTTATCCCTCCAAACTTGTCTGGGAAGCATTGCTGGCCAGACAATTTCAACCAAAGGCCAACAGACTTTAATAATCTTCATGTCATAAATAGCTTGAAGAAACAATGCCTTGCTCTTGAGCAAACCTAAATCATTACCACCTAGATGTAGATCAAGAACATGTAGAGGAGGCCCATTGCACTCATCAAACAAAAATGGCAACAAGCCATGCCAACGGAGGCTTCTCCTTCCATGGCACTCAAAGAGGGCACCCTCTCCCAATCTGAGGTGTGTTTCAAAGTGGCCCATGTGGGCCTGACGGGCTGCCCAATAAACCATGCTGTGGCTGCAGATCATCACGCGATGCCTTGCCTGCCACAACTTGGAATCTGTAAAACAAAAGAAACAAGGCAATGAATCAACTGGTTGACATAACGTCAGTAAGCAGAGGACTGCCAACACCCAATACATCTGATAGCAACCACATCAAAACCACCACCACCCTCAGTGGATGCTGCACCATTATAGAAAGAATGAGTAGCAAATTTAAAATTGCCCAGGCCCAGTGCAGAGAGGACGTTAGAAGTGTAAGCCCAAAATTGATGTTTAGTAAGTGGCAAAAAATCAGAATGAACAAAGGGCCAGGCCTCTCACTTCTGACCTGCAAATAATTGTGAAGAGCCCTGACCAGACAGAGCTCAATCTCACCAGAAGGACAATGTACCAATTAAGTTCCTTTAGAACATTGGTCTGTTTTGGATGATCTAATAGTGAGGGAAACCACCCCTTTATGAAATAACAAGTCGCATAGATGCAATGACTTACCAGATTTATCATTCCTGGAAGCAATCACCAATTCACCAATTCATAAAGACCTGAAAAAGGCATTCAAGGTAGCTGCATGGAACAACAAAACCATGAATGAAGTCTTGCAAATAGCCTCCCAGGCCTTAACTAATCCTCTCAAAATGGCCGGTGATAATGGCCGGCAAGAATCAGCAGTACAGCCCATTTCCCTGGACCAATCCTCTATTACCTTCCTGGTCCTAAAATCACTCGTGGTGTCAGGAGCACCCTGTGCTTTCATCCAGAAGGCTAATGCAGACAATCTATACCTGATGGACTGTAGAGAAAAACCTGTGTTATGAAGAAAAACACAGTACCATAATAGCAAAGTGACAGGGACAGGGACCGAGGTACGAAACTTATTATGTGAACAAAAAGCCCTGAAATCCTTGATTGCTTTAAGATATCCTCATTACATACTTGGAGCCATAGAAATACTAAGAGCTCTAACTACCTCATGCTACTAAGACTCCATAGGCCTACCGACATTGGCTCTGATGCTTGAGCTGTGTCTGTGCCAATTTCCTGAAGCACTCCATCTGCATACGAGAAAAAACATCAGCAACAGAATTCCCTAGGCCAGCCACATGGAAAGCAGTAAACAGTATATTAAAATTCAAACATGGGAGAGTAAAGGCACAAACCAGTCTCATAACTCAGGGAGACTTATAGATGTCAAGGAATTAATAACATGCACCGTGGACAAATTGTCACACTAAAAATGAATGGAGGAATTGGCAAGTTCCTTTGTCCATATAGTGACTGCCACCAAAATATCAAAAAACTCTAAAAATGTCAAGTCTCATGTTATTTCCAAGCTACTCCATTCTGGAGGCCAATAATGGGCACACCAATGCCACATAAAAAAGGCCGTGAAATCTATGGAACCTGAAGCATCAGAAGAGACCTTCAAGACATCCTTGAGCTTAAGCTCCTCCTGCCAGAACAAAATGCCATTAAAACTTTCCAAAAACTGCAACCAAACGTGAATTTTCCTTAATTTCAGAAGTGAGATGAATTCTATGATGTAGCTGGGACACCTGACAGGACATCACAAAGGTGCTTCAAAAAGGCATGACCAGGTATAACCACCTTGCAAGCAAAATTTAAATGCCCAATCAAAACCTGAAACTCAGGTAAAGTAGCTTTTCTAAGCCCTAAAAAAGCCTGGAGACGTTCCCATAGGTCCTGAAGCTTATCAGAGGGCAACTGGCAAGACTGGTTAATAGTGTTTATGGCAATGTCCAAATATGTGATGGCCCCTCAGTCTTCTCTGAAGCTAAGGGAGCTCCAAGCTGACCAGCCAATCTCTCAAATTCGCAAACCAGAAATCCACATAGACCTGAATCACCAATAAACAAAAAATCATCAAGATAATGAACAACACCTGTAAGACCTGTCCTGTCTCTTATAGCCCATTCCAAAAATATGCTAAAGGCCTCAAATGCCACACAAGATATTGAACAGCTCATAGGAAGGGCCCTGTCCATGTAAAACATACCTTCAAAATGAAAAGCCAACAATTCAAAGTCCATGGGATGAACTGGCAACAAACGGAAAGCTGACTTGATATCACACTTGACCAGCTCAGCTCCCAGCCCATGTTTTACAAATTTCCTTAACTGCACTATCAAATGATGTACAACAAATGGAGCAAAGCTCCGGATGGATAGCATCATTCACTGATGTCACTACCTTTAGGGTAGGACAAATGGTGAATGATGCAGAACTCACCTTCTGCTTTCCTAGGGACAACCCCAAGGGTGGAAACTCTAAAGTTTGGGATGGGTGGCCCATCAAATGGGCCTAGGACTCTGCCTTCCCACACCTCTTTTGGCACTCTTGTCCCTAACCACCTGCTCCATCCCCCAAAGGGAATAGCTGAAGAAGATACATAAAACAAAGCACTAGGAGACCTAAAGGATTCCAGATCCCAACCTGAAAAGGGGTGTGGACCACCACACCAAGGCATAAAAGCCTGTTGGGGCCAAACCTATGGTGAATGCGGGGAAGATAAATTATTGTGAATTAAGGGAGTACCATGCAAAGTAACGGGAGGCCCATATATATTATCATTACCCCACAGCCAAGTATAACCATATTGTGCATCTGTCTGAGAACCTGAAGTTTCATCTAGCTAATTTGGCACCTCTGCAGCATTAGCACTACTTGAAGCCTCAGCTGAAGGAACCGGAGTAGATTCAGCCACAGGAAC
>CM034701.1:276519578-276571982 GCA_020142125.1 Phrynosoma platyrhinos | reverse complement strand
AAGAATATGGATAGAAACTGACATCACAGAGTGGAATATTTTCTCCCTCTTTCTTTTCTCTTCAGCCTCCACATCCCCTAAAAATCTATTTTGGTGGATCCCCTGTTCACTGCCTGGAACAGATTTTGATGGTTTATAAGAAGATGCAGGATAGACGAGAGACCATATCCCCAACAGTTCTGCTGACAATGTATACAGAAACATTTTCACACTGGTCCACACAACTGCAATAATGTCTGAAGTGATCCAAAGTCCAGAAATGTGCGGAGGTGAACAATTTTTGAATTTAATAAAGAAAAGAAGTGGAAGATCCATGAACTTTGGGCATCCATGAAAGTCTTTGAAAGTGAAAAAGATATTATATTTGAGACTATTCAAGCTGCAATAGGTAAAAAAGAAATTAGTTTTGTATGAATGGAAATAGCTGTTCAATATTTTGAAATAATAGGTCAAGAAAACTAACTTTGAGGTGCTGATGAGGTTATAGAAAGTGACAATATTTCTATGGCAGAATAATATGAATTCTCCTCTTTTGATGCTTTGCTTTAAAGTTATCCCAGAGGTGCATATCCTGTCAGACCAGCCTAAAGTTGCATCTCCTATTTAAGGATTTGTTATTCATCAGATGTGTGTTCATTTTGTGGTGAAGAATTTGTGATAACTTACTGGAAATAAACACCATGACAAAAAAAAAAAACCTATCTGTGACTGACAAGATATTTTGACAACATCCCATTGATTTCAGGGGGTCTACTCTGTGATTCCCCAAATAAGGCTGGAGGGGTGTGAAATTGTTTGAAATAAGAGGAGACATATAAGAAAAACCATAACTATTGAGTGGTAGAACCATAACAAAAGCAAACAGTCAACAGGAACACTGTACAAAGCAAACTAGCTTCTTCCAACCAACTCTAACTGGATCTCCACCTTGTTGTAAGGTGAAGGCACACCTTGTTGTTGCCATAAATCCCAGGATGGAAAACAGGCATGATATAAACAAATATAATGATATCCACATTCAGTCACAAGGGAGAGGGAACTGGTACATTCATTTAAGATTTGTCTCTTAAACAGAAAGATCCCACAGTGCATACTCAAGATGTTACTGGTAAATTAACCTCCTCACAAGGTATTGGTGTGTGGCTAAAAGTTGTTTGTTTGTTTTTTTCCATGGAAAATACCTTCCAGGGCTAGAATCATTTCACCAAAAGCTAATTCTACCCAAGGAATGGAAGGAAACCAATTCCCAAATAGAAAAGGCTAAGTAGATAAAACCCAGTTGCTGTGTTTTAAAGAAGTGGTGAGGAAAACCATGTTGACTGACATTTCACATCTTTCAACTTTTATAAAGAAGTTGAGCTACTCAACAGCTTAAATGTGGCAAAAATTAAAAAGGGATTGCCAAGAAGTGATGGCTGAGCAGGAACAATCATACCAAAAGAATGTACAAGGTCAGAGCAAGAGGGTCTTATAAACACAACAAAAGAGCCCATATCAAAGCAGTCTCCAGATCAATTACATCAGTGAAGGTGCCAAAAATGTAATTCTGGAAGAAAAATGAGAGAATGATGGCCTAGAAATAGGCATATCAAAGGGCAGCTCAGCAAGACAGCTGATAAATACTCAAAACCTGGACAGAATTATTTCTAAAAGGTGTTGCCCTATTTGTACTTATGGAATGCAAAGTATTTTATTTTTAAACAAGCAGACTTGTATGGTCTGAATATGGAAAAATATGAATGGGAAGAATATGTTTGTTGCTGATACAGGAAAATTAAATCAAGTTTACCATTTTACAACTGACTGCTACTATTTGATCAGCTATCTAAAGCATATGCAGATAGACAACAGTAAAACCTGACTTGCATGGGGCATGCATGGAATTAAATGGAAATAGTCCCTTTTATTTCAGTAGCAGATACACTGATCATTTCACATTTGTCTTTCCTAAGATTAACAAGAATAAAAGAAATACTATATCTGTAAAGAATAAAAGAAAATATTGTTTAATATCATTTATTAAATGAATTTGAACAGTCTGTTAAACTGAGCTCATGTATATACTTTTGTTGCATTTCTCATATGGACAACAAACTCATGATTGTCTTAAGATTGCATCCTTATTCACATTAAATGGAATTCATTTTTGAGCAAAGGATTCCACCTTATGCAAATATAAATTTATATTACCATTTTACATTCTGATGGTATATTGAATACAATTGTTCTTTTGATCCTGTAGCTAATTGGTTTCTTGTCCAATGGAAGATCCACTGGTGTATGGGTAGATGCACTGTTCCCAACTGGGAAAGGATCTTACATTTGTGGACTACAGCTCCCAGAATCCAGCACAGAGCCTCCCAGTGGTCATGCTGCCTGGAGGGATTAGAGAGTTTTAGTCTTTAAAAGTAATATTTCCAGGCTCTACAATGAATTTGCTCCTCCCCCCCCCAACTGCAAAATGTACACTATCGTAGAAAAGCCCCTCCGCAAAGCTGGGGACCTTTCAGAGTGGGGAGAGAACTGACAAAAAAAAGAACCCTTCTCTTCCTTTTCATTAAGAGAAAGATTTTGTGACCATAATTCTATGTGTACTGTTGTGAATCTGTTCTCATTGCATTATAGGAATGCATTTGGCCCTCTGACTATAGGACTGAAGTAGGATTCTGTATCCATGGATTCAACCACACAGCTTTAAAATACTGTATTCCAAAAAGTAAACCTTGATTTTGCCATTTTATATAAGCAACACATTTTTTTTATGCCATTGCATACACGGTGAGGGTCCAGTAGGGTTTAATTCCAGGACACACATACTCCATAGATACCAAAATCCATGGATGCACAAGTCCCATTATATACAATTGCAGAGTAAAATGGTGTCCCTTATATAAAATGGCAAAATCAAGGCTTGCTTTTTCGGTATTTTTAATATATATATATATATTGAATCCGTGGATGGTTGAATCCATGGATGTAGAATTCACAGACATGGAGAGATTATTAAAATGGGACAAGCATGGATTTTGGTATTCACAGCAGGTAATTAAAATTAATCCAGTAAACACCAAAGGCCCATTGTATCTGTAATAAAGATATTCCAAATCCATTTCTGTATGCTGATTTTCTAGGAAACTGACAATCACCTATTCGAATAGCCTCCATATTGTTTATGTGGTTGGTTGTATGCATGCTGATGTAGCAGAAGGTATCTCATTCCACCCTCCACCTGGCTAAGGACTGCAGGGGCAGAGCTTAGAAAGTTACTTTTAAGAATAAGAACTATAATGACATACTGATGCCTTCTGTAACTGAACATGCTACTACAATCTGCCCCACACTCTCAGAACATCAGGGAAGAATCTACTAGGATATCAAAAAACTAGACTTACGACGACTTCCCAAAGATCATTTACGGTCGCAGTTCCTAAGTTGTGGAACAGCCTGCCGGAGGAGATCCGTCTTATCACCACCTTAGATGGCTTCAAGAAGGTACTCAAGACAGAGCTCTTCCGGCGGGCCTATCCACCTGACCTCCTTGACAGGCCTTAAGTTAACTTAAGTTAAATTGGTATGACTAGTAGTGAATGTCGATTATCTTGTTTTATTGACTTTATAATTTGTTGCTTATTGTTTTTTATAATGTTATTATTGTATTTATTGTATTTATTTTACTTGATTATAACTTTGTATACTGTTGTTCATTTTATTGATGTAATCCCGCCTTGATCTGTAGGGAGAGGCAGGAAATATAAATAAAAAAAATATATTATTATTTTTATTTACTAGGATGATGCTGTGGGTCCCAGTAATAAATGGCTTCAGTAGGCAATTATACACATTCTTTTTAAAAGTACCCTAAGCTTTCTGAGAATAGATGCAGGGTCAAAACCAAGAGGTAAGATACAATGAAAACAGTGGCAATAGCCACAGGAAGGTAACTATTTATAAAAGTAAACCTATAATAAAAGGAGAACTATTGATTGGCCAATATAAAGATACTTTGACCTTCAGCAAAAAATGGAAATGGGAAAGAAAAGAATATTCAAAAATATTTGAAAAGTGGTAGAAAAATATGTTTTTGACAGTCAGGAAATCCTGACACAGCATGACAAGAAATTCACAGTACCGGTATACATTTTTCACAACAATAAATCCTGAATTACTCATAGTCTTCAAATGTAGTTTGCAAAAACTTCACAGCGGAAAGAAAATTGCTAAACATACTCATAGCTTACTTTAGAAATGAAATTAGTGAAGAGTTGAGTGACAGTGTCAGAGGCAAATAATGCAGGAACAGCAAAATTAAATGTAACTAGAGCAGGTGCATTTCTTGATGCTACATATGTATGAAGCATTCACAGTTATTGTTTCACAATTTTTACATCTTCAAGTGTATTTTATATTTAAAGCAATTCAAAATCTGGATATAGCTTTATGAAGAATGAATGCATTTCAATTAGAACTGAAACTGAAAAGGCAGAAGTGAAATTAAAATGATCAGACATATTGTATTTAGCCATTTTGTGACAATGTACAAAATGGTGTAGTGGTTTGAGTGTTGGACTAGGACTCTGGGAAACCAAGCTTTGAATCTCCACTTGGTCCTGGAGTCCCACTGAGTGACCATAGGCTAATCACACTTTCTCAGCCTCTGGGGAAAGCAAAGGCAAACCTCCTCTGAACAATTTTTACTAAGAAAACCCCATGATAGCTTCACCTTAGGACTGCCATAAGTCAGAAACAAACAAAATAATTAAAGCTACACAGCACTGTGAATAAATTAAATGGATTCCAGTTTATTTTTCCCCCATCTTCAATAGTGATCATTAAAGAATCAATGAAGAAGTCATGAATCATGCTCTCCAAAAGGGTCACAACCACTAATTTTTATATTCAAAAATTCTTCAGGGCATCTGGGAATGGTCACTTGGAACAAAGGGTTACATAATAGTCTTTAGCTCAGACTTCCCTCTAATTATTTTTTTCCTTTTAATCTGGCTTTATTAAATATATATTGGAAAGAGTGATGAAACTTCCTCTGGCCCATTCTTAGCTTGCAGACTTGAGCACTGAATATTAATAGCATAAGAATGTATTACTGGAATAATTTCCTTTTCATAATGTATAATAAATTAAGAGAGTAATTTGCACATCTCTTGTTAAAATGCCTTGGTGGTTGCTTGTTAGTTCTTGACATAGTAGTTAAAAGAGTGAACCATGAGGCAAGAAGTAACTGATTCAAACTGCGCTTTTGTCATAGCCCTGGGCACAAAATGTAACATTCTCCTCATGCACACCTGTAAAATGGCAATAATAAAAGTGAGCTACCTTGTAGAGTTGCTGTAGAATTACTGAGTCCATAAATATATGTGAAGCACTATTTGCAATTAAATCAGAGCTAAATAAATATGTTTGATTATTCAGAAATAAGCATAAACTCTTGAGGAAATGTGGCTAACTGCCACTGCATATATACAAGTACTTGTTAGGTAGATTTCTATTGTGACCATCATCCAACTGTATGCTTCACTATAATATATATGAGTCTCATACTCTCTACTTTTATCTTCACAATCCTGTGTGGTGGCCCAGACCATGAGATAGTGATTCACCCAATTCACTCAGGACTTTGAAAGTTCAGTAGGGATGAACTTACATCTCTCAAATCCCAGATCAAAAGTCTAATCACTATGTCATGCTGGATCTGCACAACACTCAAGTTGAGGACCTCCCTTTCTACCAGTAGGGGTGAAGAAGTTCATAGGCGAAAGAGGTCTTCCACCAGAGATCTCCTTGTTGCACTGGTGGTATGGTCTTGGTGTTGGTGTTAAATATATTTATAAAAGAAATAAGGTCAAAAGAGGGAGCCATGGGGAAAAATTACCCTGATCTTCCAAACTGATGAATATGTGATTCCACCAGTTTGCTTTGCCAATGTTGTTTGGGCTTGTTATATATATATATATATATATATATATATATATATATATATATATCGAGAGAGATGGATTTTTTTCCCCATGTTTCATAGTACTAATTCTTTTCATGTCTTAACAGAGAACATCATGTTATTACAGATAATAAGTCAAATTTGAAGGGTGCAATAAGTTAACTTTGAAGAGTACATAATGAAATAGTGACACTGAGCCAAGAACATAAAAGATTTGTTCTTAGAAAACATTGTTTTAGTGGATTGTGTTGCCATTCTAACTGTGGATACTTTATTAGACCATTTCTACAGTATCGATCTACTGTCTACATGACTATATAAGAACAAACCTCACTGTTTTTAGTGGACCACCGTTATTATTATTATTATTATTATTATTATTATTATTATTATTATTATTATTATTAATACCATCCATTTACATGCATACATCAATCCTTTCTTGAGATATCTATGCCATCGATTCTGTAATCACGACCACTGTGTGATGTGATGTATCACTGAGATGGCAAGCACTGTTTGGCCTGGATCTATTATCTTTTCCTTTGAATAGTCACAACAGGCAAACAAAAATGAATGCTCATGAAGTCTGTTCTGCAGTCATTCAGAGCAGGGCATTTAGTATGGTATCATACATACTGTGGAAATTTCTTTCCTCTGATATTATATATGTCCCAATAATTCTTGTTTTTAGACACATGTTGAAGATGTAAGCTATTTCCACAAGCCTTCCTTGTGTAAATTACCCAATGACATCTTTATGGGCAATGTGATCATATAGATGCAGTTTGTTGCTGTTTTAAACCACTGAAATCTTCATCTGTAAAAGGCTTGCCAGTATATTCATAGAACATCTACACTGAATTCTAAACTTTAAAGCAGGGGTGTGATGGATCAACACTGAGATCTCTGTGCCTGTGTTACCAGTGTCAACTGGTGGCTCTAAAGTCAGTGAAATGCTAAATTCATCCTTGTTTGTTTTTAACGAACTATCCAAAGTTTTGAACCTGTTTTGGAGATGAGGTTCAGCACCTGTATAGAACCTTTCAAGTTCATACTAGAACCTGGAATGGATTCAATGTCCCACTTGTGTTGGAGCCATCAGTCAGCACTGGTTTGTGTATGTGCATCCATACATACACAAAAACACAGAGAGAGACATAGGCACACAAGTAATCTCCATCATCTTCCCACAGAGTTTTCTTACAACATTTGGCAGCAGAGTCAACTATGATTTTCTGCTTGCAAGTGCAGTAGAATTTTAGCACTAACCTGCAGAATGGGAGAGGGGCAGGATGTTAAGCCAGCAAATTTCATTTTAATGAATAAAGATAACATTTCCTCTGATGTTCTCCTATCTCATTACATCCTTTATATCCTTTCAAGCCTGATTTAGAAAAACGTTAAATGCAAGCCATGCTGAGGCCTTCCCCTTTTCCTTACACCAATTATAGCTGACAGGTTCAAGGACGAGTAGTTCAGAGCAGTTCTGAATTACTGGGGTGGTCTCTGGACTGCAAGCTCAATACAGCACCAGGGAGGCAGAAGGCACAGCAGGAAAAGGCAGAAGGAAGGGGGAAACTTTATATCTTTTCAATGTTTTCTTAAAGTAAGGCTGGAAATAGGTTTCTCCCCAGAAACCAAATCATTGCCTTATAAAATTTGCCATCTGTCTCATTAGCTTTCCAATGGTGGTGTGAACTTATACTACAAGTTTAATTCTAGCCTGACCATGCGTAGCACTGCAAGCTATGAAAAAAGGAGTGGAAATCAAAAGATAGCATATACTTTGACTCCATCACAGTGTTTGGACATAAGTTGTTGAACCCAGACTGAAAAAGAGTTTCTGTTCTAAGGGAAAGAACAAACTGTGGGAACAACAGGGAATCAGGGATAATAAAATGTCATAAAGAGATCCAAGTTTGTCTTCAAAAGTGGATAAAACAACCAGAGAATTGGTGAGCTATGTCAATTTCCTTTGGAGCTCTCCAGCAGTAAAGCCTGTGGTTGGAAATCTGGCTTTGGTGGTCTGAACTGAAGGGTGGTCAAGGAGATGCAAGTCAGAAAAGACCCTATTCATGTGCACTCACGGCAAGAAATAAAAGAAAATACTGAGGACAGTATAAAGCAAACTGGTTTTCAGACTCTTCCTTTATTGTGACACTTCATTTAATGAGACAAAAAAAAAGTCAAAGGAAGGAAGACCAGGGGTAGAGAAAAGTGCACAGATTCCTCATCATGAGGCAACCCTCCTCACCGCAGATTAAAGGCAATCTGTTTACTTGGCTATGGGGGGAAGCAGACTGGTGGCACGGGGCCGCCCTGGGAAGGTGTGCCGCGGGACCGAGGCATTCCCACGCCTCGATCCAGTGGTGCACCTTCCCTGTCCCTGAAAGGAGCACTAAAATAGCGCTCCTTTCACTGACTTTTCTGCTGCAGCATGTCCGGACGCTGCGGCGGGAAGTTGCCCTCGGAGCGCCGGCTGTGCGGAGGGCCGGCGGCTCTGAGGGCAACCTCGGGAGGAGGAAGGGGCACCGAGCGTGCATTTGCCCCTCCTCTTCCCTGCCTCCAGGACAGCTTTTTAAGCCATCTGCCAAGGCCCTATGTAAGGTAAAAAGAATTAACCAGAAACAAACTGGAACCATTTGAGAGTTCACTCATATGAAAGCCTCAGAGAAAAATACTAAGGAGAAAGGCTTGGATGGTTTTAGAGAAAAGTTAGCAGGGCTGCTGTCCCTTTTTTATGTGTGTCACTAGCTTGTTCTTCCCTAATTATATATTTAGCCATGCAGAAATTTCCCATACCAACTGAATTAATAGAACTGATATCGGAAAAAAAAAGTTCTGCCTCTCCTTCAATTAAAGTCAGGGTTCATATCCTCCAGCCATCTCTGTAATATAAACTTCCACAGGAGGCTTTCACTGGACTTAGGCCCTCCTGAGAAGAGAAAAACACGGACTTCAGATGGTTTTGTAATATTTGTTCAGTTAAAAATAGAAATGCTAAGTGAGAAAACAAATGCTAAGTGAGAAAACAAACAGGCTGTAAAGTAGAAGCAGGAATTAGACACATTGAAGACCACAGACAGCTTGCCAAGAATGCCTCTATGGGTCTTGAAACCACCCCCCACCCCCCAATGTGATTGAGAAGCAAAGAGATGTTTGAAATGAAAGACCCATTTCCTATGAGAGCGATCCTCTTCTAAAAGAAGATGTGAAGATTTCAATATTTGCATTTTAGCAGAAAATCTAGTTTGGTTTTAAATAGAACTGTTTTTTTAAAAAAAAAAAACTGAAAGTGATCTTCCAGTCACATCTCATTTCATTTGGAGCTATTATTGTTGTAGAAAGTAGAAAGAGAGGGAGGCCACATGCTAGATGGATGGACTTCATTAAAGAGATCACAAGTATGCGTTTGCAAGAGTTGGGCAGAGCAGCGGAGGACAGGGGGTCTTGAAGATGTTTCATCAGCAGGGTTGCCATGGGTCAAAATTGACTTGAGGGCAGTTAACAACAAATTCAGGTGTTCTTTTCCTATGTAAGCTCTGTGGAGAATGGTGGGAGTGGAAATGAATGGGTTAGTTCCACTGCCTCTTTCACCATGTTTGTCACCCTCTCCTGCATGCAGATTTTCTATTATCTCAAAGAGAGTCTCCAGAAAGAAAAAGGAAGCTCTCTTCTGAGGACAACTGAAATGGGACTAGCATAGTAGTACTCAATTTTTTTTGCCGTTGGGACCCCCTTTACATCTACATGCAAATGTTGTGTTCCCTCACTTGATGTAGCATATGAATAAAGATGTTTTGGTTTTTTTTTTTTAGTGTGCATATTTTCATTTGCACATCCATGCATATTCTTGTTTTAACACTGTATAAGGAAATAATATCATTCAAATTAGAACTTTTATGTAAGAAAATTCAATATTTAACTCAATGCATGTGTAAATTTTGCATATAAAACATTTGGGGAAAGGAGGAGGGATCAGGGCCTCCAAATCTCTCTCACACACTCTTGAGAAACTCCCCCCTCCAGGAGTCCTTCCCCACCATTTGAGAACTATTGGACTAGCATATTTGTCCCTATTCTCCTCCTCATGGGTAGAGCCTCCATGGGAGGAAAAATGTCCCAAAGGAGCTTAAGTATTACAAACAAACTATCAGTCCTAATGTATCTGCATTTGCACAAGCATTCTGCTCTAATGAAGGGCCTTGCTAGCAACATTGTGATTTTGATGATGAGTCAGCACTTATGTATATCTGATTGCTTCAATTGGTCTATTTTTATTGGAAACACCACCACCACCATATATTTATATAGTGCCATCCATGTACATAGTGCTTTACAAGTAAAAGAACAATGAAACAGTTCCCTACTCTTCGGCTTACAATCTAATTCCACTCTCATTGCAAGAGATTCTACCTAAACCTTAGAAAGAACTTCTCCTGACTATAAGAGCTGAACAATGGCAGAACACACTTCCTTGAAAAGTGGTGGAGTCTCCTTCTTTGGAGGTCTTTAAACAGAGGCCAGATGGCCTTCACTCAGGGGTGCTTTGATTGTGAGTTCCTGCATGGCAAGGGGTTGGACTGGATGGCCCTTGTGGTTTCTTCCAACTCTATGATTCTATTATTCTAATTTAGCCATGACACAAAAGAAAAGGTGATGACAGTGTGGGAGGGAATTAAATCCAGCTGATAAAGCCTCTTCTCCCTCTGAGGCCACAGCAGTGGCTGTTGGAATGGAGAGAGGACAATTCATCTGCTTCTGGGCCTAAGCATGATGGAATTGATAAATTATATGCATAGATTTTCATGGGCTCTAGAATCTTGCATAATCAAGGTCCTAGAATATGTTAAGATTATGTGTAGGTTTCATTTATGTAAACGTCTATACTCGACATGTGGTATGCAGCAGGCAGAGAGAAGAGCTCTGTGACCTCAGGAGTGGGACCAATATCACATGTCATTCTTTGCAATGAGGTCCATTCATGGCACATGAAGAAGGTTGAAGAAATGTAATTGAATGAGATGAAATAGAATCTAGGAGGGAGAGGTGTGAGCAACATGGATTTTAGAGACTGCTGGAGGTTGAAAAGTAACTAGGGGCCTTTACAGACCCACCTAAAGGGGTGGTACAGAGCAGCCCCTGGGAGTGGCAGATTGGGGCTGCAGCAACCACACACCTCAATCCTGATCCTGCCTTTTGCTTCCCCCAAAGGAGCAGCAAAATGATGCTTCTTTTAGGGGTGGCAAAAGGCCAGCCTAAGAGCCAGTGCCATGGCTCTTCTGCACCCTTTTGGTGCAGCATGTGTACACACTGTGCCAGGAGGGCGTCCTGACACCGCGTGCCATGTGGACAGGCACGCAGTGTCAGGACAGTGTCTGGGTTGAGTTGGGGTGGCCGGCGTGTGGCTGCCCCGCTCCAACTCCACCCCCAGGCCAGCCCTTTAGGCCAGTCTGCATAACCCCTGAAAGAGTGAGAATTTGAGCAAGAAACGCCCTTGGCAAAAAAAAAAAAAAAATTGTGCTTTTAAGATTTTAGTTATCCACCCATTAAGCACGAAAACTCTGGCCAGCTTTCTTACAGAATATCCAGTGGAGTTACTAAATTCTACACTGTTTTATTATGCTAATTGATAATCTAGTGTGCTCCAAAGATTAAAGAAAAATGAAATTCAAGCTACCAATTCAAAGGGTAACAACTTTATAATGCCTCTTTAATTTAGGAAAATACAATTAGAGTCACACAGAGGCAGAATTGACTATGAATACCAAGAAGGATGTAATTGACAAAGTAAATGTTACAGACAAAAGCATAAAAGCATAGAAAATGTCAATAAACTGCAGTGCCAATGATTTGCATTGAGTGGGCCCATTCAGGATAAGAAGTCCACAAGTCCTCAGGGACATGCAGTGATATAGTAAGCTCTAATGGCTGCATGGGAAATTCATAGAACATTTCATGGGAATACTTAATGACACACAATTGTTTCAGCCACCCATCCCAAACTCTCTTGGCCTTGAGGACAGTTAGAAAGCTAGTTATTCATGGAATAGGTTGTTTATAACCAGCCACCTCCTTCTCCTGTCTCTGTTGCTTCTGGTTTCCTTGCAACCCATGGTATCTTCTCTTCCTCTTCTTCCAGAGTAACTATGATGGTGGAGGAGTACAATTAAAATCTATTAGATCTAAACTGAGTTTCACCTATTTCTTTGCAAAATCTGAAATCCATTCAAAAATCATTCTATATATGGCCCCATCCTCTTGGCTAGTATGGAAAATCTTCCTATAAATGAAAAGTGCTCGGAACATGGCCATGATTTATTGAAATTGATAACTGGCATATTTATGCAGTGCTGCCATGGAAGCCCTCATAAAGCTAATGAGTCCTGGAGGCATCATAAATTAAACCAAATAGGTGGCCCACACAATAAGGAATCTTTTTTTCCCTATAGATTCTTTTTTTTTTTAATTTTCCTTGACTTCTCATTTCTCTATTCTATTATCTCATCTTTTCCAATTTATTTTAATTATCACGTTTCCTTCCTTGATAATATGCTACATTAAATGCTAGACTAAATATTTCTTGAAGTATTTATCTATATCAAATGAAACATTTCAATTTATAAGACTGTTCTAACAATGGTTTCTCTAAATGCTTGCAAGTTCAAGTGTAGTATTCATTTGCCATTAAATGCATTATTCATAAAATGAAGTTAGAAAAATAATATGTCTGACTCACTAATATGCTTCAACTTTCTTTTTCTTTCATCACACTGAGCATTTGTGTCAATATATCTTCCAACAATGTTGCAACTCTAATGCTGAAGTAATGCACCAAAGTAACATCATTCCACTGGATTTATTAAGGGGTATCTATATTCAGGACAAGAGGCTACTGTCAGAACAGAACATGGAGAAACATAATGGTTCCCAATTGGCAAAAGGGTCAGACAAGGCTGCATCCTATCACCCTATTATTCAACTTATATGCATAACATATTATATTCTGCATATTATATGCCAATTATATGCAGAACATATGCAGAACATATTGTTAGGAAAATAGTCTTGGACATGGAAGAAAAAGGAGGGAAAATAGGAGGAAGGAATATCTACAATCTAAGATATGCAGATGGCACCATAATACTAGCAGAAAAGCTCACAGACCTGGAACACCTACTAAGGAAGATCAAAGAAGAAAGTGCTAAGGCAGTTGTACTGTTGAACATAAAAACAAAAATAAAAATAATGGCCACAGAGAACTTACATACATTCAAACTAGACAATGAGGAAATAGAAACAGTAAAAGAGTTCTCATATCTGGGATCAAACATTGATCAGAACGGGGATCAGGAAATCAGAAGAAGATTAAGAATGGAGAGGATGGCTATGAAAGAACTAGTAAAGATCCTAAAATGCAAAGACATGCAACTCAGCACAAAAGTCAGAATCATACAAGCCATTGTATGATTGGAGCAGATCAAGCCAGAAATATCCCTAGAAGCCAAGATGACATAGACTGCCATACTTTGGACACATCATGAGAAGGCATGAATCATTGGAAAATACAATGATAAAGGTGGAGGGAAATAGAAAGAGAGGAAGGACACATGCTAGATGGATGGATTTTATTAAAGAGTCCATGAATATGAGTTTGCAGGAACTGAGCAGAGCAGTAGAGGACAGAGGGGCCTGGAGATGTCTCATCCATAGGGTTGCCATGGGTCGAGACCGACACGAGACCGACACAAAGGCAGTTAACAACAACAGAAACTCTACACTTACAATAAAATCCAGGTAGGCCCCATGTTTTCCAGATTCACAATGACCCTGAGCTTGTCAACACTATTATTAAGGACACTGAGGCAAATAAGGCTTAAGCAGCCACACATTCTCCCATTCCAAGGTCACTTCATAATAAAATGGAAGCATGCAAGCCAGTTTCCCTGAATGATATTCAGGCAGATGTCTGTGGATGGTTGGTTCTTTTAGGTTTTTTCCTCCTGCTTGTCAAGCATGCAAACATACACATTTCCATGGATATTCAGTTATATGTACAAATGCATTTTTAAAATTGTGACCTAGCCATTCAAACTTCCTAGAGGGTCCTGGGAATATTCATTTCCTGACATGAACAATTATGTGACCAATGGCCTCTTTCTGCCCATCCCACCCACCACATGTTCTTTCCTCCTCCACCATTGCAAATCCACCAGCCACAGATCCGCTTAGTCATATGTTCCTGGCAGATCTGGACAAAATTGAGATGCTTTCCCCCCCCCCTGCAGATTAATGCAAAATAAACCAAATAAAAACATGGGCCATTTTAACTCTTAAAGCATTCTAATCAGAAAGGTCCAATCCAGTCTATCAAATGCCTTATGAGAATCTAAAAAGGGGTTTGTTAGCTATTTTTTATTTGTCTTCTTGTAATGGCTGATATTTAGTATTCTCCTGCTGGGATCTGAAATTTGTAGTATATATCTGTGTA
Source organism: Phrynosoma platyrhinos (assembly GCA_020142125.1). Taxonomy (NCBI): domain Eukaryota; kingdom Metazoa; phylum Chordata; class Lepidosauria; order Squamata; family Phrynosomatidae; genus Phrynosoma; species Phrynosoma platyrhinos. The sequence goes on along the minus strand of CM034701.1, from coordinate 276,557,535 downwards.
GTATATATCCAGACTAATCTGTAGTAATATATTTCATTATTTAATCTTTTAGCCATGATTGAGGTCATCACTTGGCATCCTGGTTGATCAGATATATAGGTTGATATGACTCTGAGTGCTGTGGGTGAAGGAGATGAGCCCAGTTGCCCCAGGGCTGTAGGAAACACATGCCACAGCAGTGAGGGCACCTTCTGTCACAGCCCCAAATAGAAGCGGAAAAGATCCACTCCTTTGGGGGCCAGATATAATGTTATATCTACAAACATGCTGGCTGTATAGGGAGAATAAGGAGAAGCAAGTGTATATACTGTTCTCTTTAACATTCCTCTTAGACAAATAAATCCACCACTTGAGTATGACAAAACATTTTGCATTACTAATGCCACCAAACAGGTAACAGCAATGGCAAGAAAGCATGGATTCACACCGCTGACAGGAAAGTCACTAGTCACTCTTGAGGAGGAAATAGTCCCCACCAAAGTATGTGCCATGGTTAATATGCATTATCAAAACTCTTTGGGTTTAAAATAAAGGTGTTCCATATTCACACCAAAATATTAGGGAATAACAGAGGTGTTCAAGATGAGTTGTTTAGGTAATATTTATATGGTGGAGAACCCTATGATGTGGTTAGTTCCATCCACCTTGAAGCTGGATGGCTCTTAGTACCAGAATGGTAGAGCTGAGTTCTTTCTTTCTTTTTTCCCTGTTCAGTAGAATATACAGGTGGAGCCTCTAAAATTGAAGCTAACATTCAGAGTTATAAATGCCCAATATTTATTATTTCCAATTAGATCTCATGCTTCAAAAACAATTCTTGTTTGTCCATAATCCCTTTTCCTTGCAAATGTCGGACTTCTCCTCCCATTTCTTTCTTTCTTCATCTTCCATTTCTCTTTTCTTATTGTTTAATGAGTTACCTAATCTGGCTGTTTCCAAACATTTATACATTATAAGACATTCAAGTAAATATGGACAAGAAGAAAATAGACTATTAGAAGAAACAAGGAAATAAGAGACATAATCTGGTGATATGGCTGTTCCAATGATTGTTTATTATGTATATGTTTGGTTTCTGTTTTTTAGATTGTAAATAAAAATTAAAAAAAACAATTCTCAGGATGAATAAGAAGAGTATTAAAACATCCAGCAATAAATCAGAGAGAGAGAGAGAGAATCAAGAGTCAATTAACAACAGAACTAAACCACTGTAAAATCTTGGCATGGAAATGTAGGGAAGCTGGTGTCAAACACACCTTTTGCAGGAGGGCATTCCAAAGTCAGGACACTACCACAAAAAAGGCCCTGTCACACATCACTACTCAGTTTACAGAGTAGTAGCATGAGTTGTACCTTTTCCACAAATCTAAGACCACAAGCAGGCTAGTACAGGAAGAGGCATTCCCTTCTGCATTTTAAGGTTCACCACAAATTCTTGAGGTATCATGACTTCTAATGTAAAATGATCCATCAATAGTAACATAATGTAAAACTGCTAACTGTATGCTTTGCATCTCAGTGTCTGAACTGGTTCTTATGTTTCAGATTATGTGAAGCCCTCTATATACGCTATCTTATCTGTGACAGCTTCCTCCATTGCAGATTTCAAAGATGATGATGATGATGATGATGATGATGATGATGATGATGATGGTAATGATAGCAGCAGTGACAGCCACTGCCAGAGCATGATTGAATGTTTTAATCTCTATGAATTTTTAACTGAGCCAACATCAACTGTATCTCTTGGAGTAATGCGATTGCATAAATGTTGCATTCCACTAGTTTTCAAATCTTCCAAATGTTCCAGCAGATTTCTTGGATTGAAAAGAAAGCATAAAAAAGAAATTCTTCAGAAATGGGTGTTTTGTGACAAATATATTTAGAAACATACATTAGATAAATATTCAAATACAATATGTATATTAGGACAGAAATTTGAACTTAAATCCACAAACTGAAAATATAATGATTTGTCAATATGTAATAACATTTGAAGTATAAAGGCATTTATCATGACTGGTGAAGCATAAACTATTGTTCTTTTTTGCATAATTTTGCTTATTTTGGCATAACTAACATGATCAGATAGCTGAAACAGCTATAGATAGCTTCCTATGTTAAACATAAAAACACAAGAAAAATTGCAAGAATTTATTCAAGTACAGTTTTCAAAGCAGGCTTTAGACTGGAGTGAGGTCATTGAACTTAATAGGACTGAGATATGAGTAGATATGGATAGGAGTGAACCATTACTATCATAAAGCTTTTAACTTCCAAACTAACTTTAATTCTGACCAAAAAGCCTCAAATGTCAGTATTCTGTCACTCCCTTAGGATGGCATTCTAAAAGAAGAAAATTGTTAATGTGATATCATGATTTCAGGGAGAGTGAGATAGCATCAAAGATTAATGCTCAGTCTGTGGGGATGAATAAAAGAGCATACAGCAGAAAGCTGAAATGGTACAGTTTCTTATTCAAGCAGACTTTCAGTGCTTTTTAGTATGTAAACATGCATCTGGCTGAATAAGATCAGGAGTGCCTAGTGCCTGGGGAAAGCAGCCTGAATTTTATTACTTTGTTGATCTTGGGTGTGATGCATCCTGATCTCTGATCTTGGAGAGACAGAATATCCTGCTCTCATCATTTTTTTCCTTGTGTTTTCCCCTCAAAATGCATAACATTTTAATGAAAACATTGACTTGTCTTTTTTATCTCTCACCTGCTCCATCACATCATACGACATTCTTTACATACATAATCAGATTAAGCTCATTCCGTTGTTCAGAACTATAAAGTGGGGGGGAGAAACAGCTTCCTTACTAGACCAACACAGCATACCTACAAATGGCACAATTAAACCAAAGCAGCATTAACTCGAGGTTTTTCATTGACAGTTATCTTCACAGAGCTTCAACGAGACATCACCAAAGATCATGAATTTTTTAATGCAAATTTACACACCGGGAGTCAAATAAAGCACTTCTTAGGCATCAGCCAGTATTGCGCATCAGGTACCAGACACTTGTCATATGATAAATAATTCATCTCACACAGATATTCACCATGCAAATGATGCTGTATGCCTATTATTCCACTTAGCACGTAGAATGAAATGGACAGCCAGGGCCACATGAATACCACTCATGCCACATTACCATCATTCCTCCCTCTGCAAATTTTGTGTTCTACTCCTCTAGGGATCATCTTAATAAAGCATGGCACAGCTGTCTTAAAATATTTATTTTTAAAAGAAATGAACATTCCCCAATAGCATTTTGCTGTATATGTAAATAAGAAATTGACCAGTGATAGGTTTAAGCCTATTTATTCAAAAGGCTTACACAGCTGAGATATCTAATAGAGGTGAGATCTTAAATGTTTAACTATATAGACTTAAGAGTATTCCACGTTGGTCTGAAGAAGTACAAGATCTCAGAATATAGGTCCTTGGGTTTTTCTGGGTTTGGCTGGCTGTTGTCACATCCCTTTTCACTTGTTCCACTTAGGGTGGGCAGGGGTGGTTTGTAGTGATTTACTGAATCTTTTACTAGACTGCTTTCAAAGGGTATTTTTTTTATTTTAAAAAACATGGCTTAAATGGTAATTTTTCTCTTATCTGCTTTTCCTTTTTGTTTTTTTCCCAGAGTCAACATGTAAAAGTGCTATTATATTGATGCACTATAGCACTGTAGCACTACTTTTTAAAAGAAACAGAAACAAAGGAATGTACTGTTCTATTGGAAATCCACTTGAGAGTGGGAACAAAATGTTGCAGCTGGTGTCTGGAATTGCCAGGAAATAATCTAGGACAATAAACATGTAATTTGGCTGCCCCCTCCCAAATATCTAAGAAGAACAGGAACAAACCTCCATATACATTCACCTTGTCTGTAGGGACATTACTATTTTTTTCGCAAACAGTCTTAAAATCAGTTAAAAGTTCTCCAGCCCTGTCCTAATGCATGGGATAGCAGCAAAGGTTCTTTGGTCCACCCCAATCCATGAGAGTAACAACAACGACAATGTCAGTGTGATAGGAATGGAAAGAATACCCCCAAAATATTCCAAAAATGGTCAAAAACATATTTCTTAAGTAATGGGAAACCCTGATGAGAAAGAACCTGGACAGATGACAATCATTGCAGTTCTGGAACTATTCTGTGAATAGTAATAATAATAATAATACACCCATGTGGGGGGTTGTCCAATATATATGGCTGGCATTTTGTATTGCACTTATGGAATTGCAACCCAGAATTACAGATCTGTAACTGCTCCATATTCAATGACACTATGAAGACATGATTTGTGGCTCTATTGCCATGATCATAAATGCCCCCTCCAGCCCACCTCAACAGCCAACAGGTGCATTGAGTGAAGGAGGCCTATTCACCTACTGATTGGGGCACAAGAATGATGACATTTCCAGCCCCTCTCCACCACCAAACAATGCATTACAATCAAAGGCCTTGTCATAATTACACATTACATCCTTGAACACTGGCAAGAGGAGGCTGGGAACATCTTTTTTTCACCTCGTTCGAAAGCTGAGCAGATCTCCTTTGTTCACTGTGGCTGCTGGCTGTTAAAGAGGGCTTGGGGGAAAGGGTCAGAGCATGTGACATCACTTAGTTATGCATTTATAACCAAATAGCCAATATAAGAGGAAATCGGTGAGCATTTTCTGCCCAGGGAACATCATTTCCTACACAACGGCTACTATTCTATACCACCTACTTATAGCCACTTAACCACTTTAGTTACATAGCTAAGCAATATCTCTCAGCCTGATCTTCATTTTCATTTACTGGACAGCTTCATTTACTGGACAGCAGCTACTGTGAGCAAGAGGGGTCTGTTCCCCTGCTGATCAGGTAGTAGCTGACTGATATTTCCTCCACCACCAATGAGCAGTCTCCAGTGTGACAGTCAGAAGCAGGAGCTTTGTGATAATTTTACCTTGCACTGGAGATTGCTCATGAAAAAGGGTGGAAATGGCAGTCAGCTGTTTCCCAGTTGACTATGTTGCTCACAGCAACTGATAGCCAGTAAATAGGATCTGAAGGACTTTCACTCAACTTACATATTCCCTAAACAAGTGAATAAGTAGGAATTGTGTATGCGAACCAGTTTGTAATGGCCCAAGTGGATTCTGGCCTGCATTATTTTCTGCAAAGAAAGTGCTGTTCCCTGTATGAATTTTGCACAGAATAAGTCCCCAACTATTTTCTGCAAAGAAAGCAATCACTGGGGTGGGGGTGGGGTGGGGGTGTTGAGTCTGTTTCTGCAAACAAACCAACAAAACAAGTGTTAATTTTATTAATTAATTTCTTAATCTATTTATTTTATTTATACCCTACCTTTCTCCTGACATGGGATCCAAGGTTACAGATAACTAAAACAAGATGAATTTTAAATTATTTTACAAAAGTTAATAAAGAATTAAATAACAATGTTATTTAAAAGACCATGGTTAAAAACAGTTTAAAATGCATTTAAAACATAATTACCAATACAAGATAAGAAATATAGCACAGTACACCATTCCACACACGCTGCTACTACATAATTTAAATCTCAAAGGCCTGTCTGAATACAAAGGTCTTTGCCTGCCTGCCTGCCTGCAGAAAAAGAGCAATGAGAGAGCTAACTAGACATATCTGCATTAGAAGGGAATTTTGCATAGAAGTAGTCCTAAATGGTGAATAGTCCAATTTAATTCTACTCACAGCAGAAATTAAAATTATTGGAAAAATCCATCATCCTCTCTCACCCCCTCTCTTGTTCTTAGGGGGGTTTCTGATAGGACAGAGCCTCCTTCATGCATAATCACTTCTGCTTTCTCACCTTATGTCTCTCCATTTGTCCCCTGAAATGCATGGTTATAAATATCCTTGTATATCTATGTAACAAGACTGTGAGCCTGGAAACTTCTAGGGTCAATGGAGCCCTGCTCTGTCAACTTGTGCTTCTCTTCCTTTGTCCTCCAAACTAGTGAGTTAAAGATTGGAGCTCTTTCTTTTATACCAAATCTTTCATTAGCTAGTTAGGATGTAGGAACTCCATGCACATGTAAATGTAAAAGCTATTACTAATTTTTTCTAAGTTTGTAACTAGAAACTTCTTGCCTTGTTTATTTGATCCAGTTTCAGTTCATAGATGTAATGTGAGATCGAGGTATGCTTCACTCTGCTACTCTGCTGTACACACACACATGCATACACACACATAAGTAAAGGTATTCCCTGTTGACGAGGTTGTCAAGTTGTGTCCGACCATAGTAGATGGTACTAATCTCTGATACTCTGTGATCATATCAATAAAATCATTTATTGCTTAGTCCAAAGACCATTGTAAACAAAACATCAAAGCTTTCATACAATTGCAAGATCATAATTAATATTAACTAAATAATATATGTGAGGGTAATCTGGCTGCAACATCTGTCACACCATTGGCTGACAGAGCTGATTCACAAGGTATAATCAACACAGCTCTTTTAGTAGGAATTTTTATTCCACTGACACTCAGTTGGATTTAGGCTATTATTTTGATATTTTTCATTGTAATATTACTTTAATTAGTTGCTCTACATTTCTATGTTTTCTCTGATTATTTATCATGCCTCTTATGAATTCATTTATTTGTTTATATATTCTTTTTCTCCATTACTTTTGCAGGAGATGTTATCTTGCTGTATCATGTGTCTTGTTGGGTGCTTTTTTAATTCTATTATTTTCAGTGTTCACATACTCTTGCTGTTACAACTAAGCTTTCCAACGTCTCCTAAGGACAGCTCTTATCAGTACAGCTTTGCTGAACATAACAGATAATGCTTTATTAAATGTTACACAGAAGCTGAAATCTCACACAGCAGGTACCACAAAATCATTACTGCTTTGAATATTCTTACTACCAAGATGATAACGATAAGAGCAATGTCCCAATAGGGACTCAACACTTATTACTGAATTCTCAGCCTCCTGCAATTGGTTGTGGATTTTTTTCCTTTCCCTGTCTCAACTTTATTTTATTTTATTTGAATGGTCAGCCATGGGTGGTGTGAAAGCCCTGAAGCTTAGCTACATAAATAGTCCTAGAAATATCTTATCACATAATTTCTTTGTGTTTTTAGAAACTTCTCATTATTAATTTGATGTATGTGTGTCTGTGTATATCAGATGGTAAGATCCATGCAGAAAATTTACACCTTGTAAAGACTTGTGGATTTACTGTATTTGCACATCAAAATTCAGAACAGTGTTCAAGCCCTGCTGTAATCTGCTCCTTTGTTCAAGGATAATGCAGCTACACTGCAGAATTAATACAGTTTGACACTGCTTTGACTGACATGGCCCAGTGCTGTGGAACCCTGGTAGTTTTGTGAGAAATTTAACCTTCTCCCTGGATATCATATTTCAAAAAGGATTCACATTCAAAAAGTTCACATTTTTTATGACATTGGGTTAAAAAAAAGGGAGTCCCTGGAATGAAGCAACTGGTGGAAGTTCAACAAGGAGCAGTTTCTTTTTTAATAAACTTCCTTATAAAAACAAGACTCAAGTTGCCTCACTACTTTCTCTCAGTGTTACACTTTGCGTCAGTTTCTAACTCCCATTCAGCTCCAATCTATTTCCTCTTCCATTCCTTTTACCACACATGCCCATTCTCCAACCACTCTTAAAATGTCATCTCCTATTTTCTCTTTTTTCAAGCCCCTATTCTTAATAATATTTGAATGGTTGTGACAGCTTAATCTACAGAATGGCTGGGCCTGTCACTTCTGCTGTCCATCACATCCACTAATATAAAATATTGGCATCCTGTTAGTCACCTAGTGAGCAGAAGTGCAGCTTGTATGTACTTAAATCCCATTTTAGATGGAGCATTTACTTGCCCTTGCACTCTGTCCAAAAACCTGCCACTGTAAGACAAATGCCAAGCCCATGGAGAAACCCCTGCAACTTAAGAGGACCATGGAGGAAGGACCATGAATATCCAATAGGAGAAGGAAAACATGGGTCCATTCCAACTGAATGAGAACTTCATTTCTTCCTCCCACAACTGAGCTGAGACTACATGCTTCTCCAAAGGTCTCAATTGCCTCCCTCCTTCCACACCAGTAAGCAATAGCCACACAGACCCATCTTGGTCCTTAGCAGTTGCTATGTGGTGGGAGGACATAGAAGTGCACATGTGGAGTTATGCACCAGTGAAAGATTTTGACAGATGTGTAAAATCATATCATCTTATTCCATAGTTCCACAGCCTGCTGCTTTTATCACTAAGCATCTCAAAGCCGGGATCTTGCTCAACAGTTACATAGTGTAAAATGGCACAGGCTTAGCTACGCTGCTGAACTAGACTATGCTACGGCACAGTGGGCAGTAGGGCCATGTACTCTCCTGTTGCACAACAGTCAGTGCAACTCCTGGGCAATGAACAACTAAAGATTACACTCATGAGGACTCCTGGGCAATGCTCCTAGAAATGTGAAATTTTGAGATCACAAGGCATGCACAACCTTGAATAAGATGCTGCCTTTTGCAAACTCAGGAAGTACAATTAGTTGTGAAAAGGACCAGTGTAAAGTCATCAGGTTTTGGTCTAAGAGAGCAATTATGTCAGACCATTCCATCCATTTCCTATCACTAAAGGTTGCCAAAGAGGATGGAAGTATAAGCTGCAAGACTTCCAGGTTCACCAGTACCTATTTATCTTTCATACTGTACAAGTTCTGAGATGTACACAGCAGTGACATCAAGAGGAGGGTGCAGGGAGTGTGGACTGCACCAAGTGACAGCTCAGAAGAGGGATGACACCCGGTCAGGCCCTCCTCCTGCCGTGTAGTGAGAAGGGGTGAGCATGCTTCTCTTGGTTTCACCACAGCACCAACCTTCTCCTGAGGAGGGGACCTTCTTTTGACTGCCACTGCTGACTCTCTGGCAGCCCACCCTGCACCAGGTGATACCAGCTGTGAGGACACCACTGGTGCACAGATATAAAATGTACATCTCTCAAGTCATTCTTTTCCACTTCCATTTCCATTGCATAACTATCTTTTTCTATGCTTAATGTTTTTATTTTCCCAAATGTGGACTAGTTTGTGAGCTTGAATGTTTTCCCCTTTCTCCTTTGGCTGAAGAGTGCTTAAGCAGTGTTTTGTTTACATCTGAAACATGTGTTTTTTTCTGGATTCATCTGCAGTTATCACAGCGTGAGATTTCATGAGCACAAATAATACCCAGCATCCATGTTTGTTGATTCAGCTTCCATGGACAAGCAGAATGGGTTCCTCTCCCTGTTGCAGCTGCTCACAAACTTTAAGAACTTTTCCTAAAAAAATCAAAACAAAAAAACTTGCTTTGGTGGGCTAAGAAACATTCTGAAGCAGGTTCTTAATGCCAGAGAAAGGCAAAGAAGGGAGAATCCAAAAATCTCCTTAATGGTAGATAGTCTACTTTCACATGAGCATTCAGTGATGTTTAGACCAGTATCTGCCTTAAACACAGTTCAGGAAGAGAAGCAGATAAGTTACAGTGAAACCAGCTTCCTCACATATCTCTGCTCTGTTATGCTTACCGCACTAGTACCTGTAACATTCCCATTGAGTCCCTAGAACGTAACGATATGGGAACAGGTGTTACAGCATTAGACTATTGATAACGGGATAGTAATGTTATGAGAACACATATTATCGCACTGTATTTACTGTTGTATTGATACCGGCACTAAAGTAGTTCCTCAACCATCCTTCATTGGTGCATGCTTACTGTTGCAAAAACCCCTATATCTGCATTGGAAAGAATGCTACCAAGAGGTTTAGGTAGTGAGCATTCATTGTTTTGTCTTGTAAACACAACACAATTCAATCTACAAAAACAATTTTTAAAAAATTGCCTGTGGCACTTTCCTTGCATCAACACTGGAAGAGTTGAGTTGAGTTTGTGGACGTTCTAGGACAGGAGGGGAGGAGGTTGTTTTAGCCAATCAGAACATGAGGACAGATTGAGACTGTGTAGGATTATCGCACACAAATCATATCTAATGGTCTGAAAGCATTCTTGATGGCTGAGGATGCATTTTTACAGTTCTCCTCCTGGAACGGGCTAGGGACTGTCAGAGCACAAAATGGGAACTCGATGAGGATCATACCATGCGATAAAATACATTCCATTCCATTCTCATCACGTACTCATTACATTCCGAGAACACAGTGTGATAAGCTTATATGTCTTGCACTAGGGAGCAAGTGTGATGTAGTGGCTTGAAAATTGGACTATGACTCTGGAGACCAGAGTCCAAATCCTCACTCAGCTGTGGAAACCCACTGGCTGATCTTGGATTGTAGTAGAAAAACCAACTGTTGCAAATTAACTCCCAGCATCCACGGTTCTTAGCAGAGCTTGAAGCAAAGCAGGGGACCATAAAAGTAGTTTAAAAACATAGATTTATTGCCGGCAAGTCTCAACGGAATTAGCATTCAGGTCATTGGATGAAAGACAAGCCAAGATGGCCGTAGGTTTATGCACTCACAGACAAAGAAAATCAAAGCTGACATTCTATTGGATGCTCTAAACTTTAAACATATAGAATCCTAAGCACTGAGAATACAGATTTCAGAATACATTATCATATCCTTACCATGTTGCCATGCCAACCACATACCAAAATCTCTTATGAGTAAATGAACTGGTGTGTACCAGGAAGAAGGCCCCTTTGCACAAACAGAGTAGATGCCAATGATTTATTATGGCTCTGTGGCCCACTCTTGATCCTAATAAAGGACTTTAATGCAGTAGGTTACCAGGCATGAGGTCAGGCTGTATCTAAACAACCCTCTGGCATTCTTTGAGTTTAAACCCTCCAGCATCTTCCTTAGAGACCCACTTCCCAGAATCCTCTCTGCATGGCTGCTTGACCATTATTTTCTACACATAATAGCACACATCTCTAATTTAAGCATATAAAACATCAATTAAAGAACTCCTCCTGCCTCAGGATGAGTCACATTCTCTCATCCTCAGAGAAAGGCAACTTTGAACAAATTCTGCCAAGAAAAACACATTATAGGTTTAGCTTTGGGTTGCCCTAAGTCTGAAATGACTTGAAAGCACAAACTGGTCTGGCCATAGTCCACCATCTTGTTCTTTGTATTTCTAATTCTTTGTATAACCTTCTTATTCTCTTCATGCTCAGTATAGCAAGTTCTTACTTCTAGCTTCCACCACGGAGATTTATGTGTATCATTTAGAAATAACACAATTATGGAGATATCTAATAGATGTAATGAAATACTAAACTCAGATACTAAGGAACAAGGCCCTAAGACCACCAAATATAGGGGGTTGCAGACTGCCAGAAATAGTGCAAATTGAGTCCACTTTTAGGGTTAGGGTTAGTGCTAGGGAATCATAGGAATTGTTTTTTTTTTTTTCTGAGACATTGAGCCTTCTCTGTCAGAGAGCTCTGGTGCCACAATAAAATACAGTTCCCATGATTCCCTAGCACTAACCCTAACCCTAAAAGTGGACTCAATTTGCACTATTTCTGGCAGTCTGCAACCCCCCATAATTAGATTCACTTCAAAGTAAACATTCATTGTGATGCAAGAGCTATTTTATCTTAAAGCAGAGGTAGACAAAGTACAGCCCAAAGTCTGTGTACAGACCATAAGGCCCCAAAGTGTGGGCTATAAAACCTCACAAAGCGCCCTTACTCCCTTTTTTTAAACAGCCCAAATACTACAAAATGCAGCAGTTTTGCTGCTCCAAACCTGCAACTTCCCACCCCACACCCCAGAAGAAAAAATTGCCCAGTATCAAAACCGGAAGTGGCTCAATTCCTGTTTCTACTCAATTCCTGTTTCAATTTTGATATATATAAGCACTTGATAAACATGTACAAGGTATATAAAATATTACGCAACTGGGCAAGTCCCATGCTCTTAGCCTCAGGAGAAGGCAATGGCAGAACTCCTCTGAACAAATCTTGCACAAACAAAAGACCCAGATCTTAGGGTCTCCATAAATCGCAAATGACATGAAGACACACAACAGTGATTTGTTTTTAACATAGTCTAATTCAATTGGTCTTCCTCTATGAAATAAATCTTTAATGGTGTCCCACCTTCTGTCCAATGTTGAAATTACTCTGTTTTATCTGTAAAGGTAATATTGGAGTGGAAAAGAAATGGGCAAATAGGGGAGGGCTCTGAGGTAAAGCGCTTCTTCCATTTTCGTCAAACGAGTAGAGAACTTTTCAAAAAGAGGGTGGTAAGATTATTTAACTTAGGCCTGAATAAGGTGTCATTTCATTATACCATTCATTTCTTTCTGTTTCCAATTCCACCCATTAAGGTGAGACATCTTGCTGAATGACATAAAGTAATTTCCATAATTGGAATGCATCATAATATATTTTAATGTTCAGTATTGCAATTTTGTTAAAATTTGAAATAATAATAATAATAATAATAATAATGTTTCAAATCGGGGGGGACTGGGTGATTTTCAGCTAATGGGTGGAAGGGTTCCTAGGATGTGTGGGTGAAAACCAGATCTCACTCCTTCTGCAGTTACCCCACCATTTTAAAGCAACCAATGCATCATATGAGAAATCTGTTATAATACGAAATGGTATAATTGTCTCAGTTTTCAGTTCGTTTTCAGAAGTCATCAAAGTGGTATGTTCCACCCATTTAAAGTGAATTAGAGCAATTTGAACAGTATTATAGACTTTCTCATCTCAAATCATTACCTTAAATAAAATAATTGACATGTAGTGGGTGCTTAGAATGAGAGGGCAAGATATGTAAAATCTGCCGTTTGCTTTCAATAGTATGAAATAAATTGCACAATAAATCAGTTTTTATGGATGATGGTGACTTGCAACATTTCCAGGTTTAAAAAATTAATTGCTGAAATAATGAACATTCCATCTCAAATTCTCTGAACAGTCAGCATGATTAAGTCCTTAAAATGGAATGATATTGATGATGTGATATTGCATGCAATGTTCGCAACTTGAGTTTTTGGTGGTGGTCTCACTACTTTCTCATTAAATAGAAAAGGATTTCCTCCCAATTCCCATTAAATTATCACCCAAAGTTGCACTGTTTTGCACAGATACAGACTGGTCAATAAAATGGAAATCTCTATTTTTCAAAGAAATGTACAAGATTGCAGAATGATCACTTTTCCAGTATGGTTCCAGGGCATAGCCTGACAACACATGATGTGGCTACTATCTGTGCCCAGACGACCCAAGAATCTTTTGTATTCAGTTCACAGAAGCTTCCATCTCGACCTATCTGAAAGACCGTGGGCGCATCTCCACAGGCCAAATAAAATGGTGTCACCTAGTTTTTTACAGTGAGCTGCCCAAATGACATAAGGGATGACTGGGGCTGAATCCAGATCTTTTCATCACCTCAGAGCTTTAATGTAGAAGAAAAGAAAGTGGGGATTTAAACCAGGTTCCAGTAGAAAATCCAGATATGTGGATGTGGGTGTTCTGCGTGTCACAGAGACATCAGTGTGAGGCCAGGGGGAGGATTTCAGAATATGTACATTTGGATTAGGGTACCCTGAAGTTAAACTGGATTTTCTGTCAGTGTAGATATACCTCAAGCCTCCCTATATGACCACAGTTTTAATATTGTCAGGGAAAGCTTTTTCTCAGCCTCACCACCATCATAGGTATATTTGAGAAGGACATGGAAGAGAGCCTTTTTAGTGACTGTTCCCAGACTGCAATGCTCTCCCATGGGAAGCTAGGTTGGCCCCCTCTCTGCTCTCTCTCAATAAGCAGGTGAGGACCGTTCTTTTTGCACAGGACTTTGAATATTAAATATGTGTTGCAAGAGCTCTTTTAGTTGGGGAGTGTTGTATATTAATTTGTATTGTTATCATTATAATAATGTTTAATACAGGGGTCCCCAAACTATGGCCTGCAGCATGCACATGACTCTGGGTGCCATTTTGGAATACAAAATGGCACCGGAGTAGTGTGCATGTGTGCTTGATGCAGGGCACCATTTTGTCTTCCAAAATGGCATTCGGAGTCATGCGCATGCACTTGGCATTGGGCGTGCATGCGCACAACTCCGAGCACCATCTTGGAAGACAAAATGGCGCCCAGCATCACACATTCATGCTCACTACTCAGGCACCATTTTGTCTTCCAAAATGGTGTCCATAGTCATGCACATTCGCATGACTCTGGATGCCATTTTTGGAAGACAAAATGGTGCCCGGAATTGTGCGCCGGTGCACATGCACTTCCAGCCCCCCGGAGATCTGGGGGCTAGCGAACTGGCCCCCAGATCAAAAAGTTTGGGGACCCCTGGTTTAATACAATGATATTATAATCATATTTTTTCAAACTGTTTTATATGTTCATTTAAAAAAACAAATAGTACTATCCAGTGTTTTAACTGTACTGTATTTTGTTTCAGCTCAAATGGTGAGCCACCTGATGTCTCATGTTGGGAGAAAGGCAAGATATAAATTAAAGAAGTCAATTGAATGGAAAAGGTGAGACATCTGTGACATAAAACTATACAGATAAGTCAAGAAGAAGAGATTATAAAGGAAACCCTGAATAAAGAGATAGAATGATAGCTGTTTTATAGGATGTGAGCTTATTGTTGGATTAGAAATATAGCAGGCATATACACTACTATAGATGAAGATAACTGCTTTCTTTTTTACAGGGCCCAACCTTTTTTCACTCTATAATCTGGCTATGATAAGATTTGCAAATCACAGTAAGCCAGCATTCTTGAGAATTCTGGTTTACTGTGAATGAGGCTGGTGCATATTGTCCAGTTACTCCTAGAACAAGCAGGGACAGCTGGTCAAACCAAAGACTTTCCACCTGTAGTTCCTCTGACATGTCATCTGAACTTTGTATTCTGGCTTATCTTTCACTTGACAAGCCAGAAAAATAAGTTAAGGATGATGCTTAGGGATTTTCTTGTCCTGGACTGTCAGATTTGGGCATCAGGAGAAATGGGAAACAAACCAGAAGGTCCATATTCTGTTTAGCTGCTCTTGTCTGTAGCAGGATTAACCAGGCAGCATGTACCAACACAGCCTTTCACTCATTCTCAAAAATTTTGGTTTATGGGGATGTGTGAACTAGTATTGTTCAATACTAGTTGAACAAGTTATTCAAGCATTTCTAGCAGAGGTCATTTTGTTTTCGGAACCTTTCTGCCTATATCACTGTGTACACTTGTCCCTACACATTCTCTGGGGTTAGCAGCACAGGACCCTCGTGAATGTGGAAAAAATGTAAATAACAAAAACACTAAGTTTTTACCAGAGAGAACACCTCTCTAGGAATCTCTAGGTCCTCCAGTGCAACTCTGTGGTCAACATCTGCCAGACGTTGACCATAGAATTGTGCTGGAGGAACGACAAATGCCTAGTGGAGTATTCTCTCTAAGAATCTCTAGGTCCTTCAGTGCAACTTTTGGTTAAAGTTGACCATAGAGTTGCGCTGGAGAACCTAGATATTCCTAGAGAGAATATATTAATAAAATCCATGAATAATCAAATCCACGAAAGTCAAAGCTCCAAATGTAGAGGGACAAGTGTAACTTGTTGTTGTTTAGCCTTTGTACTATTCTAAGTATTAAAAATGCTTCATATATACCATCTCATTTTAATCCTTACAACAAGGATGGGGATTGTATGTACCTCCAGATGTTGTAGGTATACAACTCACAGCAGTCCTAGTCAGCAATGAAGTAGTGCGGAATACTAGGAGCTGCAGTACAACAACATCTGTAAGGTCAAATAATTTCCACTCTTGCCTTACAACAACTCTGCAAAGTTGTCAGCATTGTCCTATGTATGGAGGATGAGAGACAGTGGGCTCACTTAAACCAACTATGGAGTGGCAAGATGCAAAATAGGGAATTCCTCACACATAGCTAGATGCTGTGTCAAATGCTTTGGCTTGAATATTATTTTCAGTTCCAATTAGAGTAACCATATTGAATCAGTGGAATTGATCTGTGTGTTGACCTGTTATTCAACAATTTATTCAATAGATCTAGTCTTGTTGAGATTCATCAATAGGATCTGGGCCATAAGCATGCAGGTAAGCCTTACTTGTTTTTGTTTGTTTGTTTGTTTGTATTTGCAAGTATACCTTAAAACAGTAGTTCCCAGCCTGTGCTTCAAGGAGCCCTTCCCAGCACAGCCACTCCAGGAAAATTACAATCTATTCAATTTTCCTCCCCCCCCCCCCAGTAACACTATTGTTAAACACCATCAACCTGTAAGACATAGGGTAGACCTCTTAGGGACTCCACCATAGAAAATGATTCTTAAAAAGGGCTCCATGAGTCAAAAATGTCAGGAACCTCTGCCCTAAAGGTACCAGATTCCTCCGATCTTGGAAGCTAAGCAGGGTCAGCTCTGGTTAGTACTTGAACGGGATGCTACAGGCAAAATATTGCTGTAGGCTTTATTTCAGAGGAAGGAGCTGGCAAAAACACCTCTGAGTATTCCTTGCTTAAGAAAATCCTATGGATTCAACAGGGTCAACATAAATCAACAAGTGACTTGATGGCACATATGTGCACACAAAAGTGCCCAGTTTTTTGCTGTGATCAGGTCCCTTGTGAAGTGGCTTAAACTCTTTCCCCCAGACAGTTATTTGCCAAATTCCCTCTTCCACAATTAGGATATTTAAAAAGAAAAAAGAAAAAGGGAGGGGAAACCTCTGTTGCCCCAACTTGCAATTAAAAAATTATAATCAAATGTGCAAGGATGTGAAACTGACAGATGTTCCTGTTCATAAATACAATATCTACTTGGGAGAAGCTAATGCCTTCTACACTCAGAACACCGGAGATGTAACCTTTACATATTTCTCCAGCCAACTCAGGTATGTAACATCAGAAATACTATCCTGCTTCTGATCACAGACTAGTTCAGCAAATAGGATTTTTCAATATTTGTCTACCTCTGTCCACACTGCACTCAAGCACACAACTATCTGGCATAACTGCATGTCTTTATTATTCAGGTAAGATTAACTAGCATATCAAACAGATAGGTTACAGATAATCACCATAACTGCATAGATTTTGCATTAAAACCCTACAGTCCTTATCCTTACAAATGAAATGGTCTTTCAGAAATTTTAATGCTACTTACTGTGTAAACTCTTTTCAAGATCAGACAGTTTAAAAGTGTGTGCATATGAAAATCATGGGATTAGCAGTATTGATTCTCATTTCCTTTGAGAAGCTCACAGCTTAATACATTCAGTCTCTAATTCATCCTTTATTAGTTTTGAGAAACATCTAAAACAACAAACATGGTGTTTAGATAGAAGCATGACTCCCTGTGAAATATTCATGTCATTTCAAAGATGGAGATTTGAATAAGCCATAATGGTTCACATAAAAAATGTTAGGTGAGTTAACTGCAGTAAAATGCAGCATTCTAAAATGCTAGTATGTGTACTTTGTGCAGTTGAAATTAGTGGAATGTATCTCTCAGTGGAGCTTACTCATGAATAATGGCATAGAAGCACCAAGGGCCAGGTTTGATATACTGTGCATTTAACATTTGCCCTACCTAAACCAGACACAATGAAATAAACGTGTTAGTTGTGTCCAACAATTTCATTCATTTCAGTGGATCTGTTCCAAGTAAGATTAATATTATATTTTGTTCACTAGTTTGTTAACCAACCAGAGTTTGTGGGGGTGGGGTGGAGACAGTTCATCTGGGTTTTCACTAACAAGATACTGCAACTTCATAATAAATGACAGCAACAGTGTTGAAGTATCTCCTCGTGCATGAAAAGGGAAAAGAAAAGGGAAACCAGAATGTGTGAGTCTGAGGTCTCTTGCCCTGATTTTATTTGTTTGTCCTAGCTGTTAGTGGAGATTCTGTGGAAGAGTGAGATCACTGTTTATTGAAAAACTGCTCATTAATCCTAGAATCAGTGTGGCAAAACACTGCACAACTCTTCATTAAAAATAAAAGGTTTCAAATGATGAATAGAATAGAGGAGAAGATCTCTCCTCCTCTCCAGGGTCAAGATGTGGCAGTTAAAGTGAGTCATAGCACAAATTTGCCTATCTTCTTAGGAATGTAGATTATTTCCACAATTAAACAGATGGGAAGCCCATTTCAGCAATGGACAAGATCAGGTCTTACATATAAAGGAAAATTAATTGGTAAAATCAGCTTCAGGAAACATAGTTATTGCCAAAGTGGGCTTTACCTAGTGTGCCAAAAATTCCACAGCTAATGAAATTGGAATGTGAAACTCATTCTTTAGACTTAACGTTAATGATAACTTGTTGACAGAGAGGAGATGAAAAAAGAGGTTAACACTGAACAGAAGAGGAAAAATAGAAAATGAGGTGAAGAAAGAGAAATAGCTAACTGGAGAAGCTTCAATTATTATGACTTTACTAATTTGCTGGAGAGAAAAGATTTGAACTCCCTGTGTTGATGGTAAGGAAGCAAAACAATCACAGTGACAAACCCATTTAATGCAGTGTAATTACATATTAAAGACTACAGAATATGATTTCCAAAGTCAGATAGTTTTGTATATAACACTTACCTCCTAATCTTAAGATTATGCTGTTCCAATATACAAAGGCTTAAATTGTCATACAGAGTTATAAACTGTGATGACGGCTCACATTTTCTTGACGGTATTATTTTTGTATGGAAGGTTGGCATCACAGAGATGAGACACACATTGTAAGACTGGGGAAATATTGATAAATGCTATAATTCTGTTGGTTAGTGCCACCCATTGAATTAGTTATTGAATGCAAGTCAGCATATAGGTAAATCCAAGTGGTTCAATAGATTTACCTTACTCAGGAATTAAAACAGGATTTAGGCAAAAATATTGATGTGTGTATATGTTTGTTTGTGATACTTAAATATTTGAAGGGATGTCTTATTGAGGAGGGATCAAGCTTGTTTTCTGCTGCCCCAAAGAACAGGACATGGAACAATAGATTTAAGCTACAGGAAAAGAGATTCCACCTAAACATTAGGAGATGCTTCCTGACAGTGGACCTTATCACACGGGGCCTAAAGCAGAAAGAACTCTGTGGCATCCCCGTCCCATTGCGGTTCCTTTTCAATCCAGAACTATACCAGTATACAGAAAGCAGCATCATTCCAGTATCATTCTGGTCACGGCAAAATGTAATTCCCAAAGAAACCGGCATTCAAAAGAACGGGGATGATGCCGGATGATGCCGCAATGGGACGGGGATGGGACGGGGATGGGTGCGACGTCGTGTGAACACATGGGGAAAGGAACCACAATGGGACAGGGGTGGGACAGAGATGGGCGGGGTTTCTCTGCGACGTCGTGTGAACTCAGGGGAAAAGGAAGCGCAATGGGACGGGGATGCGATGGGGATGGGACTGCTTTAGACCCCGTGTGATAAGGTCCAGTGAGAGCTGTTCGACAGTGCAATACATTCCCTTGGAGTGCGACTGAGTCTCCTTCTTTGGAGGTCTTTAAACAGAGGCTGGCTAGCCATCTGTCAGGGATGCTTTGATTTTGAGTTCCTGCATGGCAGGGGGTTGGACTGGATGGCCCTTGTGGTCTCTTCCAACTCTATGATTCTATGATTCTATATATATTGCAGCCGGGTAGGGTGGGAAATCTTCATCATGAAACACTGCAACTATGAAGATGGCCATATTTCAAAGCAGTAACACCTCATGTGTCTATAATTGTAATAGGCCTATATAGGCCTATTCAAAACTTAAATGCCACTAAATTCAGTGAAGCTTACTGTCCAATAAGCAGGTCTAGAATTGTACCCTTAAAGGAATTGTTGAAGAGAGAAATCGGGCAGATATATGATGCTGCTATGATGCTGCAATGATGACAAAATCTATACTTTCTGAATTTTTCCTCCTTCATTGTGTTTAAAGAACCAGAACTCTGTTCTACTTGACATATCATTTATTCATTAATTTGTGACTGATCGCCTGGTTCTGTGAGGCAAGAAGCTGCTAGGGTCTTCCATGTCAGACAGACTTTTGCTGAAAAGCCAGACTAAATGTCCCAAACAGTAGTGGCACCATAGCTAACCTGAAAGGACCAAGTACTGAGCAAAAGAAGACAATGATATATCATTTCTGAGGCCTTTACCTTGAAAGCACTATGATGAGTCAGTCCAGATTGAAACAACAGATAGTGCTGAAAGACTCCAAGGCCAGAAGCCACACAATCAGCTACTAGGAAATAGCAGGGGGCAAGTATGGGTAGTGCTCTGTCCAATAATTCAAATGGACTCTAGTATAAAGAATATTTAGTTACTGACATACACAGAGGTGAAAGAATATATATATAGCTGGAACACTGAATATGAGATATAGAATGATTTCCCATTTATCAATCCTCTGTGCCACTACTCTTCTTTTAGAAAAGATTTTTAGACAAGTTTTCAAGCAATTACTTTTGGCTTCCAATCTATAGCATGAGAACCCTATGAGTTTCTTTCCATTCATTGTTTCTGCAGCCAGGGTTACCATTGCTAAAGTTTCCTTGTCAGTCAATCATCCCATTGTCCCTCCCCTCCCTCATTTATTTCCAAGAGCTGGAAAGCCAATGGTGTAATAGTCTGATTGCTGGACTATGACTCTGGAGATGAGGGTTCGATTTCCAGCTCAGCCATGAAACCCAATGGGTGATCTTGGGCAAGTCATATGGTCTCTGCTTCAGGTGAAGGCAATGGCAAACCTCCTTTGAAGAAATTTGCCAATAAAACACTATGGTAGGGTTGCCTTAGTGTTGTCTTAAGTTGGAAACAACTTAAAGGCACACAACAACAACAACAATTGTGTACATGTTAGTTTAATTTGATTTATCTTTGAAATTTTGTAATGTTGTGTGCCGCCCCGATTGCTTGGCAGAGGGGCGGGATATAAATAAAAATTATTATTATTAGTAGTAGTAGTAGCAAGTTCCACTGAAGTGGATGGAACTTATTCCCATGTCTGTGTGCAACAGAACTTGCGTTGCAAAGCAAATATTTGAAGTCTAAAGGATCCTAAATTTAGATCCTGATCTGGTGAAAGGACCAAATCTATGAAACTGAAGTGCTGAGCAACAACACTCCCACTGAAAACATACTTGCTGTTTAAGATGGGGACAGTTCAAACTGTTCTACTGTGAACACTATAATATCTGTGATGATAAAAGAATCTGGGCATAGAAAGAAAGAAAAAGAAATCCCAACAACAGCATAGAACATGGCCTAAGAATACCTTTCAAGTAACAATTGGCTCAATTTACGTCCTTGCTAAGCTCTGGTATGGGGAGAGAATCCAAGCACATATTGGTAAAGTTAATGGAATTTAGTGCTTTACCTTTGCAAGTCACCTTTAATTTATCACTCCCACATCAAATCTCTTAGGAGCACCAGCATTAACCTCCTCCAGTTTAAGTGCATCCATCAGTTCCTCAATGCATTTATCATTATTTTCAGTAAAGTCACCATCACCCTCCAAATTACTGCAACTATTAAATTTCTAACCATTAAGCCCTAATGATCAGGACATCAGAACACATATTATTCCATATAAAATGAAAGTGCAGCAACACCTAGAGGTCTGGGGAAATTGTGAAGAGCAATGAAGAACCTATGACCTAGTTTTTGTTTTTCAGTGGCAATGGTAGCATGGGATAGTGAATCAGAATATGAAGAACACTTCACTGGGTGCCTTCCTACCTTCATTTAATTAAAACATCAAAGACCCTTATAGAATTTAGTGCTGCAGTTTAAGGGACCTTTAAATGAAGTTTCAAGTAGTTCAAATCATTGTGAGGGATACACTCAACAAACCCTGGCTCTGTTTCACACTTAGGTTACCATCTGGATGAATGTGGTTAAGGCACTTGAAGGTATACTAATTTCTTTAGGTGCTGGAAAATCCAGTGATGCTGCTTATGTGTCAGAACCCTACAGAAATCCACTTGAGTGGGGGGGAAAGAGAAATGCAGTTGCACATTTAGATTATGTGCCTAGAGACAGCCCTAAACCAAATTGCCAAGAGTAAGGAGAATATCACATGCAGATTTTAAACTACAATTATGGTTGTAAAATAGTGCCTTTTGCTATACTTATCACATGATGTCACCTCTGGCCCATAACTACTGTTTCTGCAATGGGTAATTAGGGCATCACTTTTCATTGACAGAGGAAACCTGTCAATAGGCTGCCAATCGCATAGCAGTCCCATTAATTCTCTTGTGTGAAATGTCACTGCCAGGGCAGTTTCAATTCTAGCAATCACATGGTGTCAGTTTCTTTTTTTCTCCCCTGTTCCCTCTCCTGTTGACTAGTCCCAAGCAGCCTGATTTAATTTATTTTCTATTTCTTTTCTTTTTTCTCTTTTAAAAAACTTAACTTCTATTAGGAGAACTCTGGAATTGCTTTAAAAAGTGAAATTAAAAACAAAATTTAAAAACCAAAAGGCATGCTGGGTAGGGCATGAGGCAGACAGGAGGGATTAAAAGGGAATTCGAAAGAGAATATGATGGCAGAAGCAACCCCAGTCATGCAGTTGACAATAAATGAGCAATAACAGCTGCTCACAAAACAGTATATTTACATTTTCTTTAAAAGGTACAATTGCAGCAAGAATGGGGCTTATGTGATAATATCCTAAGATGAAACTGAGTAAGGTTGCATCTACACTGTAGAAATAACAAATAGTACATAGCAAATAGTAAACAAATAGTAAATTTCTACATTGTAGAAATAGAAAAAAAACTACAAATCCCAGGATTCTATAGAATGGAGCCATGGCAGTTAAAATGGTGTCAAACTGCTGTAAAGCACCAGCACTCTTTGGCAGAGGAAGACAAGTACAAAACTACAAAACAACTTACAGTCCACTGTCAGTATCTGTAGGGGATCAGTTCCAGACTCCTCTGCAGATAAGAAAATCTGTGGATACTCAAGTCCCATTGTCTCTAATGGTGGCGTGGCCACGTGGTGCACTGCCATTAGGTACAAATGAACTGAAGTCCTCCCTCCTTCCCCCCTTCCTCCCTTCTGTTCTCCCTCTCTCTATTATTATTATTATTATTATTATTATTATTATTTATAGAGCGCTGTGAAATTGTATCAAAATACAATAAAATAACAACAGATAATGAAAAACCTGCCACATGGCATACAATCTAAAACATCAACATACAAAATTAAAACATCTCCAAAATAATACAGAAAGTATACAGGGAGCACATAAGCATCATGACAGATTAACAACCAGTGCTATGGAATGCCTCCCTAAACAAAGTTGTCTCTCCTGTCTTCCTTCCTTCCTCTCTCCCTCTCCCCTCTGAGCTTTCTTCCCTGGACTTGACTTTAGGGGAGGCTGGGGCCCCATCGGACAGAGGGAGCCAGAGCCTGGCCATGTCTTGGGTCTTGGAGCCCCACCAACCCTAAGGCCCAACACCTAGAACAGAACCTCCAGGCTCTGAGACCCAAGTTCCAATCCCAGCCCTGGCTCCCTCCAGCCAACAGGCCTCCAGCCTCTGCCTCTGAACTGCCCCTGAAGCCAAGCCCAGGATAGACGCCTTGGAGAGGGGGAGGGAGGGAGGGAGGAAAAGGGGAGCAGGGAGTGAGGGAAGGAGAACTTCAGTGCATGTGCCTCCATTGGGGACAACATGGGCTAGCTGTCCATGGATGCTCGAAGTCCACGGATACCAAGGTCCCACTGTATGAACTAAAAATCCCAGGATTCCATAAGATGGAGCTACAGCACTTAAAGTGGTATCAAACTGCATTGTTTCTACAATGTAGATGCACCCTAACTCACCACTAGCTTTGGGCCATTGCAGACAGGCAACTGTGGGCTGCCCTGAGAAGCAGTGGATTGGGATTGAGGCTGCCCCATGCCTCAGCCCCAATCCACTCTTTTTCTGCCCCTGGAAGGAGCACTAAATAGCGCTCCTTCTGCAATGTGCAGAAAATGGAATAAATTTGCTTGTATACTTTCAAGTCACCTGGCACAGCATTATCAAGTTATACATATATCTGTGTGAACTGACCTAAGTCCCAGTGTTGTGGCCAAAATTAACTGCTAGTTCCAACTTGTTGGAAAAATTTATGTCTTGCATTCTCCTGTTCCTTTGTAGTTAGGGAGGAGGCACATGCCTCTTCGGTGTCTCTTCCGGCTCAGCGTGTCTGGATGCTGAGCCAGAGGACGTTATCGGAGTGCCTGCCATGTGCAATGGTGGGCGCGCCAATGACGTCCTTGGGAAGGGGTTGGGGCGCCCGGCATCCGGCTGCCCCACCCCTTCCTAGGGTTGAAAACAGCCTTTTTCACCGTCTGCATCCCCTGATTAATTTCATGGGTCTGTTATAGTTGTGTGGGGTTGAAGTTTTAGTTTCCAGGGTGTTAAACCTTATAAAGGTAAACTAAAATATGCAGCTATGAAAGTTAAACTTGTTAGAGTTCACCTTTACCAGGAGAGCAGCAAAAATGTGAGTCAGACTATTACTTTAAATCTGTCTTCCTAAAGAATAACGACTAACAGTTTTGTACTTTGTGGCTTAAAAACAAACACTAATGGCTTTAGTAAATATGTACACAAGAAACTAAAACCTAATCTAACTGGAGTTTATAAAGCAGGAAGAGAGATGTTAACCTCCCTCAGAGAGGACTGTGACAGACAATGGACTGACTGCTTTCTGGCCATTTGGAATGTTCAGAGAGTCTGTTAAACTGCCTCTTATGATTGACAGTTAGAATGAGAGGGGGGAGGGGTGAAGTCCTGCCTAACTACAAAGGAACAGGAGAATGCAAAACATAATTTTTTTCAACAAGTTGGAACTAGCAATTAATTTTGGCCACAACCCTGGCACTTAGGTCAGTTCACACAGATATAAGTATAACTTGATAATGCTGTACCAGGTGACTTGAAAGTATACAAGCACGTTTATTCCATTTTAAAGCATTGTGGTAGCAAGTTCCATGAACTGAAAGTGGCGGAGTGCGTTGTTTGCTCATCCAAATCAACACTGCATTTTGAATCACAAATCAACCCTATTTTAATGGAGCATAATGGTTAGTTTGAGAGCCAGCATGGCGTAGTGGTTTGAGTGTTGGACTGCAACTCTGGTGGCCAAGGTTTGGTTTCCTGCTGAGCCATAAAACCCATTGGGTGACCTTGGGCAAAAGCACATGCTCTTAGCCTCAGTGGAAGACAATGGCAAGCCTCCTCTTAGCCTTAAGTCTCTGACAACACTGACTCTTTGGCTTAGTAACGGAGATGAGCACCGTCCCCTATGGTCAGACATGACTTGACAACCTTGTCAACGAGGAATACCTTTACCTTTACCTTTATAGCATGGAAAGCAACAGTAAAGAGCAATCAGTTCAAAGACATGGCAGTCTGGATCAGTATGCAAAGAGATACTGTAGCACCTTCAAGACTAGCAAAGCAAAAGACGTTGGTAGCAGAAACTTTCATAGACATAAGACTACACCATCTGAATAGATGAGGTCACCCAACTCACTGGGTTGGTCTGGTTGCCATGGGGGAAGACGCCATGCCATGCTGGTCCTCCTGGCTCCCAGCGCCAACCCAGCAGGCATTGAAATGGGCTGGAGAGGCCTAGATTGGCTAGCTGGGTCAGGGAGAGCAGTGCTTCTGGCCAAGTGCCAGGACTACATCTCCCAGCATGCAATAGGGGTGTGTGGAAGTGCCGCCCCATTGGTCAGCACCATGGCAATGTTTCAGCCAGATTGGTTGGGGAGGCTGGAAGGGATGGGGCTTCTGGCCCTCCAACATTTTGATTGGTGGATGGGCCTATTTAAGGCTATGTGGTGTGGGTGAACAGCTCCATTCCAGCTCAGCTCTCTCAGCAAGCGGACACCGGAGAACTTGCAGCAAAAAGGACTTTAGGGAACAGCCTCTTGGCTGGGCATCAGTCAGTTTGGGGTGATAGGCTCCCCTGGTGAGCACATAACCCTGAGGATCAGCCCCTATCAGTGTTACTACAGCATCTCTAAAGAGTGCAAGCCACTATCTTGCACAGGCCCCAGGCCCCAGTCAGTGGGGAGAGAGGTTCCCCAGGTGAGCACATAGCCCCAGGGATCAGGTTCCCCCAGTGCCACTGCAGCGTTTTGAAATAGAACAATGCCACCATTGGGCCATTTGAGGTACTTTGCCTGCCCCATGGGTTATCAATCCAAAAGGCTG
The DNA here is from genome assembly GCA_020142125.1 of Phrynosoma platyrhinos. NCBI lineage: Eukaryota > Metazoa > Chordata > Lepidosauria > Squamata > Phrynosomatidae > Phrynosoma > Phrynosoma platyrhinos. Next base: position 276,531,290 of record CM034701.1, on the reverse strand, counting down.
TTCAGGACAAGGTTTTTCTTTTCCCCTTATTCATTAGGCCCCAAAATCCGCACAGCATGCCACCCAACTGTGCAAAACAATGGGATGCATCTGTCCATCCTACCACCAGGGGCCATGCCAGTCAACCTAGAAAGTCCTGGGCTGATCTGGCCCCAGAGGGAGGCAGCTGTGGCCTCCTGCACCACCGATGTGTCACCGATGCCTGTGCCCCCCAACCAGTTGGCAAGGAGGTGTTGATCGGTTTCACTCACACCTTTTCAGCTTTCATGGAGCAGGTTGGGAGGGCCAGTACCTTAGCTGCCCTTGGGTTGAGCACTACAATCCCGCCGCATGAAGGCCTAGATCTGGCAAACTGAGGAGAAACCAGGAAGAATGGGTGGGCTAAGAAGCAGAAGTCAACATGCCGGGAACCTTCCCCAAGCAGCTCTACCAGCATCAGCTCTTCCAGCAGTAGCATCAGCTCCAGCAGCAGTTCCGGAGCCAGTTCAACACTTGGGACATCCTCTGCTATCGACAAGTGCAAAGGGGAAAAACCGGAGGCCAAGAAAAAGAACAAAAGGGCTCACAACAGAGGCACAAAGGACAGGGATGGTGAGTTCATCAGTCTGCCATTGGGCAGGGATGACTATTGGTTAGGGGGTGTTTTGGTTCCAAGGTTACCTTCATGGGCCATAAGGTGCAGGACCAGATGCCTGGGTTTGGATGGTGTGTGGGTAGATCAACAGGACTCTGCCTTCCACAAGTTCTCATGAGGTGAGAACCCCCCGGGCCTTCACCTGTCAAAAAAGATTAGGAAGCGGCTCCTCAGGGATACTATGTAGACATGTTCACTTTGTTAAAGCCCACAGGGGAGTACGGCAATGCCATCACTTCCAATAAGAAGGCCAAGTGTGATCTTTCATCAACTGAATGGAGGGCTTTTCTGTTATTGTTTAATAATGTCATTGTTTAATACTGTTTTAAGGGGGGAGGGATATGTTGTTTATTGTAACTGTTTTTATGCTGTAAACCACCTGGATTGGGCAACCATTGGGCGGTATATAAATAAATATTATTATTATTATTATTATTATTATTATTATTATTATTATTATTATTATTATTATTATTAAGCAGGTGGTCTCTATGGCATATCCAGAATGGTGCTGGCACCTTGCAAATCATATGGCCAATGTCCTTAAGATGCAGACCATCAGGGCAGGCTGCAGCCATTTTGTATGACACTGCCTTTCACCAGTGAGCATCCCCGAGTGACACTGCCAGGTGGGACCTCATCAACAGCAACATCTGGGTGCTTGCGGTCAGCCCCTATGTCAAGAGGAAAAAAGATCCCTCCAGTCTTTCCAAGAGGGCGGGCAAGAGGGACCCCCACAGGCTCGTGTGCTGGGACTTCAACCTGGGCAAATGTGTACAGGCCCACTGCAAGTTTGAATATTGCTGCAACTTTTGCATGGGCCTGCATGCCAAGCTAGCATGTTCCCAACCTTCAGGTTCTCAACAGCCCTTTCGAGTGGGACGGCCCACCCAGGCAGCTTCCAGCAAAAAGGATGCAGCCTCCAGCTCTGGAACCAGAGGGCTGCGGGGGATCCAAAGTGTGCTGAGGCTGGCCAACCTAGTTTTGACATCACCCCAACACTGGTGAGCCCTGTGGCTTTGTTCCCACTCCTTAACAACTACCCCTTTAACTCTGACCATGCACAAGATAGGAATGTTGTTTAGACTTGATGTGCTTGCTATGTTTAAATCATTAAATACTTAGAACTTTGTCTTTGTTTTGAATGGGTTAAAATGTCTTCCAACCCATTCAAAAATGGGTAATGGCAATTTGGGTTGCCAAGAGTGGGTTTGGGCTTCAGTTTTTTTAAAACAATTGGGGCCCTACAGTTAGGGTGGCCATGTTTTTCAAAGAGCAGTACTGGATAGCTTTCTCTGTTGCCAGGCCAGCTCAGGACAGGCTGATAGATGTTAAATGGACCTGTATAAAGCCCACTTCTAGTGTCACAAAAGAAGTTCCTCATATGAGTTTCCCACGCAATTAGAAATCTTGCAGGAGCCCAGAAGTCTCACAAAAAGCCTCCCTTTTGGCCTATCTCACATGCTATTCAATTCAGTCACATGGTGAATGTACAGGTGATATTGACAATAGGAAGAGCAGGTTATAGCTGCACTCACAACAGACAGACAGACCCCCACTCAAGTGGGATGCCACCTGAGGCCGTTATGCAGCCTACCAAAGGCTTTGGTGGTCACTCCGCTATAAATGTGACTGGTGGCTGCTTGTGGTGTTCTCATCAGACTGAAAAAAACATGGGATTTCAGGCCAAAAATATATGCAACCCATTCTGTGTCAGATATTTCTTCTAGACCACTGCACCCCTGTAATTTGCACCAGTTTCCTCCTTCCTTGACAGCCGTGATGGTAATAAAGTACTGTGTGCAAGTATAACAAGGTTGGAAGCTGTCAGACTGCTGTCTGTGCAGTTCATATTGATTCAGTGGCTGTTCTAGGCTTCAGATTGGAGTATTTCTCAATTTGACCTAGAGACCTACAGATGGCCCCATGGGGTGAATCTGTGCTGTCCTGGGAGTGCCGGATTGAGGCCATGGCAACTGCATAATGCAGCCCTGATCTGGCATTTTACCACTCCAGAAAGAGCTGGCAAATGCCACTCCTTTTTGGAGCAGCAAAAAGCCACCCCTACAACTGTGGTTGTGGCTTTTCTGCACTCCTTTAGCACAGAGCCTGTACACTATGCCAAGAGAGTGCCCTCATGCTGCCCGCCATGCGGTGAGGCATGTGGCATGGCAGCCACATCAGGACAGAGTCAGGGCAGCCGGCATACAGTCACCACACCCTGACTCCACCCCCAGGCTGGCCCTTTTGCCCAGTTTGTACAGGGCATCAGTCTTGGTCCTTCTGTGTCTAAATCATGTGTTCTGTCACTGACATATGAGACCTATAGTGCCAAAGAGATCCCTTCAGGAGTACAGCTACAGTGGAAAAATCTTTATTCCATGGAGTAACTCACATGACTCTATCAGAGGTGGATGCCTGGCACCCAGCCAGCATGATCAACGATCAGGGATGATCAACAAAACAGTGCCACTGAAAATGGTGGTTCACAGACCAGTGCCAGTCCCTAAAATGTTTTCAAAAAACAAAGAAACAATTCTAGCTAATATACACAAATGTGGCACCAGTCCCTGGAACAAAATGCCACCCCTACACACATCAGACAGCTTGAGATGCATTATTTAGAAGACACCATGCTGCCTGCCACCACTGTATATGGCAAATGAAACTAAAGCTATATCCGTGGCTTTTCTTTTTTGATTCCCCAAAGTGTGAAATGGTCCTAACTCATGTTAGCTTAATCTTAATCTTCCAGTTGTGTGGAAATATTTTTTAAAAGGTTGAAACAAATCTACTTCCAACATTTGAGCACCACATAAGGTGGTTTGGGCAGGCCAAAATTTGATGGAAAGAAGAAAGAAGATCCTGACAGTGCTGAAAAAGACTTTATTGATTGGGTTGCAGATGAAATATACAGATGACTGCTTACTCATGATCTGCAAGCCAAACCTTTCCCAGGTAGCAAAGCTGCTGACATTTTGGTACTATGATGTGTCTAATTTGTCTTGAATCTTAGGAATGTAGGAAAAATGATACAATCAAAAATATTGCAGGCTAATACTTCAGTATATTTACAAAAGTGGCATATGGAAATCTTTTGCTAAGACTTCTTTGTCAAATAAAAGGCAAAAAGGTGAATATATGAATACTCACTGCTCTGAATTAGATGAGGTGCTGTGTTTATTTCCTTCCTAGCTTCCTTACCTTTCATCAATACCAACCGGACAGCCTAAGGCAGGAGAAAGGTATGCATGATCATCCTTATTTCTTCTTCACTTTAATGAAAAGTCCAGACTTATTCAGATTCAGTAAAGTAGTGCCTCGAGCTAATCCTAGTTAGACATATACATGGATGCCTAGCAAACAGTGCCTCCAAGCATTTGCTCACTGTCTCCCCTCACTCATATCGCATAACTCATCCCATTAATTTCATTTGCACATCTAAATGCAGAACCATGCTTTTCTTATCTAAAGTCATATTAGAATATCATAAGGGAAAATGTGTATTCATAAAATGGAATAAAAAAACTGTGGAATTGTTTGTTAATTGATGTTGTTTTAGTTTTGAACTGTCTCTGTTTGCAGTTGATCAACATTCAGCTGTTGTGTCTTGAAAAGAATTCATCTGCTTCCACTGAGATGTTTTTTAAGGATTCCTCAAATGTCAAGAGGAAAGGAGAAGATCCTGATTTGACATTTTGATTTATAATCAGATCCAATGCCTTTAAGTCAAAAAGTACCTTAACTTTAAACAAAACACTATGGACAGAGCTTGAAAATAATGTTACAAGTAACATAAGCATCAGTAACTAGTTTCTTTTCTCGGTGGCAATGGTGGAACATAGTAACATTTCAAAGGTAAGGTAATTTGTAAGAATGAAATTACTATATGGGTCTAATAGTAACAGTTTCTAGTTACACTTAAAATTACTTTTTAAGGGCATGTTTGGAGACATTTTGAGATGGATTTTTCAAGTTCTTACTATTTTTCCTATTAGTTTGGGTTTTGAATTCTAATTTGTTTCAAAGCTGGTAATTACAGTTTTTCTTTGGAAAGGTGGACAAAAATCAGTTGTAGGCGTCTTAATCATAGTCAGATGGAAGGGAGGAACATAGAGGCCTGAGCACAAGGAAAGGCACTAGCTGCAATTCAACATCCCCTAAACATAGTGTCCCTGCACACAGAGATATGGTGCCTGAGGATTTCACAAACCTCATGAAGAACAAAACAATGTGTAACACATAATAATTACTAGGTACCATTGCATACTGCACAGTTAACACACAACTGCACAACTGCAATGAAACACACAACTGCACAACTGCACAACTGCAATGAAAAGTATAGCATGCACAGCTATAATACACAATGCACAACCACAATGCAAAGTATAGGATTCATAATCATAATACACAATGCTCAACCACGAAACAAAATATAGGATGCAAGCCACAATGCAAAGTATAAGATTCATAACCTCAATGTGCAATGCTCAACCAAAATGTAAGTATAGGATGAACAACTCCAATGCAAACTATGGGATGCATAACCACAACACGCAATGTCTCATTGACAATTTGCAAGGACAGGGCACATATGAACATACTGTCTGTGCAACTGTTTCCACCACTATCAGCAGAATACTTCTGTTGTGCAATGGTCATTTTTGACTCCACATGTGTAGCATGAGTTACACAGGCATAGGCGCCTAACAGAATTCTGATCTCTGATTAGCTGAACTAACTGTGGCATTGCCTGGACTATAACTTCAGAATCTTTCACCAGGCAAAACTGGGGGGAAAATTGTTCAAGGATTATACATTTTCTTGTTTCCCTTTGGTATAAGGATATGGAGAGTTAATTGAAATGATGACTTTTTATTCATGATCACTTTAGTGCAATTATAAAAATAGCCTTTATACTGCTAAGATTTCATGACTGGTACTAAGAGCCCACCTGCCCTCCCGCCATACTCAAACAAAAACCATTGTCTCTATACAATCACTTGAAGGTCTTTTTAAAAAAGCATGCCAGTACTTTGGCAATTTATGAATTACACAGTTCAAATCAGTAAAAAATAGTTCAGATATTTCTATTATTTGAGTGACCTAGCGTACAGGCTTAAAAATACATTTTTAAAACATAAATGTTTCAGGTCATTAGTCAATAATGTGTGCAGCTGCCTTTAGGGGCTTGAAGAGAAAATTAAATCAGCTGAGTTATTTCATTTACAAAGGCACCTGCTGTGAAAAAATTATTTTCATCAAAAATTTAATATTGCAGTAGGGCTTGCATAGCAATCTCATTGTCTTGATGCATCACAATGACTTTAAAGATTCATTATTTGTTGCCATACATTATGATTACAATTTCTATCTGAGGAAGATTTTGGAATTCAAGATGGAAGAGGTTTTGAATGTGGCTTGAAGATTTGATGGTCGAAGATCCAAAGACAAGTACCAGTAATTCTGCATGTTGAATTACACTAATAATTCTAACTAGAGTAGATCCACTGAATTTACATAAGTATAAGTTCAATATTTAACAAATAATTCAATGGACCTACTCTATTTGGCACTACTAATATAATTCTAGTCTATTCTTTCAAGGAAGATTTCAAAGATTTTGATTTCTGCAACCACCGAAGATCATAAGAGACATGCTGGATCAGACCAAAGGCCTATCTAGGCTAGCATTCTGTTCATGTAGTGATCAGTCCATAAACAGCACAGTGCTCTCATTTGTGATCTCCAACAACAAGAGATGGAAACAATATTTTAAAATATTCAAAAACTGGTAAAAAACAATTTTGGGGGTGTTAAGAAACCCTGATGCAAAGAATCCTGGACTGATTAGTATCTTCACACTTTAGCACTTATTTTGCACAAAATTCACACGTGACCATTTTCCATCGAAAACAGCACTTTCTGTACACAAAAAAGCATTTTCTGTGTGGAAAATAATATTTCAATGCAGAAATATACATTCCTGCACAGAAAATGCAGTTTTTTATGCAGGAATGTATATTTCTTCATTGAATAAATAAATAAATCCACAAACAATAGCTTTGTGCAGTTTTCTGTGGAGAAAAAGCTATAATTTGTGGATTTATGCTACATAATATTTTCCCATGGTTGATTTGCACAGAAAACAGCATTTTCTGCACATGAAACTGAATTTTCTGTACAGGAATTAATATTTCTGCATTGAAGTATTATTTTCTATGCTGTTTCCTGAACAGAAAGTGCTTTTAGAAAGATGAGTACAGAATAAGTCCCAAACTGTGAACAACCTTCGAAAACTTTGGTGTTTAAAAAGACTTTCTTGCAGTAGGAGGAAAACTGCTGAAATTACTTGCTACTAACTTTGAGAAGAAACCTATGACTTTATCACACTAGGCTGCTGAGATGCCACAATTGCATCAGTGTAGAAAATACGGACATATCAGTTTGGGACAGCTCTTAAAAAGTGACACAGTGCTGCTATAGTCTCAGCTCTATCTTCTGCTTGCCAGCCTTCATAACCCTGCCTTCCTGCCCTACGCCCTTCCATGCATGGCTTTTGTTGTTTTTTTCAATTGGCAGTCACAGCAATTGATTAAGTAAAAAAGAAAAGAAAAGAAAAGAAACTGGAAAAAATAAAACCAGCCTTCATGGGAACAGTGTAGGGGAGAAGAACATAATCATGCCCATTCACACCATTTAATAGCCTGCATATCAGAACTAAAGCAAGAGCAACTCATCACACATGAGTCCATAGTGGAAAAGTAGCATGATTAGAAGGCATTGATGGGTTTTTCCCATCAATGAAACAGACCACTCCCAATGGATGAAAGACAAAGCAACTGCAGGACAAACAAAATAATAAAGTATGGCCACAGATGCTACTATCCTGTTGTAATTCTGCTTTGGCAGCCTTGTATGATAAAGTCCTTAATGAAGAATTACATCCCTATCAGCAACTGATATAGAATATAACTGTTGGTATGCCAGTTGCTGGCAAGGTTGTAATTCTTCACTTATCAAAGGTAGCAATAAATAACTTCAGCAATTTTGTCCTCATTTTGAGAAAGTATTCAAAAATGCTAATCACAATTCAGGAGTGTCTAAATACTCTAAAGGCTTCAGAAGATGCCTAGGAATGGGGAGGATAGCTATGAAAGAACTAGAAAAATCCTAAAGAATAAAGATATACAACTAAGCACAAAAGTTAGAATTGTACAAGTCATTGTATTCCCTATTACTATGTACAGATGAGAGAGCAAATTTACAGAGCTTTATGAATAAAGTTTAGCAATAATAATAATAATAATAATAATAATAATAATAATAATAATAATAATAATAATGAAAATGAAAATGGATAGAAGAAGATCAATTCACTCCCTATTCCGATCAATGTTTGATCCAAGGTATGGAAACTCTTACTATTTCAATTTCCTCATTGTCTAGGTTGAATTTCTGTAGGTCCTCCATAGTCATTATTTTGTTTTCTTTGTGTTCAGCAGTAAGCATCTCTGTATATTTTCTTTCTTGATCTTCCTTAGTACTACTCCAGGTGTGTGATGTTTTCTGCTAGTAGTATGGTGTTGCCAGAAAATCTTTGACTGTTGATATTCCTTCCTCCTCTTTTCACTCCTTCTCCTTCCCCATCCAAGCCTGGTCTTCATATAATATTTTCTGCATATAAATTGAACAGATAGGGTGAAAGGATGCAGCTTTGCCTGACTCCTTTGCCAAGGGGAAACCATTCTGCTTCTCCATAGTCTATTCTGACAATAGCCTCTTGTCCTAAGTACAGAGCAGAGATATACAGTCCAAACTGAAGCACATTATTTACACTCTTTCTGTACACATGGCTTCTTCTTTTCTATGTACCCTAGGCAGGCTTTAGACACCTGTAATTGTCAACTTCCAATTTGAAAATCAAATTTTAGCACTTGTAGATAAGCATCCCAAAAAGGCAGCATATTTAAGAATATTAGTATAGAAACTGAGATAAATATAGTGACAGGAGGCTGAATCAAATCAGTTGAATAAAATAATGTGAATGTGATGCACAGCAATTATTCTAATATGCTTCAGAAAAACAAAATGGCAGAAGAGATTTTAACAGGTATACATATAGTGTGAGTGAAGCATTTGGGGACAAGACCAATATTTTTATGTTTTATCCCTTTTAAAAAATAGCAGTGTTGAGTTGGTGCATTTTATTTTCCCAACAAATCGAGCTGACACTCTGTCCAAATTTTATTATATAGTCCTAATACTTCCCTCTGGTAAAGTAAAACCAAACATCCCTCCTTGTGTATATCTTGTGTACATTTTATAAACACTTCTCCTTTTCACAGAACACTGTTGCAATGAACATCAGTTTTTATGGTGTAGACTACTAAAAATGTCTAGCTGCAAAGGCTTCTGAGAGAAAGAGATCCTGGAAATTAAGCCAGAGCTGCTTCAACACTGTGGGCTCATTCCCACTTGATTTAAACTGGTTTGCGAGTTGCTTTGACACTAGGTCACTGAAATGATTCAGGCTGATGTGTAGTTCCCACTATGGAAGTGAATTATTTCCTTATACCATGGATCCGTGTCTTTTTTGACATGATTGTCATTACCACTAGATTTGTGCCACTACAAAATGCATGCTCAGTATCAATTGTGATCGATACATCCTGCCTTTAAAAAAAAAAGTAAATCATCTACACATTATTGGTGATGCAAGGAAGGAGGGAGAAGGGGAAGGGAGGGCTGGGAGGACCAGGCACCGCACCCAAAATGGAGGACCATCCAGGAAAAAAATATATATGGAGGAAGTCCCCAAATCAAAGCCCAAAACACAGCTAGGAATGCCAATGCATGCCTCTTGGTCCTGCTCAAAATGGAGGACATTTCCAAACCAAAGCCCAAAGCTCTCCTAGGAATGTGAGTGCATGGTTCTTAGTCCTGCTCAAAATGGAGGACAGTCCAGAGGGATATATATATATGGAGAACATTCCTAAATAAAAAACCCAAAATTCACTCCTAAGAATGTCAATGCAGGGCTTCTCTAAGTGATGCTCAGAATGGAGGACATTCAGGGGAGGACTTAACACATGAGAGGGGGGTTAGGTGGTGCCCTCCCAGCCTTGCAGGACTTGGAAGACATGGGGAATTGAGGTGCTGTCTTCCCAGCCTTGCAGGACTTGGAGGACATGAGAAGTTGAAGTGGTGACCTCCTAGCCTTGCAGAACTTGGAAGACATGACTAGTTGAGGTGATGACCTCCTAACCTTGCAGGACATGGAGGACATGAGGAGTTGAGGTACTGCCCTCCCAGCCTTGCAGGACTTGGAGAACATGGGGAGTTAAGGTGCTGTCCTCCCAGCCTTGCAGGACTTGAAAGACATGGGGAGTTGAGGTGCTGCCCTCCCAGCCTTGCAGGACTTGGAGGACATGGGGACTTGAGGTGCAGTCCTCCCAGCCTTGCAGAACTTGGAGGACATGGGGAGTTGAGGTGCAGGACTTGGACAGCCTTGCAGGACTTGGACAGGGGCTTTTTGAAATTTCTCCTGGACAGGAGGAGGTTGAAATGGAGGACAGGTCCTGGAGAAGGAGGACATCAGGTCCCCCTGGACCTCTCCTAGAGCTGGGGGTCTCTGTGCCTACACCTGGTCCCTTGCTGTGCAGGAAGCCTCCAGGTGGGCACCCCTCTACCAACCCTTTGCCCTAGTTCCTCCCCTCCAGTGCAATGCGATTGAGACCTGAATGTCATTCACATTTGTTGAACACTCTGGCAAAGAGATTCTTTTCCAAAAGACCCATCTTCAAAAGGAGCAATTCTTTTGCATTTGCCTTGCTTCACAGCAATTCGTCATGATTCAGACCAAACGCAGTTGGGTCTGAAATCATTTCCAGTGTGAATGAGGCACATATAAACCGATCAGCAAATTGGTTTAAATCATTGTGGGAATGAACCCCATGTCTTGGTACAAAATTTTAGAATTACACTTCAGCTCCATGACATGAAAAAAACTTTATTGGTACAGTTGGCCCTCCTTATCCATGGATTTTTTATCCACAGATTCAAGCATCCATGGTTTGAAAATATTCAAAAAAAGTATAAATTCCAAATAGCAAACCTTTTATATAAGGGACACAATTTTACTGTGCCATTATATTTAATGAGACTTAAGCATTCACAGATTTTGTTATCCACAGGGAGTCCTGGAAGTAACCCCCTGCGGATAACAGGGACCCACTATATTCATCTTATAAATGCTTTGTAAAGGCAAGTCACTGAAATTATGAGTACAGCAGTCCAACAGATGTTTTTTTTTTTAAAAAATGAAAAAATATTCTGAAAACCAATATTGTTCACTGAAAAATAGGAATGTAAATCTTTGTGAATAGGAATGCTAATCTTTGTTTACACACTTAAATAAATAATGTCAAGTGCTCCTCATTCACTGAGATTGCAATAGGTTTTACACATTTTTCAATACTTTTTCTCTATTTCAGGACTTTTTTTTTTTGCAATTATTTTCAAAAGATTGTTGTTGTTGTTTTACATAAAACATGGCAAGTTACACCAAAAAACAATGATGCAATATTTCAATACTTTCACACATTTCAAAACTTTTTAATTTTTTTGCAAAAATATTTCAAAAGAATTGAAAAGATATTTTTTGCATAAAACATGGGAGATTACACAAAAAACAGTATAGTTTGCACATAAATGTAATTAGTATAACAACAATGGAAAAATAGAAAGGGGGGCTGTTTTCTTTGTTGCCATACATATTTTGTGACACTTGACAAGATTTTCGGCAGGGCATCTCAACATGTCAAGAAACTTTTGTTGTTGTTGTTGAGGGTAGAATATTTGTCCTGTCTGTTGTACAGACTGCATGTACCCCACCTCTGAGGAAATGTAACTTATTGTACAATGACATTTACATTGGTGTAGTATCCCAGCAAGATTCTAGCCATTACTTGTTAAATTAAAGGTGATTATTGCTTGGTGATAATTGCTTGGGGATGCAGTGGCTCAGTGGTTAAGACGCTGACTCTGTTGATTGCAAGATCAGCAGGTTGGCA
>CM034701.1:276496414-276511023 GCA_020142125.1 Phrynosoma platyrhinos | reverse complement strand
GGGGGGGGGGGGGAGCAGTGCAATAGGACCCAGTTCCAGCCAAAATTAGACTTGAATTTGGGAGAGGTAAACTGGGATTTTAAGAAGTGTGATCATATCCATCGTTTGTTTGTTTTTTTTCTTAGTACAGAAGGCAAAGGCATATGGTTTTCATGCTTCAGGGATCAAAGCATATTGAGCTCTGTCCACACATACAATTCAGAATACAATTCAGTTAAAGTAAACACAAGAAGGGAAATCCACTAATCATATCATCTGTTAATCACTCTTCTGATGAGGAAAGAAGATTTTACTCTACACGTGGTAATACTACACATTGTAAGAAGTCTGAAAAATCACGGTCTACGATTATGTGGAGAACCTCCACAAGTAAAATAAGCTTTCCTTTTCATACTTTTATTCTCCACTTGAGAAGAGTCATGCTGGTGAGGGCAGTGATAAAATGTTCCTATCTTCACATCTTTATTTCAGATGGATTACTGAACATCCTAAAGAGGGCTTTGGTCAGTCTCTATTGTATTTAAATCAGATTTAGTCACTGGAAACCCCATGAAATTCATATTTGCTTGGAAGAAAGTCCTACAGTTTTTAAGAATTTCTGCTAGATAATAAAACCATTGAACATGGGATTACTCATCTGTAACTGATCCATATTCATGATCACTGCATAGACACAATAGTGGCACTACTGCTGTGATCGTAGCTCCCCTTCCCACAACTAACACGCCATCAACCACATCAAGAAAAAGAAGTCCATTCTGGGATGTAGATGGATGATGTTCCCATCCACTTCTCACCAGTAACTGAGGCTGCAACAATCAGAAGCAGGGCTCTTGTTGCACTTCTGTGTTGTGTGCTTGCTTGATTGCAAGAGAAGTGTGTGAAAAGACAAGTAACCCATGTAGAATTCTCACCCAGTATGTTAAAAGAAGAAAGTAACTATTCAAAAGAAAACATGTGAGGAATCTTTGACCCAACAGAGGTCTTAGAATATACTTCCAAGAATTTTTCACCAATTGTGTTAGTTGGAAATGATGCAATTCGTAGCCAAAACATCTGCAAATTATTGTATTGTAGTTTTGTTGTTTGCTGCCAAGTTGGTTTCAGCATACAGTGACCTTATTAATAAGAGATCTCCAAGAACCCCAGTCATCAACAGCCCTGTTCAGGGCTTGCAAACATGAAAAATCAAGAGCTGTGGCTTCTTTGATTGAATCACTCCATCTATAATACAGTCTTCCTCTTTTCCTACTGCCTTACACTTTAGCTAGCATTACTGGTCTTTCCAAAGAGTATACTGTGCTGTATTGTATTTTAGCTTAAAATTCATATTGTCAGTAAATTAAGCCTTATAAGTGGTATCTATATATGGGGGGGATGGTGTACAAAGGTGAGAAAACACTAAACAAATGATGTTATTGGGAAACAGGTGTGGCCTTCTGAGAAACCCAAGAAGGGTGAATTGAACCCCCCCCCAAAAAAGGTCAGGTTAGACACCAGTGCCTTCTGCTTCTCTTCTCTGATTTAGAGGTGCCACTTGCATCTTCTGTCTTATGCACCAATATGCATTGTAGCAGTGATGTCTACTTCATTTCTTTTTCCTCCAGCTTGTTCCTATCCACTTAAAAAAAATAGTCAAGGTTTGTTGTTTTTTCTGACAGAGAGAAAATGAGATGATCAGACTTGGTGACAAATGAGAGAGAAAGTTTCCTAGGAGTTCCTCATGGCAATGACTTTTGGCATGGACCACCCAGAGGTTCCTTCTACACAAATCCCATTGAAATGAATGGGAATAAGAGCATCACCAATGCTGTAGGGATAGCAGGTGGATAATGTCCATCTGTTTCCTTCAATTTCCTGTTAGGAGCAGGTATGTAAAGTGAAATTTAAAATGTCAAGCAAGCTACTGGAAGAAGTCTCTGGAGTGAGAAGATGAATGATGCCTCCCTGTCTCCTTGTCTTTACTTTACAGCAACTATCAAAGTAAGCATTTGTTTTCTTTAGGGGAATTTATCCAAATCTCAATTCAATATCATCTTTAAATATTCAAGTAAAATCCCCTCTCTTTCTCCCCCTTCCCCCATGATACCCTGATGAATCGTGGCAGTGACAAATGGCAAACGGTGTCTTTTACTTCTGACAGTTTTCATTTGCATTCTGCCACCACTGTAGTCCTCACTTTGGGATGGAAAGAAAACAAAATTTAAAAGACAGAAGTTCTGAGAGAAACATTAAAGCACCTAAAAACTGCAGTGGGTCAGCAATTCTGTATCCTGCTGCAAGGCATTCCTCTAGGGTACTGAGGGTGTGCTGGGGAGTAAAAAACTTGAGTTTAGAGGTGGCTGAAAATAATTAAGAAAACTGTTTCTTAAAACTTTTCTTAACTAAAAAGGAAAGCTCCCTATACTGTGACCTTTAAAAAAAATCAGATAATTGTGAATGGTCTTCAAAATCAGAAAGATTCTAAACAAATACAAACTAATACATTTTCCTAGACTGCAAAAACCTTGGACAGGGTAGTACAGGAAACAGTTTCAGAAAGAACCTTGTTACTGTCTCTTCCTTCTTTGTCACTTCTTTGAAACTTTGTTACTGTTTCTTTTTAACCCTTTTGTTATTTCCTTGGAACTTTATTACTGGTTTTTTTTTTCATTCTTGTTATTCTTTCATTACTTCTTTGAAACTTTGTTACAAGTATGACCAATAAATTGAATCTGGATATAATACTGAAGTGAGATAAGAGAGAGAGCAGGGGAGAAAAAGAGGAAGATCCTATAGCTCTCACCTGCTCATGATAATATTACCACTTCTCAGTTAAATTCTGGCAATTCATCAAAACCTCCACAAAGCATCAATACTCAATGCCAAAAAATGTCCTGAAAAAGTCAGATGAAATCCAAAACTTTGATCATTCAACTTCCAAGGAGCCACATGCTCTTAAGGGTCTCTTTGTCTCTTGCAACCATAAATTGCTTTTTAAAAAGAAGGTGAGGCTCTTTATTACAAACGTCAACGACCCTATTGCTACTAAAAACACAGACACTAAAATTGCCTGAAAATCTGATTCTCAAATTATTTAAAATCCCATTCAATTTTCCCATTGCCAGAAATCCTTCTAGGTTTAATTGTAATTTTCCCTACCTTTCATTTTCAGGGAAGCAAACAAACAAAAACAACAAAAAAGCAAAAAAAAAAAAAATCTAATGTCCCCACCAGACATGAACCTAGCAGCTATAACACATATCTCAGCAGCGCTGATTTCCCATGTGGCCACCTCAGATTGCTAGGCCTCAGCAGCCAAACCAGAACGGATGGCAATAATAATTAGATACTGATGAGAAAAGGGCCCAGAGGAGGGCCAATTTTCTTTTTAGAAGAGTTAATGAAAGGAGGGTGGAGTATCCAAAATTTCACAAAGGTTTATGAAGTGAAATTGGATAATCAAAGAACCTTCAAACAGAGGAAGCCATCTACTTCATCTCAAAACACACTTGTGCAGCCGGGCGGGGGGGGGCATACTGGCAGATCAAAAATTGATCACAGCCAAGGAAGGTTAATGTGTGTTTCCTTCCAACCCAGTTAGGTTCAGGGTGACCCCCCCCCCCCAGCTATTATTTAATGTCAGTCCATTTAATTTTCTGCTTCAGTTCCTCACCTACTCTTCTCCCCAACCTCAACCTAATGACTATTCCCCATTTCCAGTTCTGCTATTTCCATTCCTGTGCTCTGAATGGCATTTGATGAAAACGTGAACTCATCCAGTAATGGCAAGCACCATGTACAATCATCTGCCATTTTCCAGTTTTTAATAGCTCACAGTTTGTGGCTTCCCTTTGGAAATGGGTAAGGGGGGAGTGTGCTTCTGATCCACATAGGTTTATTGTTCTTCCCTACATTCTAAATTATTTGGAGGGTGGATAATGTTTCTAAGTGTTAATTTTCTTGTATTAGTGGGAGCCACTACAAAAAAAGGAAGAAATTTCTCACAACAAAATTAGCACTAAAAATAAATGTCTTATTTTTAAAATAGTCATAGTAGGAGAAACACTATATATTGAACTTGTTTTAATGTAAAGAACATCTGATCTTTATATCAGTTAATATCAGGTTTTTCTGTTAATTCATATACTGCACTTATGCCTGAAAAGGGCTCATCTGAAGATTATTGCCTTGCTCTAAAGATCACACTGTGCAATCAGATATTTGTCTAGAGCACCTGTGGGCATGATCCACAGGAAGAAAGGGTATGTTGAACTGCTGGTGTTCTTGCCTGAAAATAGTAGGGCAGCCAATCCAAGTAAAAGTACTGCACAAAAAATTGTGGAGAACATTAAAAAAAAAAAAAAAGCAAAAGCAAAAGTGACATTCTCAAGCAGGGGTAGCCAAATGCCAGGGATTGGAGGGGAACACATTGGAAATCCAAACTTAATTCCCCCCCACCGCAATTTTTTGTTTTTGTTTTTGTTATAAATTGATTGGAGAGAATTTAGGATATTTTTTTAAAAAAATCATATGCTAGAGAAAGTGAATCTGACAGTTTCATCTGTCTCTAATATTTATTCTTCAAAAGACAAACTGAGGTGGGAAAGGCAGTTACTTAGATAACAGAGACTACACAGTGGACGTTTTCACACTTGGGGTCTCAAAGCCGCCTGGAAGCAATCAAGAGCCATTCCAGAATGGATCCTGCAGCTTCAGACCTGTGAAAGCAGCATCATTCCAGAATGGCTCTTGATTGCTTCCAGCAGCGGCAACTCAATTCCTTTTTAAAAAAGGAATTGAAAAGAACAGGGATGATGCAGAAATGCACCGGAGATGGCACTGGATGGGGCGGGGCAGGGCGGGGCTTGCTGCGACATCATGTGAAAACTTTGCAAAGGAGCCGGACTGGGGCTGGACGGAGGTAGGATTGCGTCTGCCTTAAGCCCCGTGTGAAAATGTCCTGTGAAAAGATAAGTTAAGTTTCTATTTCCATCACATTCCTTGTGTTCATGATGTATAGGAGTACCTTAAAACCAGCCCTCCTCCCTCTGTTGTACTGGATTCGAAGGATGGATTCATATGTCCTGATCTTTCCTGATTTTTGTCTCTGAGTGTAAACAAAGGCTAAGGAGCTCACCAGGCAAGGAGACAGTCCCTGTGGGGTGTTGAAAGAGGAAATCCAGAGAGACAGGATAAGGTCAGTTAGGAGAAGACGCATTTGAAAGGCAATAAAAGGAGTGAACAACTGAAACTGTCAAAGCACAACCTGAGGGTGAGTGACAAATTAGATTTCTACCAGGTCACCAATTCAAAGAGATGGAAGTTGCCAGAATAGAAGTTATCAGAGAACACCAAGATCAAGTTGCTGTGCTATCAGTGAATCTAAGGAATGCTAAAAGTAGGGAACAATGCCAGTGAAAATGGAATTGTTTTCTGCATCTGCTCCTGAAGCAAGTTTTCGTCCTATTTGTTATTTGTCATATGTCTCTCCCTAGAAGCCAAGAATTCAGAGAAATAGAAGAGAATCAAAAAAGGAAGAAGAGACTTCTTTCACAAAATTCAAGAAATCAAAGGGAAATTTAAACCAAGAGTGAGAATGCTCTGTGATCAGCAAGGGAATACATCACATGGTAAAAATAAAAAAAGGATGGATACAATACATGGAAAAACTATATAAAAGAGATGGAAGGACAACAGATTCATTTGGAGAAGAACCATATGGAGACAACCCTCTGATTTAAAAAAAATGAAGCAGAAGCTGAATTCAAAGCACTTGAGAGAAACAAAGCAACAAAGTGGAATACTGATAAAACTGCTTCAGGCTACAGAGCCAGGATCTACTCTAGTTCTAACCAAAATCTGGCAACAAATATGGAAAACAAAACAATGCCCTACAGCTTGGAAATGTTCAAGATGCATTCCAGTCCCCAAGAAAAAAAGCCAGGAATTGCAGTTACTACAAGACCATTGCATTAATTTCCTACGCAAGCAAAGTGCTACTCAAAATTCTACCAGCAAAATCTTTTACCATATATGGAGCAAGGAATGCCAGATTTCTAAGCTGGGTTTAGGAAATGAAGAGGCATTAGGGATCATATTGCAAACATACATTGGATAATGGAGAATACCAAAATATTTCAAAAGAAAATCAGGCTGTACATTATCTTTTTCTATGACAAATGTGTCCCAGTGGAGTCTCCTTCTCTAGAGGTTTTTAAAAGGAGGATGGATGTGCATCTATTGGGAACACTTTGATTAATGTTCCTGCATGGCAGGTAATTGGAGTGGCTGGCCCTTGTGGTATCTTCCAATTCTATGATTCTATGAATCTATGATATGCCCAAAGTACAATAGTCTCATTTCAGCTATTTTGGCTTCTAGTAAAGGTTAAGCCTGATTTGCTTTTGACTCATTCATTTGTCTATTTGTAACTCCATAGCATCTGCAGAATTGTTCTCAAGTATCACATGTCAAATAAGTTGATTTTCTTCTTGTCTGCTTTCTTCACTGGACAATATTCACAATCATTGGCAGAACGAGGAAATAATCTGGCATGGATGACACTGACTTTGGTATTTTGATGATACATCTTTACACTATAGAAACTTGTGGTAGAATTCAAAGATATAGCCGTGTTAGCCTGTAGAATCAGTACGTACAGAGATCTTGTAGCACCTTTGAGATTAGCTGAAGCAAATAAATTGACAGCATGAGCTTTCATAGACTTCAGTCTACTTTCTCATATGCATTTATTTCTTTAAGTTAGGGCCTGAAGTCTCAAAGGTGCTACAAGATCTCTCTACAAATAGAAACTTGTGTAGTTCATAGCTGCCCTTCCAAGTCTTAAGCTGCATCCACACTGCAGAAATAATCCAGTTTGACACCACTTTAACAGCCATGGCTCAATCCTATGGAATATTGGGAATTGTAGATTGTTGTAGCCTCATAGCTTTCTGACAGGGAAGGCTAAATGTCTCACAAAACTTTAATTCCTAGAATTGCCAAACTGGATTGTTTCTGGAGTGCAGGTGCAACATTAGTCTTTTTCTGATTTCTTGACTCAAGTGTCAATTTTGAGAGATGAGTGAGTAAATATATTTCAAAAATATTAATTGTTGTTAAATAGTTATGTAATCATCTGTGGTAACATTTTAAAAAAATTAATATTAATATTTAATTGTAACCATGTTTTTGCATTTTCTTACTTTTATCTGTAGTCATTCCAAATCTACTTTTATCTGCAAGTAATACAATGTCCTTTGCATATTATAAATTGATGATATTCCTTCTGCAATGTTCAGTGCAATTGGGAGACTCCATTATTGTACAGCCAAATAGTGATCTTCAGTAGGTCCCTTACATTTTTTATTGATCAAGTGTGACATCCTGTTCTTTCAAAGGCTTATCTCTCTAGATCTCAGTGTACATTTCCCTCAGAGTCAACAAAGAATATTCAGAAGTCATTTTCCAGTTCCTTCCTCTGAAATATAACTCATGACACCTGGTAGTCATGGGAAGTCTCTCATTCATGTACTAACCAGGATTGACCCTGCTTAGCTTCCAAGAACAGATGGGATTTGAGCATTGGACTATGACTCTATGCAACAGGGTTTGAATACCCATTCAGCCATGAAACTCACTGCATGACCTTGGGAAAGTCACTCTCTCAGTCACAGATGATGGCAATGGCAAATGCTTCTGAAGAAACTTGCCAAGAAAACTCTGTGATAGGTTTACCTTATGGTTGTCATAAGTCAGAAACAAGTTGAAGGCATGCAACAACAACAAATTATTACTGTCTACAAAAGAGAAAAAATCCCTTGCAACAATAGGAATAAAAACAGGAGCATGGTAAAGTATGAAAAACACCAATCAATAAGCTTTCACAATAATTTCAAAGAAATTAAAAGCTTAAAGTGTTTAGAAAGCCATAGGATTTTTTTTAAAAAAAATCAATCTTCACTTGCTATCAAAAGTCTAACAAAATGGAGAGATTAATTTCCAGCCCTAGCACTACCACCAAAGAGACCTTGTCCCTTGCTACCACCCTCCTTACATCTGACAGAAGACAGGTGCATCCAGAGAAGATCTTCAGGAGTAGATCTCAGCAGACACTTGGGAGAAAACAGCACAATTATCTTGCACAATTGCCTGGATTACATAGTTCCAGTCACAATCCTTCCACCTACCCCATAAGGTTATGCACCATATATGCCAACCTGAGAGGCATAGTGAAAGAATTCTTGAAGACTTCTTCTCTTAGCCATTGTTATTTAGGGTAGATCCTTTGAAACATATATATCTATCTGATACACACACACACACACACACACACACACACAGAGTCATCCCTCCAGATTTGCTGACTTCCTATTCGCAGTCTTGAGTTTCTGCAGACAGGAAGCCAGGAGGGACAAAATGGTGCATGTGCCCATGGCACACACACTTTCAACAGGACTTGAATGTTTCCATTTTTCCCAATTGGCAGAGGGGGGGCTCCAGAATGGATCCCTCATGAATCAGGAGGTATGACTAAATAGGATAGATATAGATGTTTCAAAGGATCTACCCTACATAACCATGGCTAAGAGAGGAAGTCTTCAAGAATTAGAAAGCTAGGGGGGGGGACTCCAAATGTTATAATTTCAGAGTGAGCCACAGCAAGAATCTGAACATTAGGAATGTCAGAGTTTTTACCATAATCATGTAAAAATAGAATGTAATCGGATCTGAAATTATTCAATTTTGCCTCTGTAAGGGAATTGGGAAAAGAGATTACAGGTGGTGAGGATGTCATAAATGGATGTTAGGCTAGAAATATCACAATTAATTCAATAATTGTTTTTTATGAAGTGCTGTCTGAAGCAACTGCTAAATTAAATTAGTCCCAGAGGAGCAGTATTAGTGAGGTATGTCATTTAGAAGACAGCCATGGAATGTCAATCTTAAAGGCATTAGCAAATGTTTGTATTTGATAGATTGAATTCAAAAATTTTGAGAAGAGGCAACTACTCAGGATTTACACATACACACCAAGTATTCCAGGATTTCAATTGCTTTTCAACAAGTAGCAAATAGTTAGGGTCAATTCTTTCAGTGATTTTTTTTAAATAACTTGCATGAGAATGACTTCCTCATCGCATTAATATAGACATCATTAATACATGTAATATTTTGGAGTATCGTCTTGTGTAGACATGATCACAGACCATCCCCAAAACATGTATTTCATCATTTCAAGTGGGTTCAATGGGCTTTATCAGGGTGGGTGGTCAATCCAATAGAATTGCAGTCGATAGTCAATTTGCTGATAGTATATTTTTGCTTATATCACTTTGGTTGATGCCAATTTTAGAGCAGTTTGCTACCAATCCACTGAGTATCATGCATCAATCATGATCTGGACTGATACAGTAAATTTTTCTGGCTATCTCACTTTATGAGGAGTGAAATAGTCTTGATTTGATAAAAAAAAAATCTTGATATTTTTTAAAAATGTTCACTTTCATATATGCTAGTCTATAGTTATCCACTGGATGTTGTTGTTGTTGTTGTTGTTGTGTGCCTTCAAGTCATTTCCAACATGGTGACCCTCAGGTGAACCTACCATGAGGTTTTCTTAGCAAGAACTAGTCAGAGGGGTTTGCCATTGCCATCCTCTGAGGCTGAGAGAGTGTAACTTGTCCAAGTTTCGATGGCCGAGCCGGGATTCAAACCTTGGTCTCCCAGTATCCTAATCCAGCACTCAAACCATTACAGTGCAAAAAGTGTCCAAGAATTGAAAAATGGTAGTGCCTTCCCCTACCACCTGCATCCCATTCTGAATTGATGCTTTAAAATTAATTAAGAGAATGGCTATGTGATGGCTAGCAATTGATCTCATTTTTTAACATTAATTCAGGGTCAGTGGAGGGCTCTCTCCTGATTGTAATGACATCATCCACTAGGGAGAAAGGGGCCAGGGCTGACCCTGCTATGAAGCAGAATGCAGTAAATGCCTCAGGCAGCAGATTTTGGATGCCAGGAAAGGGCAGCAAAATTGCTAATTGACTTGCTTTCCTGTTAATGGATTTTTACTGCCAGTAATATGGAGAGGGGCATTTGTAGGACTTTCTGCCTCACATCCAAATCTAACTTGACTGGCTTTAGGTACTCTGCACCTTGATCTGAACTGCGGCTGCCATTTGTGGTTCCACTTCGGCCAGTACAATATGTGAAGCTGGTCCTGAAAGGGACATAGTGGCTGTTCTCTATGTTACCTTCATGGCTGGGATCCACAGCCCGTAGCACCAATGTACAATGTATTGCTTCCAGGAGAGAACATTAGCAAGCATCTGCTCTTTCTGCTTCATAGCAAGCACTTCTTGACAGAGAAAGCTAAAAGACCTTGTAAAACTATAAACCACAGGATTCAATAGGATGGATCTAAAGAACTTAAAGTCAAGCTGCATTCTTTCTATAGTGTAAATGCACCTTGAGCCACTCCTGAAGCAAGCAAGTAAGTATATTTCTATACTGCTTATCAGTGTGCTTAGGCACTCCCTAAGCAGTTTACAATGTGTTAGCCAATTGACCCAAACAAGCTGGGTACTCATTTTAGCAACCTTGGAAGGGGTCCCCTCCAGGCACTGGGACATTTAGACCCCAGACATGGATTTTTCAAAAAAAGGAAGTGGCCACTACAGAGTGTTTGGGGTTGTCTATTGAGGGACAGTGTGGTGCAGTGGTTTGAGCACTGGACAAATACACTGGGAAACCAAGGTTTGAATCCTGGTTCTGCAAGGGAAACCCACTGGTGACCTTGGGCATGTCACACTCTCTTATCCTCAGAGGATGGCAATGGCCAATCCTCCCTGAAGAAGCTTGCCAAGAAAACCCTGTAATAGAGTTGCCTTCAGGTTGCCATAAGTGAGAAACCACTTGAAGGTACACAACAGCAGCAGCAGCATTCTTTCATCTGCTTCTGGAACTGAGGCATCATGGAGCTGTGCCTGCCTCTTTTTCTCTCCCTCTGAGGCCCCAGCAATGGCTTGCAGACTGCTAGAAATAGTGCAAATTGAGTCCACTTTTAGGGTTAGGGTTGGGGTTAGGGAATCATGGGAACTGCATTTTATCGTGGCACCAGAGCTCTCTGACAGAGAAGGCTCAATGTCTCAGAGAAAAAAAATTCCTATGATTCCCTAGCACTAACCCTAACCCTTAAAGTGGACTCAATTTCCACTATTTCTGGCAGTCTGCAAAGGCCCTGAATGGAAGTGAATGCAATGCCTTTCATTGCAGCCTTCTGGATCCTCACAGTTGTCCACCCCATTCTATAACAGCCCAAATGGGAAAGGATTTTGAACTCAGTTTGCAGCAACTGAAGTGAACTGAGAATAACTGAGAGACTGGGGAGAGTCTATAACCCCAATTATGTACATTGTATTTTTATAATGACTGTTTTAATTTGTTTGTTGATCTGTTTTGGGGGTGGGGGGTAGGAATGAGGGATGGGATCTCAATGTTGTTATTTGTTTGATGTTCGGGGAGGAGGGAAGGATATTGTTTAACTTGCTGTAATGTATTATTGTATTATTGTTTTGTATTATTGTATTGTATTATTGTAATGTATTATTGTATTATTGATGTTCGGGGAGGAGGGAAGGATATTGTTTAACTTGCTGTAATGTATTATTGTATTATTGTTTTTTAATTTGTTGTAATGTATTAAGGTACTACTGTTGTTCACCGCCTAGATTGGCTAGCCAGAGGGGCGGTATATAAATAAACCATATTATTATTATTATTATTACAACAGGGACTGGCAACTGCAACAGCTCTAAGGGATACTTTTATGTACCTGGATCCTTTCAGTGGCTGCTCAAGTTCTGATCCCCCCCCCCACATGAAAACCAGGCATTCTGGATTTTTTTAAAAAAAAACAGTTTTTAATTTTAAACAATGGAGAAAGGAACAACATATTTACAAAATGAATCTCAATCTTTGGAAGCTACACTCTTGTAAGAGCGAAAATTCACTGTCTACATTTTCCTCATTCTCTCTACTCAGACAAAGGTTATTCCAGGGAATCTGGAGGGATTGAAGGCTGTTAAAGCACCCTCGGGTCTGCTGTGCCCACCTCTTCTCTCTGGTGACTAGTATTGGTTATTATTGCTATTATTATTATGTTACTATTACTATTATTGTCAAAGATGGCCCTGAAAATGAAAAGGTCTTTAAAAAGAATATTCACATTTATTAAACAAACATACAAGGACAACCACTTCAAGAGAAGAAATTCCAATCACCAGACAGAGCATTTTCTTGTTATATAGTCTTAACAGTGAAGCACTGAAATTTGTCCAAATCCTTTTTGACCAATCACATTCATTAAGGAAATAATCATCTGTTCAGCAATACCCTTTTGACTTATTCCATAGCAACAAGTTTTTCAATGTAATCTTTAATTTTAGTACATTAAGTCCCAGACAACTTAACCACAGATCCTTTGCAAGCCTGAGTTCATGGAAAGTGTGTTTCCTGTTCAAGACTTAGCTGTTTAAAACTAACCCTTGACTGCAGATTCCTATAAAGAGTTGTACAATTCTTGTCAGCAAAACCTGTTTTGGTCTGGTCTGGTCACAGCCCTTTAACTTATTGATTTCTGATAACTGAAAACCACTTAATATGTTCCCTTTCTCCTGCAGTGGGAGCCAAGGTGGCTCATAAAAGGAATCAATTAAACCCCAACAATATTTGTTTTTAAATGCAATTAAAATCAACCTTGTGGTGTTTAAGAAACACGTCTTTTCTAATCTTATCTGGAAATGCCAATTACAGCAGAATGTGCTTTAAGTTTTAGGCTTTGCCAAGGGAAAGCTGGTATCCCATTGAGAAGCTATGTCATCATAAACAAACTTAGAATCATGTTGAATAGCACTGAATAACACTGTTGTGCAACATTTGTATTGTCAAGAGGGGAGCAGAGATGTAACTAAGGGCCTTTGCAGACTGCCAGAAATAGTGCACATTAAATTGAGGCACTGCCCTGTCTCAGTGCTAGGGAATCATGGGAATTGTATTTTTTTTCTGGGACATTGAGCCTTCTCTGTCAGAGAGCTCTGGTGCCACAATAAATTACAGTTCCCATGATTCCCTAGCACTGAGCCAGGGCAGTGCCTCAATTTAATGTGCACTATTTCTGGCAGTCTGCAAAGGCCCTAAGTCTACTGCCATACTGCAGAAATAAACTTTGACACCACTGACATGACTTAATGTCGTAGAATTCTGTGATTTGAGGTTCTGTGAGATATTTTGCCTTTGTTGTCAGAGAGCTCTGGTGCTCCACCAAACCACAACTCCCAGAATTCCATAACATTGAGTCATGAAAGTTTAAAGCAGTGTCAAACTGCTTTATTTCTGCAGTGTGGCAGCAGCCTATGCCTTTAGGACCATTGCACAAATAGAGACAGCAACATGGATGTCATGCAGTAGTCTTGCTACACAATGTATCCCAATACAGAACGTGTCCCATTGTGGAATAGTCCTGTCTGAACAGAACACCACTGTGACCATCACACTTCCCTGGCATGTTTGTATATTGGGTAATAATGTAGCTCTGTCTCCATAAAGTTACACCTCAGCCTACATTATTGGACTTCTCATTTGCAGCATACCCTAATGTTGTCATGAGTCACTTACAGGGCCTTGAGGCCTTAAAGTCGGTTTACAAAATACATTTATCCCTGTTTGTTCTCAATTCTCCACAGATTCATGATTATTTTCTATCTAATCTCACACTATGAGCACATATCTATTTTCTAAGTAGCACCATTTAAAAATAAATATAAGTAACCAAAAATAAACATAAAGAGGACAAGATTAAAACTGCTACATCATACATAAATCAGAAAGCCAGATAAAACTATAAAGTTCTATGAAAAGTGGGATTCCACAAAGATTTAAATAATCTGGACATTGCTAGTAGAAGTCAAATCACTCAAAGTCCATATACTTCTATCTTAATCATCTTATTTTATAGTATGGACATATAGATATGTGCATTTGCAAAGTATGATTAGAAAATGGGATTTACAATATGCCTAGAGATTTGGGTTTTGTCATTGTTCTTTGTGCATGATGGCTAAGATCTGACACTGCCCAGTGTAGTCTGATATTTCCTGAGGAAAAAGACTGATACAGCTAACTACTCACCAGCTCCAGAACTCATGGCTTTGGTGTGATAACTTCCAAAATGGCCATTCATCACTATTGCAAAATGTGAGGGCATCAGAGGCTTTTCTGATACTTTAACCTTGAGTTGCTTGAATTCAGGCCTGAAACAGGGACTCCCATTGTAACAAGACAATTGCACAATAGATTATGCTGTGCATTGGAACACATCATGCAATGAGACTATTGCACAAAGGCCAGGATGCTGGCTCCACTAGCACTTAGTCATATGCAGAAGAATACCTTTCAATGAGCCCCTCTGTGGGTTCTGCAGATGCCATCAGTCTGCTTCTGGCCCTGCAGAATAATCAGATGCTTCTCCAATTCTTTGTGTTCTCCACTACACATGTTCAGGATTCTATCTCACCAAAACTATGGGCCTTTACAGACTGCCAGAAATAATGCAGCTTGAGTCC
>CM034701.1:276468993-276493662 GCA_020142125.1 Phrynosoma platyrhinos | reverse complement strand
CTATTCTCCTTTATGGGTCTGAAACATGGGTCACCTATCGCCAACACTGACGACTCCTCGAACACTTTCATCAGCGATGTATACGCGCAATCCCAAATATACACTGGACTGACTATTTGACGAATGTTGCTGTCCTTGAGCAAGCAGGGATCACCAGCATTGAAGCCATGCTATTGAAAACGCAGCTGCGCTGGGCAGGGCACGTTTCTAGGATGGAGGACCATCGCCTCCCAAAAATAGTACTCTATGGTGAACTCGCCACGGGTCAGCGTAAGAGGGGCGCTCCAAATAAAGTGATACAAGGACTCCCTGAAACAACATCTTAGGCTCGGCCAAATTGATCACCAACAATGGTCCACCCTGGCCTCACATCGGGAGGCATGGAGACACACTATCCACAATGCTGCAGCCTTATTTGAGAACTCACACCGAACAAGTCTCAAAGAGAAACGACAACGCAGAAAGAATCACAACCCCGAAACATCACCCAAGGAGACCTTCTGCTGTGCCTTTTGCAACCGGACTTGTTTATCTCGGATTGGCCTTTTTAGCCATCAGCGCGCTTGCAAAAAGCATGGGATGAGTCCTTCCTGAATCTTCGTTTGCGAAGAAAAGCCAGAGAGAGATTATTATTATTATTATTATTATTATTATTATTATTATTATTATTATTATTTGCATTTCTTCTCACTTCAAGGCAGGTTTTACTTTGATAAGGCAATGTCTATACGCTTCTCCATATTTAGTGCAGTCTGAATTTAGTTAAAATCCAAAGTAGGCACTGAGGAGAAGAGTAGGCCCTAATTTCCTTTATTACCAATTGGATCATTTCCCTTTGAAGACAAGGCAGTTCTGGGGAACCCTGATGAATCACTTCTGCCTTTATTGATTTAATCTTTGAATTGGATGCCCTTTTGTCTTTTCTATGTGACTGTGGAGCCTGCCTACTTCATTAACTTTTTTCAGAATTCAATTAAATGCACAGCAATAGCCGCTTTAAGCCTTCCCGATGACAGACTGAAGGAGATGAGGAATGTGATCAGGGATGGATCAAGACATTTCCCTTCCTGTGGCAAAAAATAAGATGGCGACTCCCATTCCATGTACCAAAAGCCATCTAAGATGTCATGTGAATTTTATTCATCTCCATTGATGGGGCAATGTCCTCTACTACACCAAAAGATACCACACTACTTCTTTAGTGGCCACGGGGCAAAATGTGTGGCATGCTGCTGTCTCCTCCAACACTCTGTCACTGCCTCCTAGCATATGCTTCTTGAGGCAACTTTGGATTTTATCACACCAGACTCAAAAAACACCACAATTGTGTTAATATAGAAAAAGCAAACAAACTGGGTTGGAGACACTCATCACCACACACCTCTTCCAAATTGCCATGGTATGCTTTTGTCCTGGTCTCTGCCTTCATCACACCAGCCTCCAGAACCCTGCCTCCCTGCCTGAACCCTTCCCAGCATTGGGTGTCTGTTTATTTTTATTTTTAGCACAATTGCATGATCATGGCAATACATTACATTTTAAAAAGAAAAAAAGAAAAGAAATTTAAAAAGAAAAATAGCCTGTTTGGGAATGCTTGGGGGAGAGGGGAGGGGAAGAAGAGCCAAAACATGCCCACTTGTACCACGTAACTGCTCTCCTTCTGGAATTGCTTTGGGAGGAACTTATCACACATGCATAAACAGTGGAAAGGCAGCACAATTGGGAGGCATTTACCTATCAATGAGAAGGAATGCTCTAGCACCAAATGGACTACAGACTAGCGATTAGACCAGGAGTAGGCAACCTTTTTGAGCCAGGGGCCGGGTTGCTGTCCCTCAGACAATTGGGGGGCCAAAGCACCAAAAATAAATAAATAAATAAATATATTTTTTAAAAAAATTAAAAATTAAAAAAATATGCATGCACACTCTCTCAGCCCCAGAATTACAACAGGTTAGTAGCATCTGTGGCTGTACCTTATCACACGCAAAACCCCTGTGGAGATTTTGCCAAGAAAACCAAAGAACAAGTAATAACAACAATAATCAATATCATCATGGCAGGCGGTGGCAGGGGGTGGTGGCATTCGGTCCCCGGGCCTTAGGTTGCCTACTCCTGTATTAGACAGACACAGCATCGTGTGATAAGGTACAGCCACAGATGCTACTAATCTGCTGTAATTCCACTTTTCAAATCTTGTATGATAAAGTTCTTTATGACTCTGCCTAAATGTAGGAGTTGGTTTTGTTGAGATTAGAAAGATTCTTGGACCAAAAAGGATCAAAAGAGGTTTCTGGGACAAAAGTTTTTTTTAACTTCACTTCTTGAACAATGGGTCTAGTGAGACAACATGTTATCATCCTTCTCTGGCTGAGCAAGCCTTCCATCTTTTTATTGTAATAATGTGTCACCCAATACAATAGAATTCAATTATTGTTTTACAAGATTTAGCTAATATCATCTTAGATCTGGGTCGTCTAGTGGACAACAAACTGTAAAAGTCATTCCAAAATTTGACCAACTTCATCCAGTTACTATAAAGGAAACACAATCTCTTTCTCATGACTGTGCTGAGTGTTGAATAATTACAAAAAAAAAATCATTACATCAGTATGCCAGTTTTTATTCTTCTGTTCTTTCTGTACAGCTACAGTATGCCAGTATCTAACTGAAATATCTTGAGCTTCTCCTAATAGGCTCATTATGAACCCAATCTTTTGCCCTTATTTTGAAGAAATATATTCCTGGAACTGTTGAAGTTCCCCCATCATTTGGCAAGGCTGTCTGCAGAAGCATGTAGTGACCTGCACAGTTGATCCCAATTTTTAAGGGATTACAAGAGGGTTTCCTTTTGGAGGAAGGTTAAATTTATGAAAGCTTCTGTAATCTCTGGGAGTACCTTCTTACAAAAAGAAAAAAGGTAAAATTGCCTACTGAATAAGCATGATGAGAGACTGTCACCGAAAGACATTTGGGACCTTAAAATACTATCCATTTTCCCAAACTAGAATGAAAAAAAGACCTAGTATGGTCAAAACTGGAATATTGGTTTAATTTAATTTATGAATTAGATTTTTTTTAAGTGCTCCAATTAACCAGGTGGTATAGTAAAACTACTTAAAGGTATCGAAGTTGGCAATTACTGGCTTAAAAGAGGCATTTTTCTTTTCCCTAAAGGACATCCATTCCTACCTGGATGCCCTCTCAATGTTTTGGACTTCAGCATCTATCAATCTATCATGGTGTATGTTCAAAGATGTTAAGGACAGGGTGTAGTCCAAAACCTTAGGAAAGTACTAAATTGTGGAAGGTTGCTTTGAAAAGTGTAGGAACAAAACAAAACAATTTATTTATTTCACTGTTCAATTGATTTATATCCTGGCTTTCTCCTATCACAGGATTCAAGGCAAAGTCTTCTGTTTTTGATTATTTTTATTATCTGCAAATTGAATTAATACATGAACTGATCCACCAGCTATCTTAGTTGATCGATCAACTAATGTACCAATTCTGTATGCAAATGATATATCAGAAACAGAAGGTTTTCATTTTATTTTGTTCTTACAATCACTAGAGCAGCCTTCCACAACCTAGCACCCTCCAGAAATTGGGGACGTAACTCAGTATTTGTGAGCCTATGACTTTTTTTCTCTCTTTAGGATAAGACTCATCAATTCATGAGCAAGATAAAATTGTGAAGAAGATAAAGCAATAAATAGTTGTAAAATTTAATTTTAAATTGCATTTAAAGAAATTCAGAGTTCTTGTGGCACAGTCTCTCAGAGGCTGGAGCTACAGATCAGTATAAGAAAACAGAAATAGTCCTGCAAGAGGCCTATCTAATCCACCATTCTGTTCCAATCTTTCTAACCAATCCGTTTTCCAATAGAAATCCAGCAGCATGCTGTGAGTGAAATAGCTCTATCTCACTGGACCTGATAGACATAGGTTTACTCTTTCTGAAAATGTAGGTGATATGCCCACCATTGATATCTTCTACTGCTGCTGTAGGAATTTTCTGGTAAACCAGGGCCTCACTGATGTTGTGTGTCTTCAAATAATTTCCAACTTATGGGGACCCTAAGACAAACCTATCACAGGGTTTTCCTGGCAAGATTTATTCATAAGGGGGTTGCCCTTGCCTTCCTCTGAATCTGAGAAAGTGTGACTTGCCCAAGATCACTCAGTGGGTTTTCATGGCTGAGCAGGGATTCAAACCCTATTTTCCAGAGTCATAGTCTCAAACACTACACCATGCTGGCTGTCCCACACTGCCACATTGACAGCCATCATTATGTCAAATAGGATGACTCAAATTCCACAGTTCTATTTATCTGTTAATGCAGATTCTTCTATTTATCTATTTATCTGAATTTTCCACTACTCATTTGCAGTTAATGGCTCCAGATTATGAGATAGAAAGAAAGAGAAATCTCACTATACTCATCTGCAACATCATACCTAATATTAGTCACTTCTATCATGTTTTCTGCTTTACACCTTTTTAAAATAGCCTATTCCTCATAAGAGAGTTGCTTCAGCTCACTGGCTATCCTTGTTTCTGCTTCTTCCACCAGACGTTACCAGAACTGCATGCAGCATTCCAAGGGAAGTCACAATGTGATATTAGGAGCCTTATTTTTCCATCCTTTCCCAGCATGGAATTTGCGTTCTTTTATATATATTATATATATATATATATATATATATATATATATATATATATACGGACCGAACATTAAAATAACCCAAAAAGACAATGTTTCGTGAGTCAATCACTGCCAACTCAGATCTCATCAGTTTGCATATGAACTCATCTGCCATTTTAATGCCCATTTCTGAATTTAAAGAGATCCTTTTGGAACACTTCCTCAACTCTTTTCCCCCAATCCTGTTGTTATTAGCAAATAAAGTCATCTTACTGCTCACATCTAAGTTGTACAAACAACTTAAAAAGAACCAGACCCAATATAGAACTTGGGGAACCTTACATTTTACCTCCCCTTCTTGAAGGAACTTGCTATGTATCCCTCTCCTCTCATTTCTATTTTCTAACCAGTTTGCAATATATAAGAGGATTTCTGCTCTTACCTCATGGCTACTATGTTTGGGGGTCCACGTAAACAGTATGTACTTGTCCAATCCATGTATTCATTGTACCCAATAACTGATTTTTCTCAACCAGATCTTGCAACTGACATGACACCAGCAAGCAAACCATTCCATCTTTGCTTCAACACCTTTCCTACATTCTGTTCTTGCAACAGCTGGCCTTCATTCAGGTAGACTTTTAGTAGCTATATTGGAGTTTTGCAGAAGGGGCTGTTTAGCTGTGTGCGTTATTCCCTTTATTGATGAGGGTTTTTTATTAACAGATTTTAAAATCTATTTTAATTATTTTTTTAATATTTTAATGGCATTTGTTTTGTTTGATTTATTTTATTGTATTTTTGAGCAAAAAAGGCAAGGTACAAGGAAACATATATCCCATTATGTAATTAAGAATATTGTTTGCCCTGTTTGGGGGACAAAAAATTTTATTGTGCAAATTAAACTTATTCTTGAACAGAAATAGGGGGCAATATGTGGAAAACATATGTACAGAAATTATACATTTTTTTTCTGTGCAGAAAATATGGTTTGGGACAAAAAATGTGTAACATCCGCTCCAAGTGTCCTGCTTTGGCAAGGACAGACCCTAATAATTTCCTATCATCCCACTTTTTCAGTTGCTTTAAAAATGTCTTGGTTTCTCTTTCTTCCACCCCACTTCCCCCTTTGTCCTCAGCTTATCTGAATTGCTGCAAACTGAGTTCAAAGTGCAAAAGTAATTATTTCATCACTGATGAAAAGATGGAGGAGCATCTTGTTCTTCTCAGTAGGCTCACACAAAAGCAAACTGCTTGAGGTTCTCCTAGCTTGCACAGGGGGCCCTTGATTTACGCTGGGGTTTGGTCCTAGGAGCCCTCATGGATATCAAAATCTGTGGATACTCAAGTCCCATTAAATACAATGACATAGTCAAATGGTGTCCTTTATATAACATGACAAAATCAAGGTTTGCTTTTTGGAATGTATGTATTTTTATAATATTTTCAAGCTGTGGATGCTTGAATCTGTGGATAAAAAATCTGTGGATGTGGAGGGCTGACTGTATCTCTTCTGCATGAATAATTTTTGCTGTCTTGACAGAAATCTGATGTTGCTTGGGTACACATACCCCAGGTTTCTTCTATTTAATTTTAGAGGATATGGTGTATTTTGTAAAGAAAACAAATGCAGAAGAACTGCACATGGTATTTCCAGTTTCTATGTATGGTTGTGAAAGCTGGACAGAGAAGAAAGCTGTTAAGAAGAGGACCAACTCATTTGAAATGTGGTGCTGAAGGAGAGTTTTGCTGATACCATGGACTGTCAAGAAAACAAATGAATGAGTCCTAGAGCAAATCTTTGAACATATTGTGAGAAGACATAACTCTTCTTTGGCAAGGTAGAAAGCACTAGGAAAAGAAGAAGACTGCATTACATGTGGAGAGACTCAATCAAGTAAGCGGCAGCCCTCCGTTTGCAAAACAGTGAGTAGGGCCACTGGTAGCAAGGTGATTTTGAGATCTCTTTTTCTTAGGACATTATCACACGTGGGCCAGAAAGCGATAATAAAGTGGAAATGAGGCATTCCAAAAATAAACCAAAAATAAACCTTGATTCTGCAAATGGCTTTCACACGTAATTACCTTAAATGTGAAATTACAGTAAGCGCATTTACCGTTCACACACAAGTGAGAAAAGCCTGTAAATGTACTAGAAATGATCTTCTTGCACATGTGCAGATAGAGGAATGTTCACTGGAACCATGGGAAAAAGCAGGGAAATGCTCCCAAATGCTCATTTGCTTTTCACATTACGGTAAATGCGAAATTACTGTAATTTCGCAAATGCATTTCCTCAAAACTACTGAATTTCAAAAGATCTCGGATAACACCAGTTTCTATCTAACCTAAACTACATTGAAAGTATAGTGCTGTACTTATGTCCCAGGTAAACCCCATTGATTCAAAAAGTTAGTCTAGTTGGGACTAAGAATCAACTTACATTGCTGAGTTCCTAGTTCTTACATTGTGGTTCTGAATCCATTTGGGTCTAAACAAAATTTGTGATCTTGTTTAGTACCTCTTTTTCTGATATTCTCTTCATCTGTAACATATCTAACACTGATGGCAGGCACACACAAGTGAGAAAAGCCTGTAAATGTACTAGAAATGATCTTCTTGCACATGCACAGATAGAGGAATGCTCACTGGAACCATGGGAAAAAGCAGGGAAATGCTCCCAAATGTGCATTTGCTTTTCACATTACGGTAAATGCAAAATTACTGTAATTTCGCAAATGCATTTCCTCAAAACTACTGAATTTCAAAAGATCTTGAATAACACCAGTTTCTGTCCAGTTTCTGTCCAGTTTCTGTGCAACATCATGTGAAATCATGAGGCAGAAATCCAGTTTCTGTTTGGGATTTGTGTGGATTAACCAGCAGATTTCCCCCGTGTGATAATGTCCTTAGGGTCACCATAAATTGATGTCAACTTAACAGCAGTTAACAACAATCCTAACTTGGAATACTACTGAAATCAAGGGAATTGCCATCCAAGAAAATAGTAAAATTCCACAGACTTAATGAAAGCTAAAAGTGCAACATTTTCAGACACTGAATCACACACTTATGAAATGATAATAGCAAAGCAATTTAATTTCAATCAAGATGACTGGAGAAATTATGAATGTTGTAATATCTAACCTAAACTACATTGAAAGTATAGTGCTGTACTTATGTCCCAGGTAAACCCCATTGATTCAAAAGGTTAGTCTAGTTGGGACTAAGAATCAACTTACATCACTGAGTTCCTAGTTCTTACATTGTGGTTCTGAATCCATTTGGGTCTAAAAAAAAATTGTGATCTTGTTTAGTACCTCTTTTTCTGATATTCTCTTCATCTATAACATATCTAACACTGATGGCAGGCAGGTAGCTGCTATGGTGCTTTTCATGCTGGGAACAATTGAACTGGGCTGATGCAAATATTGAAGAATTTGGTTAAGTTTCATTTTTGATAAGAATGTAACTGACATTTGTCAATCACCCCACAAAACAGATTAAAGGTGCTTGAAAAAAGATGGGGGACATCTCCCTTTATACTTCACCCCTATCTCTACTGACTATGGTTGAAAGAGATACAACTTAAGGGGGGGGGGCATACATTTTTTTCATGCCTTCCTTAGAATATGCTTTATGTTGTGTTATCTTTCTCTTTTCACTGTGTTACGTTGTTGCTAGACCCTGATGCTTCATAATAAAACTATTGGCAGCGAACTGAGATGCCCTGCATGCTCTGTGAAATACAATGACATTCCAGACTCCATTGTTGTTTTTTTCTCCCTGTCCAAATATTGGTGATCAGATTTCTTACAGAATTAGTCTATATATGTATACTCACTTCTGAATCAATGGGAACTTCTGTAGGTCAACACAACAGTGATTTTTAAAAACCTCATATTCTAATCATCTTATTTATGAAGAAATTTGTACATTTTTTAAAATATCCACAAATGGAATTTAGTCCTCATCAATCCGAGTTTTCAAACAGACAGACATATTCCTTGAGCTTGAGCTGATACATCCACTTGCAGTTTACCATGGGCACTTTCTTTCAACGTACAACCTGTGGATCACAAACTATAATTCAGAACTCCACCATTTGGTTTAGGAAGCACTGCAATGGAACACTAAATTATGTTGCTGTTGTTCTTAATAAACCAGTACCTTGGCTCTTGAGAAATATTAGTGAGGGAGTGAATGGAGACCAGAGTGAGTGGCGACCAGAATAAGATACAAAGAACAAGGGTGACATACCTAGTTTAAAAATAGTGGTGAGTTCAGTCTATGATCAGACTTCAGTCATGAACCTTAAAGGATTTTTAAAATACTTCCCAGAAGCCTAAAAGCCAGTTGCTACCTAGCTACATCCTCTTCCTCCTCACAATCTCCTGCAAATTCTCCCCTGGAGAACAGAAGATTCTGCTGAAAAGGTTGGGCTATGGCTCAATGGATGGCGGGAAAGAGAAGACTGCAAAAGCAACCTATTTTATTTATTCATATTCGAATTATATAGGCTGTCTTTAAAATTAAACCTCCTTAATGGTGGCTTCCAATAGGCTATCAGACACTAATAGCACAACATTTCAAAACAAAATTAATAAATAATAAGAACCAGCATAAATAATTAAAATAATTTTTAAGGGATGAGGTATCCATTTATTGTGCTTACTGGAACAGAATTCTCTCCACGTGACCCTCCATCAGAGCTTTGGATGTTCTAGAAAAAAATCATTTTAAGTTTATTTATTAATGATTTTTATATTTTATTGTTATGCAGAAAACAGAAATTGGAATGCAGTGCTTAAAATATTCTTGATATATTTGGCTTGATATGATATGTGTTATTTGTAATGTTATGCTGCTTGTTGTGTTGGAAATGAATAAATTAAAAAAATAAAAAATTAAAATCTCTTAATGGTTAACATAACTTCCTTCATCTCCTTTCATGAACAAAGCTCTGCTTCCACTGAAAGAGCCCATCCCATCCCATCCCTTAACTCTCAGGAATAGCTTTGATCAGCCTCTGAAGATCACCAAGGAGGTAGGACAGGGAAGCCATCTTCTCCTAGGCTTGAATCCACATGACAGAGATAATCTGGTTTGA
Organism: Phrynosoma platyrhinos; assembly: GCA_020142125.1. NCBI lineage: Eukaryota > Metazoa > Chordata > Lepidosauria > Squamata > Phrynosomatidae > Phrynosoma > Phrynosoma platyrhinos. Next base: position 276,483,903 of record CM034701.1, on the reverse strand, counting down.
CACCACTTTAACTGCCATTGTCCACTGCTAAAGCAGTTAAAGTGGCGTCAAACCAGATTATCCCTGCAGTGTGGATGCAGCCCTAGTCCCTTTGTGTGGGCATATTTTAAATAATGATCCAATATCTATCCAGTCTAGAACAGCTGGATGAAATATGGTTCTATTTCAAGCCACTAAAATTCTAGGGAAGAAACTTGAAACCATCCTGGGTTTCAAAAGGTATTCCAACCATGTGTAAAACACACACTGACCAAAACATGCGTCATACTGCATGTGTACATACTAGAAGCAGAATCAGTTTTCTTCCTGCAAACATTCCTGTTATGAAGCATAGGAGAAAATGAACTAAGGGCCTTTACAGACTACCAGAAATAATGCAGCTTGAGTCCACTTTAACTACCCTGGCTCATTGCTAGAGAATTATGGGAATTGTTTGTTTTTCTGATGCATTGAGACTTCTCTGTCAGGGAGCTCTGGTGCCATAATAAACATAATAAGATCTGGGGGCCAGTGAACCCCTGCTCTATGACACCTCTGCAAATACTTAAACAGGGTTATCATATCACCTCTCAACTGTCTCTTCTCCGGGCTAAACATATCCAGCTCCCTAATTCTCCCTTCATAAGGCATGGTTTTAGAGCCTACACATTTGGGTTGCCCTCCTCTGCCCGCACTCTTCTCTTCCTCTCTATCGCTCATCCTCTTTCTCCTTTGTCCATTCCCTACCTGACAAATCCAGAGCTCCCCCTTTTTCTTTTTCTTCTACCCCCACGCTCACAACCCTTGGGTAAACGCCTTGATTTTTCATCTTCCCATCTTCTTCCCCTCACCAAAATCTCATAATTGGACTCTTCTTCTTTTTCATTCCCTGACTTCTTCACTCTCACTTGTCCTCATTCTCCTTTTCTCCCTCCCCAATTCTCCTAGTTACATTTCTCACCTGTTCTTCTTTCCTTCCCTGACCCTTTTTTCCTGTCTCACTTCCTCATTCTATTCTCACATATTTTCTGCTCTACCTTCCTTTACCTTCTTCAGCTCTTTCTTCTTAGGTGCCCCACAATAAAAGCCCTGAGACTTGATTGGGATTTGTTAGGTTTTCTGAATTTCAAATGTGAAAGACTGGCCAAAAAAGAAATATGGACAGATAGGATTACCCTGTTGGTCTCTACTTTTATGTTGATCATCCAGTAAAGGATCAGAATTCAAAATGACTTTAACAGATTAGAGAGTTGGGTCAAAGCTAACAAAATGAATTTCAATACATAGAAGTGTAAACTACTGCACTTAGGCAGAGAAAAAAATAAAAGCATAACATATGGATGACACCTGGCTTGACAACAGAACATGTGAAAGGGATGTAGGAGTCTTAGTAGACCACAAGCTGAACATGAGTCCACAGTGTGATGCAGCAGCTAAAAACAGCCAATGCAATTCTAGGCTGCATCAATGGAAGTATAGTGCCTAGATCAAGGAAAGTAATGGTACCCCTCTATTATGCTTTGGAATACTGTGTCCTCACCTGGAATACTGTGTCCAGGTCTGGGCACCACAATTCAAGAAGGATACTGACAAACTGGATAGTTTCCAGAGCAAGAGGATCAAAATGGTGAAAGGTCTGGAAACCATGCTCTATGAGGAACAGCATAGGGGTATGTTTAGCCAGGAAAAGATAAGATTAAGGGGTGACATACTTAAGATGGAGCAAACTTGTTTTCTGCTGCTCCAGAAAATAGGACACGGAGCAATGGATTCAAACTACAGGAAAAGAGAATCCACCTAAACATCAGGAAGAGCTTTCTGATAGTGAGAGCTGTCCAACAGTAGAATACGCTGCCTCAGAGTCTAGTGAAGTCTCCTTTTTTGGAAGTTTTTATACTGAGAATGGATGGCCACCTGTTGGGGGTGCTTTGATTCTGTGTTCCTGCATGGCAGGGGATTGGACTGGATGACCTTTGTGGTTCTTACCCACTTTATGATTCTATGATTTTATGATCTCCCCTATGACAATGTGGTCATTATCAATATTAATATGATGACTATGATGGTTTAATGCACATGTGCACATAGAGAGGACTGCTGGGGTATGAAATCATATGAAGATTTATAGCACCAGTTAAAGATTTCCTATACTTTGGCTCAGTCTTTAATAAAAATGGAGACTATAGTCAAGAAATCAAAAAAAGATAGACTTGGAAGGGTGGCCATGAAGGAGCTGGATAATCTATTACAGTGTAAGACAAACAATTAAAAAACAAAGTCAGAATCATATAGGTCACAGTATTTCCAATTTCTATGCATGGATGAGAAAGCTGACAGGAACAAATTCCAAAATCAAAATGTAGTGCTGGAGGAAAATTCTACAGCTACCAGACAAATGAATGGATTTTAGAGCAAATTCCATGCCTGAAATCTCACTAGAAGAGAAGACAACTAAACTGAAGTTGTCATACTTTGGACATATCATGAAGTGACATGATTCATCAGAAAAAGACTTCTTGCTAACATGGAAGGCAGTAGGAAAATAGGAAGACCAAACTACACGTGGATAGTTTCAAACAAGGACTTCATGTCCCTGAGTTTACAAGACCTGAGCAGGACAGTTAAGGAGTGACACTATCATAAATAACTGATGTCTCTCATGCATAGGCTTCCCATACATTGAAGTCAACTTCGCAGCAAATAGCAACTACAACAAATGATGTTATTTTACTTCCAGAGGGTTGGGTGCATTTTATCAATGTTCTAGGTCAAGGATAGCATACCGCAAGCAGCTGCACAGAACAGGGGAATCAGGTAGGACTGTAGACCTGACTGTGATGTAGGTGGGAAAGTCCTCCATTTCCCATTTAGATATGCTAAAAATTTGACAGCTCATGCTACAGGTGGGTCATTTATACCATAGATAGAGTATGGTATTTCAGTAGATACATTTATGACTGGATATGTTTCCTCTGCTCTCTTTAACAGTACTTCTATATCACGGAGAACTTATGAGCCTTCGTTCCACCTTAATTAAACTAGAGTGTCCCGCTCTTTCCCCTGTGAGCTGTGTATATACTGAGATTCAAATGCTTTCTCTTAATCCATCTCCTTGCTAAATTAAACTAATCTACCACACTGTTAAAGCCAATTAGCAGCATCCACAAGGAGGCTTAATCCAGTTTTAATAAACTAGATTGAATATACACCTTTAGTTCATTTTGATTAATTTTCTCATCAGACAATACCTAACTTCCTAGAGGGCTTTCTGGAATGTCCTCCAGGATGAGCTGAAACCTACCCAAGCTAGTCCCAGACTATTTGAATAAATGTTGTTTAATCAAAGCTTAATCAAAATTCAAGAAGCAGTAGTTAGTAGGAAGTATACAGAATTTTGGGCAGGCTGCCAGCGGCAGTAATATATTAAGAGGGAGTATTCTACTACCTCACCATGGAATTAAGTGCCTAGCAAAATCAGAGCTTGGCAAGTTAACTTCTTCAAGGTAGATTCCATTCCTTGCTACTGTTTACTCATCACACAGTTTGAAAAATAATTTTATGTATTGTTCATTTTTAAAAAATTTTGTTCATATTTGGAACAGAACAAGTGGACTGTGGTCCTTGAAAGCTGCCTTATGCCTTAAGTAAATCAGTAAGTAAGTCTTAATGGTGGCACAAGACTTTTTTTTTTTTTTGCTTCTGTTCTTTTTATATTAAAGGGAAAAAGTGTTTCATGCTTCAAAAATTCTTACTTTTTTGTTACACTTTTGAAGAAGGAACCTTAGGATAGATCAGGAAATGGCATGTGGATTATATGACCCTCTAGTATTTGTTGGACTGCAACTCCCAACTGTCCTAGCCAACACAGACAGTGCAAAATAATTCTGGGAGCTGTAGTCCAACAACAGCTGGAGGTTCATATGTTCCCCATTCCAGTATAAAACATCAACATTCTTCTCAAAAATCCAAAAACCATCCTTTAAAAGATACTTCCGTAGATAAATAAACAATGTCATTTTTTTTTTGCATCAGTGGAATAAATTTATTCCCACTCCTCACATTGTTTTTGAAATGTAACTTCACTATGCTCTCTGTTACTCTGCCCTTCTTTCACAGCAACTTGCTACAGTTAGCTACATTACTTGTAACTCAGTAATTCCAAATGCGAAATAATGAGGGAGCAGGACTTTTCTTTTCTTTGGGAACTAGCCATGTCAGATTCCCCCCACACACACACACATACACACATCACCAAAGATAAAGGGGTGATAGAATCTGACTATCTGTATAATTTGTTCCTTTTCCCCCGTAAAAGATATCACATTTACACCATTTGTGGATTAATACACTAAGTTCAATCATTACCCCCACAATTGTTTCCTGTGATCTCTTTCCAGAGGAAATTAAACATGGGCATATGCTGCATAAGAACTTTATTAGTATCACTAAAATGTCATAACCATGGTGAACTTTCAGATTGTTCAGAACTCTTCAAAAAATGTGATGGTACAAAATTAGGAGATGGGAAGGGGGAGGAGGTCAATAGATAGATAGATAGGCCAGATGTAGTAGTGCCCTTGTCTGTGCAACATGACCTCCAACACATGATTGTAGAGGCTCTGTGGAGACATTAGTTGTTAATGTGTCAGTTTACTTAGCTTTTCCCTCTACAGACAATAACTACTCCCTGTAACATTATTGTCTTGGACCATGAACTAGCTTGCAGCAAATGCGTGAAACAACATAATAGCCTTGAAGATTACAAATGGATACTAAGGGCCTCAGCAGACGGCTAATTGGGCCATCCTCGAGGCAAGGAAGAGGAGGGGCAGCTGCACGATCGGTGCCCCTTCCTCCTCCCAAGGTTGCCCTCGGAGCAGCTGGCCCTCCGCATGGCCAGCGCTCTGAGGGCAACCTCCCACCACAGCATCCGCACACGCTGCGGCGGATAAGTCAGTAAAAGTGCGCCCTACGCTTTTAGGGTGCACTTTCACTGACTTCTGAAAGGAGCACTGATTTAGCGCTCCTTTCAGAGGCGCCAACGGTGTGCCGTGGTGCAGATGCTGCAGTCCCACGGCACACTGTCCCGCGGCGTCCCGGATGCCCTCGTCTGCTTCCCCCCTTAGTTTAGATATGAGAGGAAAGTCAGTTATGAAGGTATGTGTCCCATCTCCAGTGTTGGAAAAAGTGTCAACCTCTCATCCAGTTTGCTTTTGTAGATGTCACAAGACAGCATTATCTTGTTATTCACTTTGGGCAGCAAAATATCTTAGGCCAGCTGTGCTTGACACAACACAATCCTTCACCAGTATAGAGAGCATTAGATTTGATCCTCTTGCACCAAATATGTGTGACTAATGGAGATACTCACTCTGGAAGGGTTTTCATCCCTCCCCTCCCCACCTCCTGGAAAAGATGAGACCATTTGCAAAACAGAAAGTGACTTCAGATAACTATTCTTCATTAAAGCATATATAATGCATTAATATATGAGGATACATATTCCCTACTGCATACACAGGGTCTGGAGCAGCTGGAGAATCCTGCTGGGGGCTTCACCTCTTTAGTGCTGCTAGTTGAGGAATGGCAGTTTGCTGGCATACTAAGCCCTTTATCAAACAAAGTCACCTCTTCATTAGCAATCTGATTTGAAAAGTCTGTTCAGGTTATTCATGAATATGCTTCTCCCTGTAGTGCTGGAAGCAGGATTTGTATGCAGTATTAATCAAATATCAGTTTGCCATGCCTTAGATCCTGTATCTAATGGTTTGGGGGGGTTGTTCAGGAGAAACAACTGACAGTCCATTGACAGAGAGGGGGCCAATTTTGTGACTGCAAAGCAGTGGTTACAAAAGTCAGGAGCATCAAGAGAAAGCCTACAGAGACCAAAGGACACCTCATGGCAAGTGTGGATTCCCCATCCACACTCTCAAGGATGATATCTGGAAGATGTTCAAAACTATATGCATATTCAAGCTCAACAAGAAACAGTAAGGAAGATCAGCTGAATTGACAGCTGCCAGTTGGATGCTGCCTTCTTGCTGTCTCTGCTGGTACCCAAAGCTTTGGAATGTTATTTTTTTGTATTTAGGAGAACTGTCTACTACAGGGGTAGGCAACCTTTCCCCTTTAAGGGCTGAGGGACTTCAGCTCCCAGAATCCCAGGAGCTATTGGCCAACATGGGACTATTGGCCAACATGGCTGAGGCTTCTGGGAGCTGAAGTCCCTTGGCCCTTAAAGGAGAAAGGTTGCCTACCCCTGGTCTACTATATCAAATGGGGCAGGACCAGTGGACCATTCCCATTTAACAATTCAATCTGAAATCCATTGAGTCCACTCTTATCCACATAATTTCACCTACATAGGAATTCAGACACACTAAACGGCTAGATTTGCGCACTACACTCTTATAGCATTGCTATTCCACTTTAGCTGCTCTGGCTGCCTCCTGTTGCATTCTGGGATTTGTGGTTTAAAGAGGGGCATTTAGAATTCTCAGCCAGACAGCTTAGGTCTCACTGAAACATAAGCCTCAGTATGCAACAGGAGGCAGCCAGAGCAGTAAAAGTGGAATAGCAGCACTATAAGAGTGTAGTCTGGCAATGTGGCCAGTCTCCTTCACTGACATCTGAGCATTTACCTTATCTCCATCTTAGCCAATTCCTATGACTTATATAGGGAGTTATACAGTGAATCAACCTCCTGTATGCAGTTTGTTGTAAATCCTTTCCCAGGGACAGCTGCAATACCATTTATTGAAAACTGTCTTTCCTAATACCTTAGGAGCCACTAATGAAGAGCTACATTATGTAACCATTGAATCTAAACCAAAGCCCTAGGGCAAAACTTTGGACTGCAATTTTGGACCAGTTCACACATATGTACATCTGCTGATGTCTCCTTACACATGTTCTAAGTTGACTTAGCCCCACACTCACCTGCCCCCACTGCTTGCAAAAAAGGGGGAATTTTTTTTTTTTTTTGTCCTATATTGGCCAATATCTACTATTTCACCATATGAAATGCCTCTAGGCTACGCTTTCCCCAAAGCTCTTATATGAGAATGTGGTCTCATTGCCTAAGTGTGTTTTATACTACAGGCTAGCAGCTTGAAGCATTCTGATGGTGTTATTTTTTAAAGTAATTAGAAGAAACATTTTATTACCTCTGAATAACAATAAAGTAAATAGTTACTTGAAAAGTGTTAACTTACAACTTTCTGGGACCTTGGGACTATGACTGTAAATAAAAATAGTGGCGTACAGGGTGGGGGAATAAAAGAAATAGTGAAAGCAAATTTGTAAAAAAAAATGTTTGCAAAGACTAAACCCCACAAACTACAAAAGATAGGCTTGAACTAGATTTTTACCTTCCAAGACTAAAATGAATTTCTTCTGAGACCCTATCTTAATTTCCCTGCTCAAGCATATATAGCCAGTTCAGCTTCGCTGGGAAATCATTTCTTAGAATCAGAAAACAGCTTTTGTGGTTCATGAATGTAACTTCATCAAGCATAAATAATACAAAAATATTCTCCGTAATCCAATTGCTATTCCTAGCTAGAACAGACCAATTGAATCAAACACTCAAGGGTATGTTGATACCAATGTAAATTTCATTATTTTAATGGGTCTACTCTACTCTGGAAGGGACTAGCAATTAGATCTAGACCTTAACACTTCTAAAAAGATTTAGAGTCTTCAAAATGCTATGTGTAGAATATCAGTAATCCTTACACCAACTCTTTAAAGTAGTTTACTACATTGTTATCGTCAAGATCATTCATCAAGGGAAAACATCCTTATTTTAGTTATTAGATTCATAGCTAAAATAAGAATTGAACCACAATAATCTCAGTGCACAATTTTAGTCCATAAATAGCTTTGTGTTTTGACAAAGCTGGTCCGTTTCATCTTTTTTCTGAGTGATATTTGGCAAAATTATTATTAATTGCCTGGTTTGGAATACAAATTTGCCCAGCTGAGGTATGTTGTGAACTGAGCATCATTTTCCTGTAAAGTTATTTTCCCACCTGAAATGTGAAATGAGATTCTTGACAGGGACAGTGGGTATTCAAGCTGGTCTGGCTGATGCTTCATCCTACATATAAAAAAGTTCTTTGATTTTCATTCCTCATGTACCATGAAATTCAGATTGAACACACTGAAACTCTATGAACAATAAAACAAACTCACAATTAGCCAGCCTTATTAGGCCTTTCTATAATGCTAAACTCCCACTGTTGAAAGTCATTGATCCTTATTAAACTACATCAGAGCTGGCATTTCTTTCTACCACAGCTCCCCAAATCCTCTAGCCAGCATAGCCACTCTCTGAATTAAATGACCCAGCCATCTACCCAAGCAACCATTCATCACCATCTACCCACCCATCCATCCATTATCTGTATTTATGAAATGTCTATCAAATAAATGCTTTTGGCTTACCACAATAAAACCTAACAAAAGCTCAAAGCAAACAAAGAGCAATATAAAAATGGCATGAAATCCAAGTTGGTGCAATAAAAAGCAATCTAGAAGGCAGCATGGTTAAATGCAATACAGCTGGAAGAATCACAGCCTCCTTATAAGCACAGTGCTAAAACCACCAAAATATATTGGTGAATGTGTTCATTATGTGCATTGAACTTGTAAATATAAAGATTTACTAGTTGAACAGCCTGACAAAATTGTCCCTTCCCATCACCAAACACACAACCCTTCTTCCCTGGGCTGCTTTCACACTACAGTTACAGCATTGTTTCTACTTTAACTACCAAGGGAGCATCCTATGGAATCCTGGGATTTTCAGTTTTCAGAGATGGACTTAGAAGTGTCAGCCAGAGAGGCCTAGTGCCTCACCAAACTACAAACCCTAGGATTCCATAAGAAGCAGCCATGGAAGTGAAAGTGGAAGCAGTATTACTGTGCAGTGTGAAAGTTAGCACAAACTAGCAAGGCTCCAAATCTGGTAGTATATTCAACTAGGTTGCTCCCCTTTGGCTCCACACAGGAGGAGTTTTATTTCCCATTGACCTTCAGCTTACTTTTCTTTTGCTTATAAGCACTGTCAAGGAAAACCCTGAAAGAGGTCTGAAAGAAGAAATTTGTGAATACAGTAGCAACAGTGTGCGAAGAAGAGAATCTCTCACACACACCCCAACATCCATCCATCCATAATCTTTTATCAGCTCCCTTCCACAGACTTTCCTACATACAAGGTGTAGGAGAGAGAAAAGGAGATGAAAGAGAAACAGGGAGAACTAGCTCATAGATGGCACAGTGCCTAGGGACTTCAAAGGTACCTTAATCTGGTTCAATATAATGGCATTTCTTAATAAAATATCTTCTTGCTGGTCTAGAGAGCAATTTATCCTATCACCTGTGAATAAACAAAGATAGGAGAAAAGTTACAGAAATGAAGACCATGTTTTTCTAGTAGGGAGCAGCCAGAACATCTATCTCTGACTATAGCTCCGTTTTTCAAACACACCATAACATGATTGCAAGAAAAGCAAAAAATATCTTATTTGTTTATTTATTTTTTCCTTAAGGAAAATTTTTGTAGCACAACTACTTCATATCACTTTCCCTGCACCCCCCACTAACATTAATGCACAAATGATTTCCTTTAAACTAAAGGTAACCATGTGTTCCTTTTACACCAATTTCACTCTGTTTCCAACATTTCTGCCCACAGTCTACATCTAAAAATCGAGCCCTTTCTCCAACACCCCCACTTCTTTTTCTCTCATGGTTAATTCTGAATATTTCAAACCTGTATTATCTGCAAACTAATCTTAATTTATTTTCTGTCTAGACTTGCCCACTGACCAGCAGACTCAACTTGAATAACCTAACACACAATCAATAGCAACTATATGTGATAGTAACTTTTTTTAAAAAAATCAGTCTATGATAAGAAAGGAGAGAAAAGGGCACACGGAGAATGGTACACCAAAAAAAGTATTCTGGTAATTAAAAAAAATATAAATCCACTGTATTCTGTTCGCTTAGTTAAGGGATTGGCAACATCCTATCCTGACAAACAATGATGCTTTCAAAATCAAAACTCATTAGGGTGATTCAAACAGAGAGAGATTTATTCTCCATGCTATCCTTTTTTTTTTTTTCCTTTGCTTCTAAGATGGAGTGGACTGTCTCTTTCACTTCTGCCTTTTAAGAGGGAGATTGCTGTAATGATAATCATGCAATGACATCTAAATCAAGTAAGAGTCATTCTAATTTCTGCAAGGTCATCCTACCAGCTTGCATGAAATGGATAAGCAGCAGCAGCAACAACAACTGGAATCTTAAAAGAAGGCATGGAGAGCAGGTAGGCATTTCCATCAGATCCTTTCTTAGGGCCCTTTCCCACTATGATTTAAAGTGATTTGCTGATCATTTTATATGTGCCTTGTTCCCAATGGAAACAGTTTCAGACCCAACTGCAATCAGTCTGGCTCACATTGAAGCAAGACAAATGCAAAAAAAATCACTCTTTTCAAAACACTGGTTTTCTTGTGGTTCTTTTGAAAAAAAAAATTGATTCAGAAGAGTGTCCAACAAGTGTGAAAGATGGATCTGATTCACAGGCAGGCAGGGAGGCAGGCAGAGCCCCACTGGGGCCAAGGTGCGACAGGAGGAGCAGCCTCTGAGGTGTGGAAGAAGAGGACCCAGCAGATGGAGGGAGAAAGGGAGGCTGGTCTCCCCCCAGCCCCAGAGCCCTACAGGAAAGGGACTGGAAGCCTCCCTGGGAGGACCATGCTTCAGCTGCCCCTGCCCCTCCTCAGAGTGCCTCAGTGGTCATAACAATCTTAATTCCAGTTCAGTTGATAGAGGGTCCAGTATATGATGGACACTGTAGTGTTGCAGGCTCTAGATAGCACCCAGCTGCCACCATACATAATGTTAGTTTTATTAAGTTTTATTCAGCTGGCAGGAATTTACCTCAGCAGACTTCTCCTCACAATTCTCTTATTCTTTATTTCCCGTTTATTTTCGGGTTGCCTCATTTCCACTTTATTTTCAGTTTCTGGACCACGTGTGATAACGTCCTTATTAGAGGAAAGGTAAGGGAAGGTCAAGTCTGCTGATTCCTTCTCTCTCTCCAGCTTCCAATGCCAGCTTTCCTCCCACTTTTCTACCCACCATGGTAGATTTTCAGAGGAAGACTTTGCTGGATCCAACCCATAATGGAATAAAATAGGGGACATGGGATGCAGTTCTTTACATGTAGGAACAGACATAGCAATCTAGCTGATTTGTGCTTTTAATGGAAAATTGGCTAAACTGAAAGTGTGAACAAGTGAGTTGCATATGATTTTCTACAAATAACAAGGGGACATGCATAATCCTGATTCCCACTCCTATGTTCCAGAACTGTAACAAATGTAAGCTAGAACCCTACACATCCTTTTGCCTGTTCACTTGTAGAGCTAAAACTGGAGGCAGAGATGTGCACATAAACTCCATTCCCAAAAGTGCTGCATAGTTGGAAGTATTTCAAATCTTAATGTGTTTGATGTTCTGTAACCAGATTTGATTGAACATGGTTGGTTAGGAATATTCAGTTTAAATTGATTCAGGAATAGCTATGGGGGGAAGCAGACGGGTGGCCATGGGCCACTCTGGGAAGCTGTGCCACGGGGCCAAGGTATCCCCACACCTCAGCCCCGTGGCGCACCTTTGCCACCCCTGTTTTATTTTGGATTAAACTGAGAATTTATGGATTCATATCCCTACTCATCCAAATAACATACTGAGTAACCTTAGGTCAGTTGTTCTCTTTCAGTCTAACTTATCTGACTAGGGTATGCTAAGGAAACAATGGAGAGGCCATATACATTATCCTGAGCTTCTTTGGGAAAAATAAAGGATAGAAAAGTAATAAATAAATACATTTCCTTCCCTCAAAGGAATCCCAAATCCTCACATACCTACAAAATTATTACAAACAGTCTCTCAAAACTAAAGTTTAGTTGATTAACATCAGCTCTCTGGACTTGGTGTGTATGAACATCTTTTACAATCAGTATGCTTGCTTCCTGTTTCCCACACATTTCTAATGTGAAATATCATAAACACAGAGGAAAAATGCAATTTGTGGCTCCAAAATCTGTCATCCCTGCTTCGAATAAACAGACAATATTATTCCCCATGGCTTTTTTGAGGAAAGGTTGAAAGGAGTGATAATAGCCCTCCAATTCTGAAGCAGGAACCCCAGAAGAAAACAGTTGGGATGACAAAGAAATCAGACCTTACATCCCTTCAAAGGAAATAGCTTAAGATGAGTTTACTTTATGCTTCTTTGTTTTCAATGACATGGCACACTAGGAGAATGGGAGCATCTGGCTAAGGGCAGATGGCTAAACTGTCAGATAATGACATTTCACAAAATTTCTGCAATCTAAGTGCAATATGGTTCCAATCCCCAAAGTAAACAATGGCATTGAAGTTACATCCCTCACAAAAAGAGTATTGATTATAATTATTCTAGAAGATTTCTTCCCTCACAGCTCTGACAGGAAGATTGAGGAGTGCTCTAAATGAAGGAATTCTGCAGCTCAGCATCTGGCACTGTTCTGAAATCTGTTCCTACCAGTATAGTTAAGGATATTCAAGTCTGTCATTAAGAGAGTTCCTTCTCTGTAAATCCTTCATTGTAAATTGCAATTTACCTTGCATTTCCCACAGTATCAGCCCCACTGTTGCTAAGAGAAAGTGCGAGATCTAGCCTTGGAATGTGGACAGACTTGGAATCTAAACAAATTTATTCCTGTGTCAAGTTCAAAAAAGGAAAACCAGTTTTGCTTGAAGATGGATAGACAATTCAATAGAACAATTAGATCCTTGCTATCAAATGTGTCCTAGAGAGAGGGAGGAAAAAACCTGGGAGCACTGCACAGTTACTGGATAAATCTTAAAAAAACCAGTCTATGGCAGTGTGCTTGTCAGGATGATGGGACATATTTTTAGATACAAAAGATACTGTTTTAGGAACAAGTCAAAGCTAAATGATTCATTTTCTCTCTACAGTGACTATTCATACTATGTCACATTTTTGTGCTGTAATGTATGAGGAATTGGGGTGTGTGTGTAAATATATCCAAGGGGTAGGGGTTGCTTTATTAAACTATATAATCTACAGAAATGACAAAGAAGACTTTAATGAATATAATGTTTCATCTTCATTTATATTGCTTTTACAATGTGAGTTCATTTTTCTGACATTGTTGCCCTCAGTTCTGAAAAGATTGAGTTATGACGCTTAGTGTCGTGGTTTTGGAGATCAGGATCTTGTGGATTGCTTTCTTTGGCATTTTTCTCAATGCCCTACACTCTTTCCAAACAATCTCTGCAAGTTGATTCAAGTATCATTTCTAGCAATGAACCATATGCAAAACCTTTTTAAAAATGCACATATTATACAGAGGTACCCAAGGGGCCAATGGAAGAAGGTGAACCATTGATGTTAACATACTTGACAAGCACTCATACCTTCATACCTCAGAAATATATCTATGCATATCTGAAACTCTAACTAGTGGGATATTACCTCTTTCTGTCTGTGTTTCTCTTCCTTTCAGACACTGTTTACTTCAATCTGTCTGCTAGAGCTACACAAGGCCTTTTGGCTAGGGTTTAACACTGACACTTAAGAATGAAAAGATTGACAGGTTTAACATATGCCCAGTACCTGGATATTTCACCCCACAGGTGAACCCATTCTATGTACTGCCATTATTCATGGTGAACAGCCCCTTTCTCTATAAAGGGCTCCATTGATTTTAATGACACTTTTTCAGCAAAAATGTCAGGGCTCTGGACCACATAAGAGGCTACAGAGCTTTGCAGTAATGGAAAGGGGCTTGAGTAATGATGTTTTGGACATCTTCAAAAGGTGCTTGTTCACACTGAGTTATTGATTACAAGGATTTTGCTGAACCAGTCAAAAGACTGCTCAAGGCTCTTATCAGAAAATGCCTGTGAATTGAAGACAGTGTGTTAAACTGTGTGTTGTGCTACGCTGTAAGAGCAAATGCCTTTGCATCTCTGCATCCAAACATGATTCTGCTGTTTAATATGTCTTTTCCTTAACCTTATACTTGCAGCATCTGAAACATGTTTCACAACCATATCAAGAAGACAAGATATTTTAATGGAATACTAGAAAGATTTCTCCCAATATCGCTTTCCAGCCAATTCTCCACAAGTAACATGGAAAAGAAAAATCTCAGTTAGTAAAGAAAAATTAAGATCTGTGAGTTACTCTGAACCACAGCTATAGTGCAAAAAGGATTTTCCATGGTCAAGGAACAGATTTTTGTAGCCACATGAGCATGAACCATAAGCAAGATATAAATACAGGCAGAACTTGGAAAGTTACTTTGTAAAATAATTAGTTGCAGCTGTACAACAAAAGCACAATAAAATAGTCATTCTTACTGTTTAGTAACTTCTGCTACTTTCCCAGAAGGACTTTTAATTACTTAATGTGGTACAAAACAAGCTTTCTCTTGTCCAGAATCAGAATCCAGAACAAAGGACAAGGCACAGCACAGAAGACAGAATCTGACCCATGGTGGTCTTTGTCCTCCCCAATTATGGAAGCCACATCTCCATAACAATAAAAATGATTTTTAAAGTTACAGTTACATGGCAAAAGGATTAGCAGTATCCCTATTTGAGCTACAGTCACAAAGTAATGTAGGGTATATCTACACTGTAAAAACAGTAATGCCACTTTAACTGCTGTGGCTCCATCCTACAGTATCCTGGGATTTGTAGTTTTATAAGTCACCAGCATTCATTTGGCAGAGAAGGCTAAAGGCCTTGTAAAACTGCAAATACAGTGGTACCTTGACATACGAGTTTAATTCTTTCCGTAACCATGCTCGTATGTCAAATTGCTCGTATCTCAAAGCAATT
>CM034701.1:276432914-276468893 GCA_020142125.1 Phrynosoma platyrhinos | reverse complement strand
CAGTTTAATATTGTTTTAAGGGGTGGGAGGGCTAGATGGGTATCTGAACTGTTTTAACTTCTGTATTTTTATATTTTAATTGATGTAACCCACCCCGATTGCTCCGCAGAGGGGCGGGCTAGAAATAAAATTTATTATTATTATTATTATTATTACTATTATTCTCTAAGCAGCTTACAGTCTATAAGCTAATTGCCCCCCAAAAGCTGGGTACTCATTTTACCAACCTACAAAAGAGTGGAAGGTTGAGTCAACCCTGGAGCATTGTCAGGGATCGAACTCACAACTTATATTTAACTGTTATGCCACCAGGGCTCTCAGGATTGCTGTGACAGACATGTATGTCATATTCAACTGTTTAGTAGCAGGACAAAAATGTGAAAATACATGGGGGCAATTGCTTCTTCAGCTCACTAAATGATCCATTTCACTCATGTTTTGCTGATATGCAAAAACCACTGATAGTCCGCTATGGGAACAGAATGTTGGACTAGATAGACCCTTGTCTGAGTCAGCATCAGTCTTATGTTTGTGAGATAAGTTGCAGAAAAAGAGTAGTCTGAAAGTTTCCTAGTTTCTTGGGTCAATAAAGCATCTCCCATATCCAAAGCAACAACCACAGAACCTCCTTTTTGATCCCCACTAGATCAGAGTGTGTCCATTGATTAAACTAATAGCTAGTAAATGTATAAGCAATAAACTGTATAGTGCATCACACAACTTATAACTGACTATGATTTACAGCAGTTCAGAGACATCTCAAAAGTATTGTGGATGGATTTTTTTTAACAATGATGGGGTAATTTTACGACTAGTGATTATTTTCATCATTATAAAGAGTATCATCAAAGCTCATTCATGAGATTATTCTCAAACTATCTGCATCCCCAGTCAGTGTTTTCTTTTCAGTGTCCTCTTGCATTGCTTAATGGTCTTTGGATCACATTATGGTACTTTCCACTTTCCTCCAAGGCATAACTTATTGATAATTGCAGCAAGCAAATCATTGCATTTGACAGACTGAAGATTAAACCTTTAACTTATGGCAAACTCTACTTCATATTCTGGGGATGGGGGCAGGAGGAGAGATTATCTTAGCATGTTCTGTTCAATAAATCACACAATCAACTGTTTAAAGACTGGAATTATTCTAGAATATTATAGCCAACATATCTGAGATCAATTGGAAAACATGCTGAAAATTTCCAGTATTATATGCAAGCATCTCTATAAGAGTCCAAAAGATTGTTTCTACTTTTAAATGTGTTCTGCTCAAAGCTCCCTGAAATCCAGTACGTGCTTCAGGAAAAAGGCTACACAAATTGCCAGGAGTGCCTCACCATCCAAAATTTCACAGAAGAAAAGAGGGATATCCCTATGAATTTGCAAAACATGAGGCTGAACAACATGGAAGTTTGATTGAAAGGATAAAACTTGGAACAGATAAAACTAATATTTTGAATAGAGCTACCTCTGAATCTATGTATGCATTTAGAAAATTTAGGAAATTTAGGAAATTTAGGAAAAAAAGAAAAATTCAGCTCAGTAAATGCAACACATTTGTGTGCTGCTGTTATTGTTATGTACTTTCAAGTCATTTCTGACTTATGGTGACCTTAAGACAAACTTATAACAGGGTTTTCTTGGCAAAATTGTTTCAGAAGAGCCTTCCTCTGAGGCTGAGAGAGTATGACTTGCCCAAACTTACCTAGTGGGTTTCCATGGCCAAGTGGGGATTAAAACACTGTCTTCAGAGTTTCCAAAACTCAAACCACTGTACCTTGATGACTTACACAATATTACATGATAATGTAAAATCAATCAGATTGCAGAATCATAGAGTTGGAAGAGACCACAAGGTCCTGCCATGCAGGAACTCACAATCAAAGCACCCTCAACAGATGGCCATCCAGCCTCTGTTTAAAAAACTTCAAAGAAAGAGACTCCACATTTGCAAATCACTTCTTTTGAGGTCAAAACAAGGCACCCAACCTTGTGCTGGGTTCTGGGTGCCTTGTTCTGACCTCAGAAGTGAGTGATCTACAGCAGCGGTGGATGCACTGGGCAGTTAAGCAGAACACCTCTGCAGACAATTGCAGTATCATGAGAATGGAGGAGCAGGTAACAGGGGTAGGTCAGTATAGCTATGGGGCCAAGATACTCCGTGCTACTGCTGAGTATCCTGGCCAGTGCAGAGATGACCTAAGACTTCCAACCTAAACAAAAAAAAAAAAATGGCATTAAACTGAAGCAGAATAAGAAGAACAAAGGGTGCCATGATTTATCCAATCCCTGTTGCAATCACTTGTTGGATTTGCCCATACTCAGTAGTGGCAGGCCACTTCTTGCTACCTATGACAATACCACACTACACTGTTATAGTGCTATTATTCTATTTTTACTGCTCTGGCTGCCTCCTGCGGCATTCTGGGGTTTGTAGTTTAATGAGGCCTAAGAGCTCTCTGGCTGAGAATTCTAAATGCCCTTCCCTCAACTGCAGATCCCAGGATTCCACAGGAGGTAGCCGTAGCTGTATAAGTGGAATAATAATGCTAGAACAGTGTAGTGCAGTATTATCATAGCGAGCAAGACGTGATTTGCCACTACTGAGAATGGGCAAAGCGAACCACTGTAACCGCACTATACTGTTACAGCTGCTGCCTCTCATGAACAAGAGAATACTTCTCAACACAACATCCAGGAAGGGTTCATCTGGACAAAGCCTAATGCCTACATGAATCATACCCTTTTATCAGCCCGAATGATATTCTTCTACACTGCATTTGTGTCATAAGTACACACTCCTGAGCAAACATGAAAAGAAAACCTCCAGCGATGGAAAAGGAAAGGTAAGGCTAGATAGCATGTTTGTTTTGTTGTTTACCTTTTCCATTTCACCCCCTACTGTGTTCAGCAAAAGCTATGTCTGTTAGATTTGTCAAGCCAAACACACACACACACACAGATTCAATGAAGCAGCCTTTGCAGAAAAACACTGGTGATAAGATAAACAGCTTCTGATGTACTTAATTACAATATTTCATACTCATTTAGCCATCTCCACATCACAGTGCTAACAAAGTGGATTTCAAACAGGAAATAAGGCTCCTTCCCTCAAGCCCAGAGGGCTAATTATAAAATAAGCAACTCACTTTTTTTTGTAGCAAGTGTATTTTTCTTCTTCTTCTTCTTCTTCTTCTTCTTCTTCTTCTTCTTCTTTGCAAGAGAATTTATTGAGCTCATTACCAAGCTTCTTATGAAGTGATTTGAAATGAGGCAACATTAAAGCATTCCAAAAAAATCCCTTGTACTTCGTCATCTTGACACTTTGTTTGAACTTGGAGCATTAATATGAAATAACTGCAGCAGGCCCATATTTTCGACTCTGTCATTTGACAGCACGTTTAAAAGCTGAAAGATGACACGATTAAGGATTTGGGTATTTTTTGTAAAAAATAAATAAATCAGCGCAGTAATTTGTAGGAGTGTCTCCGGCATTTGTAACTCTGAGAGTCTAAAGGAACAGAAGCATGAGAAACAAGTCAGGTAAAATACTTGTCACTTTCAAATAACATAGTTGTATTAATAAGATGGTGAAAGTGCTTCTGGCACCAATTCTTTCCTTTCCTTTTTCCTTTTTTTTTTAAAGGCAAGATAGAAAATTGAAAGATGTACTTCAAAGCTCCCGGAGAGTTCCATACACTGTACCTTATTAGCCTGGTTGTACCTTCTATAATCACACTATTCAATATGCATCGCCAGGGCTGACCTATTCAGGGTCATGAGAAGGCCAACATGAATATGTTTGATGTAAAGTCTCAGAGAGATTCAAAGTAAAAAAAGAAAGAAAATCTATACAGAATGACTGCATAAAATCCATGGAACTCTGGAATGCACTAAAGAATATATTTAAGTTTCATTGCTGTTTCCCTCAAACTTCTGTCTTCCATTTGTGAGAAAATAGTTAGAGTCATGAGTCCATTTTCCAAACAAGACACACTCATTCTGCCTCAGATGATGGTTTGCTAAAATTGCTAAGAGAACCCTATGATAGGTTTGCCTTAGAGTTGCCATCAATCTGGAACAGCTTGAAGGCACACAACAACAAAAGAGTTGGGGCAGGAAGACCGCACACCGGCTGCCCCAACTCTGCCCCAATGCCACCGTCACGCTGCATGCCCCACTGCACAGTGCGTGGTGTCATGGCGCTCCCTTGGTGCAACGTGTACACATGCTGCACCAATGGAGTGCAGAAGAGCCACAGTGGTGGTGGCAAGGGTGCCTTTTTGCCACTCCAGAAAGGAGCAGCATTTGCCAGCTGTTTTTGGTATGGCAAAGAGCCGGATCGGGGCCACAGCATGTGGTCATCTGTACAGCCCCTGAGTAGGATAGGATACGATACTTGGATAGAAGACCACCAACAAATACCATGTGCTATAGGCTAGATTTCAGAGGAAGGAACTAGCAAAACCATCTCTGAGTGTTCCTCGACCAAGAAGACCCTATAAAATTCATGGGATGACTATAAGTCAACAAGCAACATGCAGGCACTGATGCATACACACACACAGTGATAATGTTGGTTAGTCACCCATTCAAAGCTATATTTGCTGTTAGAAAATATAAATGCATGATTTGGATACTTCAAAAAGGTGGCAATTATCAGTGTGTCTGTGTTTGTTGCATTGTGTTTAATATTATTATCTGTCTCCTGTCGGATGTAATGTGGCATCTGGTGAAGTTTGTAATCTGATGAATCCATGAATAATCAAATCTGCAAAAGTGAAAGCTACAAATGTGGAGGGCTGACTGTAAATAAATAAAATAATAAATAAGTAGGTCACATTGGATAGCTCCATAACAGGCTGGCAAAGTATAGGACATATAAGAATGTCCACTATTTTTACCGAGAAAAATATAAGAGGAAAAATATAGTCATCACACATGCCATAATCAACACTTAACAGGAGGAACATTTAAAAAAGAACTACAACATTATTTATTATCAATATCTACATACCATCTAGAGAATTGGCAAGATAATGACTGAAAACATATTAATAAGACTAGAAGGAATCAACTGTAGCATTATACAGAAATAAATCAAACCAACTGCTTTAAGTGTAAAAATATATGATTTAATACAGCAGAGCTGAGGCAGTAAAATGTCATGCCACCCCACTGGATGTTAAGATGAAAAAGCTGTGTGAATAAAGGGAACTGACCAACTCCAATTCGCTAAGAGAAAAAATGTTAACCATCATCCCCACCCCTATACATATATGAATGAATCAATTACTCAATTTGCACAATTGGATGTTAGTGCAACCTTGAATGAATAGAAAATATTGGTTAATTAGGAGTGGATACTGAATTTTAGTCTGATTCAGCAATACGACTTTCTTAGTGTAACCATAAATTGGGCTGCCTGGGGCATATTGCACTTGGAGATTCTTGGAATAAGCTCCCATAACAAAGTAATAGTCCTCCTGAAACAAATTGACTCACAGCAGCCTGTCTCACTTCAAGTGATCTTCACTGGAACTTGCACTGGAATGTTTAGAGATGAGCAAAATAATCTGAAGGAATTTTGGCAGAGAAAAACCGACTCATTTAAAACCAGACTATCTTTTTCTAGTTAAACATTCTGTAAACCTCCTCCTACCCACACACACATTTTATAAAAATGGCTAGGGAAAATAACTCCCAAGCTGTGTTTCACTGATAACTAGGAGTACTAGGGAAAAAATGTAGCTGTAGTGCCAGGAATACTAGGCTATCGACCAAAGCAGCCAGGATTTTATATGTAAGGTTCAAGAGGGTGTAATAATAAGCCTGTTTATAACAGTACCCTCTAACCCAGACTTATGAGCTTATTTCACAAATATCTGGTAGCTTGGTTCCAAAACCTGTCTGATAATTTACTGAGTACCTTTTAGAAATATTTGATAAAAATATGAAGCCCAAAAACATTATACTAAATAGAAAAAAAAATCCAAGCTGATCAGTGGAGATAACAACAATGACAACAACAGAACATTTAGGAATACAAGCTGAAACCACATCAGGGTTTGCTGTACAGTATTTCCACTAAACACATCTGATAATTACCTTAATTATTGGTTGTGTTTGTTTCTACCAGTGAATTGCCTTATTTTACAGAAGAAAATAGGTAACTTAGGGGCCCATCCAGACTAATTGAAAAGTCTTTTGTTCCTGTCCTTTCCAATTTTATACTGGATTAAAATAACTCAAACTGGGAAGCTGGTATAAAAAGTCTATGACTGTACTGAAAACTAACAGAAAATATTCTGGAATAAAAAAAACCCATTATGGATCTCCAAAATAAAATTGGAATGGACTGGAAAAAAAGCTAAGACTTTTTGGTCTTTTAAAATCAGTCTGGATGTGCCCTTGGATTCCATTGGAGTGGAGGAGGACAGGGGTCTTTGAGGTGCCTCATCCACAGGGTCATCATGAAGTGAAGTCAACACAAGGACAGTTAAGAATAACAATATTAGAAGTGAATCTAGACAATCTGACACATTCACACACACAAAGAACCCTGTAGGAACAGGAAGTTCAGTTGAAAGAATTTTCACAAATAATTGAAAAATACTTCCAAAGAATTTTTACTCATCTCTGCTCTGTAAATTTTTAAAATCTGATACCCAGTAAACACTGTATTAGATTAAGGTAGATAGATAGACCCATAAACCTAAAGACATAGCTGTGTTAGTCTGGATCAATATGCAAAGAGATCTTGTAGAACCTTTGAGACTAACTGAGAGAAAGAAGTTGGCACAATAAGCTACTGCATCTGACTTTGAAGTTGACTCTAGTCCAAGCCAGACTGCAGAAATAATCTGTTTGAGACCACTTTAACTGCCCTAATTCAGTGCTAGGAATCCTAGGAATTGTAGTTTATTGTGGCATCAGAGCTCTCAAACAGAGAAGGCTAAATGTCTCAAATAGCTACAGTTCCCAGGATTCCCAAGTATCAAGCCAGGGCAGTTAAAGCAGTCTCAAACTGGATTATTTCTGCAGTCTGTTTTGAATCTCTGTGTACAAAAAATTATGCTACCAACTACTTCGCCTTAGTTTCAAAGGTGCTACAAGAGCCCTTTCCATCAGACCCAGTCAGACATATTTCAGAGTAAACAAACTTAAGATAAAATCATGTGATATTAATTCCCTCCTTTTTGTTTCAGCAGAAGTGACTCAGTATACAAGTGAAGTAGGAAAAGAAATAAAAATATTGCCCTGCACTAGATATTTTTGACGTTGGAAATTTGTGATTATATACAGTTGCAAGGATTATTCCAAGCCCTGAAATTTCATGGCCAAAACATGAGATTGCTGTCACAGGGGACCTGGTGATATTACAAGGAGTGGGTCCTGATTATTAAGCTTATCGCACTGTGTTCTTGGAACGTAATGAGTACATGATGAAAACGGAACGGAACTGATTTTATTGCGTGGTATGATCCTCATCGAGTTCCCGTTCTGTGCTCTGACAGTCCCTAGCCTGTTCCAAGAGGAGAACTGTAAAAATGTATCCTCAGCCATCAAGAATGCTTTCAGACCATTTGATATGATGTGTGTGCGATAATCCTACACAGTCTCAATCTGTCCTCATGTTCTGATCAGCTAATACAACCTCCTCTCCTCCTGACCTAAAACATCCACAAACTCAACTCAACTCTTCCGGTGTTGATGCAAGGAAGGTGCCACAGGCAATTTAAAAATATCTTTTTAATTTTGTAGATTGAATTGCATCATGTTTACAAAAAAAACAACAATGAATGCTCACTACCTAAACCTCTCGGTAGCATTCTTTCCAATGCAGACATAGGGGTTTTCGCAACAGTGAGCATGCACCAATGAGGGATGGTTGGGGAACTACTTTAGTGCTGGTACTGGTACAACAGTAAATTCAGTGCGATAATATGTGTTCTCATAATGTTACTATCCTGTTATCAATAGTCTAATGCGGTAACACCTGTTCCCATATCGTTACGTTCCAGGAACTTGATGGGAACATTACAGGTACTGGTGCGATAAGCTTATATGTCATTTATTATGCATGTGACATAATATTTTCAGGCATGATACATTTGGCATCAACCATGATTGCTCAAAGTATGCCACAGAAATCAAAATATCATATGTAACAAATGAAAAAAATGCATATATTATGTGTATATTAATGACTAATTACACACTCCTTTCTTGGCCATTTTTTATTCAACTGATTATGCTGCTAGAGATGTACCAGCATTTCCATTAGAAAAGAAAACATTTTTCACCACTGCTGTATTTTGAGTACTCCAGTTTAGGAGCAGGGAAGGGAAAACCTCCAGACAGATTTTGAATAAATTTTGCATCTCTTTGCTTCCCAAAGATAGGATGCAACATAAATATGTAAAATAAATTGATTCATCAGTAACTATTAACTGCACGTTCTCCACACTGCTATCAAACAAGTATCAAAAACATTCTTTAGCACTACAAATGAACCTTTTCTTTCTTTCTTTTCTGTCCTTTGTTTTCTAAATTCATACCTTCTAGAATTGCAAGTGCTTCATTTTCTTTAAATCAGGGGTAGGCAACCTAAGGCCCGGGGTCTGGATGCCCGCCACCGCCCCCCCGCCCCCCGCCATGATGATATTGATCTTGGGGTTTTCTTGGCAAAATCTCCACAGGGGGTTTGCCATGGCTTTTCTAGGGCTGAGAGAGTGTGCATGCATATTTTTTTATTTTTTAAAAATATATATTTTTATTTATTTATTTATTTATTTATTTATTTATTGTGCTTTGGCCCCCCAATTGTCTGAGGGTTGCCTACCCCTGCTTTAAATAATAGACAGGTTTGAAACCATCATGTAAAGACCATATATACTTTTCATGGGGAAAATGGTAAAAGCTATATAATGAGCCATGCAATTATTTTAGAGCAATCTTTAAATGTTTGTAGACTGGGTTGAAAAAAAGAATAACAGTTGGTAAGGGACTTCTTGAAGTAATATTTGAGTCAGTCATCATCTGAACCCTGTGATAGTTCGCCTCCTCATCATTAAATGTATAGGTTATACCCCTCCAACGGCAAAAATAATGAAAAGTTGCAGTTACACAACAAAAGGGGTGGAGTTACCCCTCATTTATTTATGATTGTAATGTGATCTAGTTATACCTTTGTTACTGGGGAAAGGAATTAATTGCAAATTCTGAACTCTGCATTGCAATTACAAATTCTAAGCTAAAGCAGCAACAAACATTTTCCTTGTCTTCTCCTTCTGGCCCATGACTGGAAGCTGGAGTAAGAAGGCTAGCAAACAGACAAACAGAAATGGCAAGAATAATTTTATTTCATTTAAAAAAAAATAGGATAGGTAACAACAGCATTAATAAATCCAGAAATCTATGACAAATTAGATCAGGGTATCAGAATTAATAAAGTTCAAATTCTTAAGGTAGCTCTACTTACACACACATAGAGAGGACTGAACTGTTCTATGGTTCTATTATAAGAAATTCTGAGTGCAAAGTGTAAATGCAGAATAAAAATATAACTGATGATGATGATTGTGTTTTAAATTTTCATTTTGACTACAGGGTCTGTCTGTCCTGTTTTCAGATGCACACCAGGGGGACTTTCCAATTCTGTTTTCCTTTAAAAATGTGTCATAGGAACTCGTCTCTTTTCTACCCAAGAAGTCGTGTTTCACACTACTGGCCAACACTCCACCAACAATGAAATATCTTATATCAAGGATTAGTACATTGGGGAACAGTGAATGATATTTCATCCTTTTGCCCCACTACGATCATCCTTTTGCCCCACTAGGATGTGACTATCGTTGTTCATTTATTTTATATATACCACAGACACTCCGCAGTCCATTTTTACCTTAAAGTAAAATATTGAGAGTAAATGTTTACACATTTTATTTTTAACTTTGGCATACATAGTGCTAGCAGCATAATGGGCCTGAAGGAAGGAAAATAGGATTTGGATTAAAAAAAAAAAGAAATAATAAACTCATATTTCCACTCCAACCAGTAGATGTCTTTGACACCTCAAAGAGCCGAAAAGCATTAAATCCAGTCAGGAAGTTCTACAATAGCATTGCCAAAGAAAGGGTAGTGATCTCTGATTTATACCAACTACTTGCCAGTAGCTTATCCAAGTCAGAGAAAGCAAAAGGTTGTTTATGATTAGAAAGATTAATACGCTTTTCAAGTCAATGGTAGAAAATGATTCCACCAATCCATGCACACAAATGTTGGCTCCACCCTACTGGTTGGTAACATGAAAACCCTGGGTGAGTTATTATGCCACCCTGATGAGCATTAACTCTGATCCAAGTGGCACTGCAGTTCTTTCCAAACACAGAGGGCTTCCCTAATAGCTTTACTTCAAAGCAGGGAAAATATTTTAATTTGATTGGCTTTTTAAAAAATACGACTGTTTACCCACATTTCCATGTTTCTTCCTGGGTGATACTGAAAGAACATGATTGTTAAAAACATGCAGAGATAGTGAAATGGACAGATTTGCCTATTAGAAAAGAGTGCTTGACAAGCTCAGCTCTTGATAACCGGGGCTAGAGTTCTTGTGTAGCCAACCATATTTGAATTACGATTACCACCTCTTTTTTGCATCTTTAACAGGTCCTCCCCATGCTAGCACCACAGTGCCCTATGAACTGAGCTGGTGGAGGTAGGTGAAACATTCATTTTGTTTATTTTTGTTCAAAATCTAGCAACATCTTGAAGAATTTACCAAACTCTTGCTGTCAAGATTTTTCAAGAATTAATTGCAAAGAGTGAAACTGGTCAATTTGCTAGTTTCATTCTTCCTACTTCAGATTGAAGCTGCATCTACACTGCAGAATTAATGCAGTTTGACATCGCTTCACCTGCCATGGCTCAGTGCCATGGAATTCTGGGATTTGTAGTTTTGTGAGATATTTAGCTTTCTCTATCAAAGAGCTCTGGTGCAAAATCAGGACAGTTGGACCATGTGTTCTCATGCCATGATTTCACTGTAGCTGTTATGGCAACAATTGCAGAACCCTGGGTTTTGTAATTTGGTGGAGACACTAGAATTCTGGCTGAAAATTCTAAGTACCCCTGCCAAATCCCAGAATTCCTTGTGATGGAATCAAAGCAGTTAAAGTGAAACCATAGCTTTAAGACTGGATAGTGTGAAATGGTACCCTGATAAATTTCAAGAACCCTGCTTGGGGTGGGTGGGGAGAGAGCTGTGCCTATTAAAGGACGTTATCACATGGGGCCTAAAGCAGTCCCATCCCCGTCGCATCCCCGTCCCATTGCGGTTCCTTTTCAATCCAGAACTTACCGGCATACAGAAAGCAGCATCATTCCGGTATCATTCTGGTCGCGGCAAAATGTAATTCCCAAAGAAACTGGCATTCAAAAGAACAGGGATGATGCCGGATGATGCCACAATGGGACGGGGATGGGACAGGGATGGGTGCGACGTAGTGTGAACACACGGGGAAAGGAAGCGCAATGGGATGGGGATCCGACGGGGATGGGCGGGGCTTCTCTGCGACGTCGTGTGAAGACACAGGGAAAGGAAGTGCAATGGGACGGGGATGCGACGGGCATGGGACTGCTTTAGACCCCGTGTGATAAGGTCCAAAGAATGATCATCTCTTCTATCAGATAAATGGAACTGTTGAATTCCAGGCCACTGTAATCATAAATAAGATTGTACTTAGTTTAGTCACTCTAGCAAGGTTTTGCTAATGTAACTTCATGTAGATCCGAATGTTAGCTTCTAATCTAGAGACAAGAAACAGGGTTAGTGGAAAGTTTTTGCCTTCATCCGGGGCTCACTGGCTGGCAAGTATAGGCAAGCAGATACTGGATGAGATGGAAGTTTAGGGTGACCTTGGAGAGGTTTTATGACTGTACTCCTATGACTGTACTTAATGAACCAATAATTCAGGTCATTTCTGAAGTTCCTTTCATTGCACTGAGACTCAGCTCGACTCTCTCAACAGGTGTGCAGCCTCTTTAATTTTCCTGATACCTGTTTCCAGCTTCCTCTCACCTTAACTTCTGCCTGAAGAATAGTGCTGAGCAATCCACCAAGCATAGTGTTCACATAATTAGCTTCCTGTGCTTCCGCCGGCTGCGACAAGTACCAGCTCTTGTGCTGTATAAGAGATCATTACCCAACTTATTCACTCTTCCCAACTGATGTGATACAGAGTCATTGCTTTGGCAAGCCAAAGGCAGGAAGAGCCAGAGGATTTTGAAGGATTTTTTTTAAAGTGCCATTAAATAAGCTGAATAACATCAAACAGGCAGGCATATCTATTTATCCCAATACTGGGCCTGTACTTGTAATGCTCTGAACTGTCTAATTCATTAAGTAGACTTCACTAAGCACAACTTGCCCTACAATGAAGAAATTGGGACATTTTGTTCTATGTTGATGTTGTTGTTGTTGTTGTTATCCCACTCTTTTCCAAAAACTGAGACCCAGAGTGGCTCACAATATTAAAGAAACAGTGCAGTTAAAAGTACAGCCAGTGTGATGTAGTGGTCTGAGTGCGAATGCTGGACTATCACTGGAGACCAGAGTATGATTACCCAGCTTGGTCACAAAACCCACTGGGTGATCTTGGGCAAGCCACACTCTCTCAGGAGAAGGCAATGGCAAATCTCCTCTGAACAAATCTTGGCAAGAAAACCTCACTATAGCTTCATCTTAGGGTCACCATGAGTCAGAAACAACTTGAAGGCACACAAAAACAACAAACAGTTCAAATCATACAAAAGTGATGTGCTAACATAGAATTAAATTATTACAAAATTATAATAAAATTATTATTATATTCTGTTTTGAGTTACTGCAGGTCCCACACTGGGAGAAAAGCAGGATATAAATTAAATACATGAATACACCCACCCACCCCTTTACTCTCTTACCTCACCTCTTTTACTCTGGTTAGTACAGGGGACATCAGGAACAGAACCTTAGAGCAGAGATTCAAACTGAACCATCCATGCCTGCCACTGATATTGCAGAAAAGGGATCCATTAACAGAACTGGATCAGAACCATAGCAAAAGGAGAAGGTTAAAGTTCCCTATTCTTCCTTGCTTGTGTGCTGACCCAGATTGGAGATGCTGCCTTTACATCCATTCAGGATGGGATTTTGTATCCCATTGTTGCATTATACTGGCACAATGGTCTGTTAGTGGCACATACTGGAAGTGATGGGGTGGCCAAAAAAACAACAACAAAAAACTATTTCTATTTTTTAATAAGAAATAGTTTTTTACTAGGTCCTGAACTGCTCCAGAGATGGCTTACACAACATCATAGGAAACAGCAAGTCCAAGTATCACTCTGCAAAAGGTCAAGACATTATGAATCCCCACATTAACCTAATTCTACAGCCAACAAGTCTGCAGCCTCAGTCTATAAATCCCAACTGGCATCATGGCCTATACTGCAGACATCATTGGGCCTAATTTGTTGAAATATGGGTGGGTTATACAGTCAAAGGAGAAATGTAGAGATGTGTGTGTGTAGGTTTTCTCATGGGAACAGTTTTTACTTCAACACAAAGAGAACTCAACAGCAGGTGGATTAGAAGTCAAAACAGAGTACAGATTCAGCCTTGGAAATAGATAGCAATACATCAACGCATGAGCCCATGGGAAGGTCATCATATGGGGGATGAAGGACAGCTAGAGGCCGGGTTAAAACACATCATACAGGCATTATCCAATCAGCATAAGGTTAACACCCAGAAGGTGGAGTATGGGAAGGGCCAAGAGTTTCCTTTGTTCGGTTTTGTTTATATATGCAAGCACTGTGTTTGTGAGTGTGTGGTTAGCTATGGAGTTAGTTTTGGGTTTTAGCTTTTGAGTATGCTTATACTTGGAACTGCTTTTACAGTGTAACTGTAACTCCTGGATCAGGAAACATAGATCTGTAACTTTTCTATTCTACAACATCAGCAAGATGTGATCCTTTGGTGGATTGTATATTTCTTATTTACTTTATGGAACAATAAAGCTTTACTTTAGATCTACAAGTGTCTGCATGCTTTTAGCATGGAAAAGGCTGAAGGAGGAAACTATTCTCAATACTCTGCTGCAATACACACCACACCCAAATATCAACAAAATTGTAGGATTTTTATATTACCAGATTGAATATATTTTTACATATTTTACAAATAAAAGCAGGGTCACACGTATCAGAATATGGTCAAGATGGCAAAAGTGAAGGAGAAGGAGAGCAAACAAGTGAAGGAGAGGTTGCAGCAGTTTGCTTTTGTCTGAGCCTATTGGGAAGGGGATAACGCTGTCCCTCCTCTTCCCCTAGTTAGTTAATTGAATGCAAACTACTTCTGCACTTTGGGCTCAGTTTGCATCAATTGAAGTAAGATAAGGACATGACAAAGTGTAAAAGTGGAGGGAGGAGAGAAAAACTGGGACATTTTAGAAGTAGCTGAAAACATTGGACCACAGAGGATTAATCAGTCTCATCCCTGCCAAACCAGGGCAGTTGGAGTGTATGTCCTTATGCCATGATTCCACTGTAGCTGCCTTGGCAACAACTGCAAAATCCTAGGGTTTGTCATTTGGTGGAGACACTAGAACTCTTGCTGAAGCTTCTAAGTACCCCTGCCAAAGCAGCAAATCCCATAATCCCATAGGATGGAATCATGACAGTTTAAAGTGAAACCATAGCTTTAAGGCTGTATGTATAGTGTGAAATGAGTACCTGATACATTTCAAGAACCTGCTTCAGTGGGGATGTTGTCTAGATTAAACTTAATAACCACTGGCTTGTTTGTTTCTTTGTTTTAGTAGTAGTAGCAACTCAAAAGTACCAAATGTAATCCTGCAAGAGCCTGGTACTTACCTTTGGAATTCCTGAACTTAGGGCCTCTGCAGACGGGCGGCCATGGGCAGCCCCAAGAAGCTGCTACACACCTCGGCCCCAATCCACTCTTTTTCCAGCCCTGGAAGGAGTGCTAAAATAGTGCTCCTTCCACAAGGCACGGAAAGGGCATCGCAAGAGGCAGTGCGCGCCTTTTTGGCGTCTCTTCCAGCTCAGCGTGTCTGGATGCTGAGCTGGAAGGACATCATTGGAGTGTCCTTCGTGTGCAACAATGGGCACTCCGATGACGTCCTCAGAAAGGGGTTGGGGTGCCCAGTGTCCGGCTGCCCCTCCCCTTCCTGGGATTGAAGACGGCACTTTGCACCATCTGCAAAGGGGGTTCTAGAATAATAATACAAATAAAAGCATCCTTCCTAATACAAATAAGAGCAGTGATTTTCTCCAAGACCGGGGGGGGGGGGGAATAACTTAGGGCCAATGCAGATGGCCCATAAGGGGTGGCTCTGTACCGCCCCTGGGAGCAGCGGATTGGGGCCACAACAACCACACACCACGGCTGCGATCCTCCTTTTTGCCATCCCCAAAAGAGCAGAGTCGGGGCAGCCAGCATGCGGTCGCTCCACCCCAACTCCACCCCAGGCTGGCCTAAAGTGCCGGTCTGCATCCCCCCTTAATTACTCCCTCTCCACCATCTGTACCACCATGGCAACTGTTTGCATTTTTAAATCTTCACATTACTTCCATTCAGGAATTTTATATTATTTCAATTCTGATACAGGTTGAGCATCCCTTATCCAGAATTCCAAAATCCAAAATATTCCTAAACTTTTTTCATCAGTGGCTGAGACAGTGACTCCTCTACTTTCTGATGGTTTAATGTACACAAACTTTGTTTCCTGTACAAAATTGTTTTTAAAATGTTGTATAAAATTACCTTCAGAATATGTGTATAAGGTGTACATGAAGCATAAATGCATGTTTAGACTTGGGTGCCATCCCCAGGATATTTCATGATAAATATATATGCAAATACACATATTTCAAAATGCAAAAAATAAAAATAAAAATCTGAACTACAGAACACTTCTGGTCCCAAGCATTTTGAATAAAGGATGTTCGATCTGTATTAACTTTTGCTGTAGTGGTGGTTGATAAGTTATGATGGTTTTGTTCTGGCAACAATCATGAATTATTAAATGGCAAATGAAAGAATTATTTTTAAAAGAGAGAGCCTTAAATACCTCGTGGGAAAGTAGTAATCATCAAACACCCAAGATTTTTCTATCTCTTATTTCTGGAAAGGTGGTGAAATTGTGCAGAAATTATGATTTGGTTAGTGAAGAATAAAAGAACTCATTATGAGGGTGTTTTTCCTTTGCCTTTAAAGTTTTATTGCCCACAGAGTCCTGTAAAAACAAGGTTTTTCTGTGTATTTCAACCTTTTAATTGCCAGGTTCAAGTCTGTTACACAAACTGTGTTAATTGGTTATGGAGAATTCCCTTATCAGTAAGTGTAGAAGCGGCCTGTTTTGGAAACCCTCATAAATCAAAGGAGACAAAGTGAAGAGCTGGAATTAGGTAAGGAAACAAATCATCTGGAACCTTCCAAACTATGATTTCATCAGCAAACTATAGTAGACATAACAGAGCATGTCTGATCAGCAGATTAGGGGAATAAAGAAAGACAAACAGAAATGCAGGTGCTGTGGAAACAACTGAAAGCAAAGTAGGAGTTTAGCCTTCCCATGCTTAACCGTGGGTGCTACTCTCACTAAGAAGGATTGACAGAAGTGCAGGGAAGTGTCACATCTTTTTACATATCTACCCTGTGTAATATTTAAAACACAATAGTTAAAAACCTGTTTCTAAATAGTGGACTGTTTACTGAAAGCTGTGTTCACTTCATTAAAAAAAAAACTTGCCAAAATTTGCAAACTTCTTCACAATCAAGCCAGAAAGAACTTGAGAAAAGACAGGTAGATATTGCAATGTTGAAAAAAGCAAAACTGGCAGATAGATTCATTCAGGGAGAATGTTTTAAATGCCTACTTAATTTAAAAAATGTGTTTGAATACTTGTACTGTATATTCAGTTGTATTTGTGGCTGACTTCAAATATTTATTTATTTATTTATTTATTTATTTATTTTGGCTCTCATTTTTAGGAGTTTTGTGCCAGGCAGGTACAACTTGATCTATTCTATGGTGAGAGCAGTTGGACCTATTGAATTTGTCTAGTGCAGATAGGTGAGCATTTTTTTTTTCATAAAAGGGATAGACAGAACTTGATGTTTATTTATTGTTGTTTTTCAAACAAAATGTAGGGAGGAAAGTACCTGGCAGATTTCTCCATCCAGTGGTATTGAGATGGTATCTTTTTCCTCCTACACACAGAAAAATCTGCTATTGTATTAAAAAAATTAAATTAAAATTAATTTAATTTAAGAGATACAAAAGAGATCAAAAGAAGACAAGGGAATGATTGGGATTTCTTCAAAATGCATAACATCCAAAACTTCCCCAGAGCTTTGTAGCCATTACTGTTCTTTCCTATGTTACTTCCTGGCAAATTTTCATTATTTTTTAAAAGTTGAATTTTGCTTCTTTTTCTCTTTTTCAGTCCCTCCTTACACTTCTCATGTCTGAAGATGAGTGAGATTTGAACCTTCTGACTTAGGAAAAGAGATCTTTTTGGTCAGTCTGAAATGTATCTTAGGGGGGTTGCAGACTGCCAGAAATAGTGCCAACTGAGTCCACTTTTAGGGTTAGGATTAGTGCTAGGGAATCATGGGAATTGTTTTTTTCCTGAGACATTGAGTCTTCTCTGTCAGAAAGCTCTGGTGCCACAATAAACTACAGTTCCCATGATTCCCTAGCCCTAACCCTAACCCTAAAAGTGGACTCAATTTGCACTATTTCTGGCAGTCTGCAACCCCCCATAGTCAGGAAGAAAAAATGTCTGACCATACATGAAAAACTTCAGGAGGACAAGAAAAACAGACTT
Source organism: Phrynosoma platyrhinos (assembly GCA_020142125.1). NCBI lineage: Eukaryota > Metazoa > Chordata > Lepidosauria > Squamata > Phrynosomatidae > Phrynosoma > Phrynosoma platyrhinos. The sequence continues at coordinate 276,450,989 of CM034701.1, read as the reverse complement.
CATATAGAAGTTGTCTCTTTTTGACACCTGGTCAAGACATGGCATTTTATTAAAACCTTCTGGGGCAAAATATACTTTTTAAAGTACTTTAATTGATTTTAAAAATCTCTGTCAATAATTTAAAGTTGTTTTAATTTGAAACACTGTTTGAATGTTTCGTATGTTTTTAATTTTGTTTGAATCACTAGTAAATTTTAATTTAGACTTGCCTACATTGTTTATACTGGTTTATCTTTTTTGCTGCTGTGAAATCTCATGATAAACAGGCAGGATAAAAATATTTTAATAAAGAAATAAATGAAATAATGATGTGCCAATTTCACTTCAAGCCATACCAGTTTGCACAGGTTGGTAAATCGCATACATTTTCCCCTCATTGTGGAGATTTCTATACATTGATTTTTGTTTCAATGGGAAATTCAAGTCCATAGGTAGTGGGCCCAAATGATGTTTCTGTTGGAAATAAAGAGGATCTTTGATGTAGTAAATCCAAGGCCACTTTTGATCCTATGGCAGAACAACTTGTTCCAATGCCAGGATATCTACTAAGGGCAGCCACAGAGTGAACATGAGGGGTGATGGCCCCACTGATAAGGTCCAGTCTACCTTAAAGCCTGCATCTTCTTCCCATCATCCTCTCAGATTCAGCTAATGAGGACAAACAAGAGAGCCTTCTTGGTGGCTGCTCCTAGGCTTTGGAACTCCCTTCTTTGGGAGGGTTGATCTGCCCTCCGTTGCTTTCATTTTGCTGGTAGGCAAAAACTTTCCACTTTAATCAATGGGGATAGAAGGATATGCAGTTTTTAATATGCAAAATGTCTTGTGTTTCATTTTTTAAGTTAATGTCTTTAAACTTGTGTACTCCATATTGCTTTAGATGTTCTGTTTTAATTTATATTGTAAGCCACTTTTGAGTCTCATCTGGGAGAAAAATGGAATATAAATCCAATCCTCCCTCTGCCCAGTCCACTCCTGTCCTTAGAGCAGTACTTGTAAGTGTTTTAGAAATACATGTATTTTGTTTACAAATACATTTAATTTGTTTTACAAATACAATCTTCCAGTGTCACCCCAAACAGAGCCTTCCCCTTCCTCTCCTAAAAAAAACATTTAGGAAGCAAAGTAGATGTGATGGGCTGAGTATCTGCTGATTCTCCTAGCATCCAGCCACAGAGTTGGTACACAAGGTGTGCCTAATGCCTGCACTCAAAAGCAAAAATATATTTTCCCCCTCTCCTTTCTTTGCATTTTATGGTTTCTCACTAGAAAGGAAGAAAGATACGCATTCCCTCTCCACCATTCTTGAAACCAAGGAGAAAGATCACTCTCCCTCTATAATAAAGGAACTGTGCTGAACAGAGGCTGTCAGTGATAAACTCATATACACAGGCTCCAGGTTCTTTTCTTTCCTCAGAGGCTATCAGGAAAATTTAATCAGCCCTTTCTCTTCACATCAATCATGGAAAATGTTTCTATAGTAGGAATACTCCGCATTGCAATTTTCTTATGCCCATCACTACACACACTTGATGTCTAAGTGTTTCTTTTTCAGAGAAAACTGCCCACTTGCCATCATAGGGTAAGATCGGTTTTCGGAGGTCATGAAGAAAAGAGCATACTTATGATGGAGGAGAAAATGAAATGAGTAGTGACAAGTACCATTGGATTGCCAGACACTCCCTGCCAACTCCTCATCCATGGAAAAACTCACCAGCCAGGTTTCTATCTATTATCAACCAAGTGCAGTGTTTTCTTACATACACTAAATTATGTAGTGCCTTTAAACAAAGCAGGGACAAGAGCAGAATATAAATAAGATGGAAAAGGCTGCAAGAAGTGCTCCAGAAAGACAAGAGGATGGCTCCAGCAGACACAATCATTTACCCAAATTAATCATAAAATGAAATGATATTGGAATGAGGGCTGAGGTGAAACTAGTTGCTGTCACTGTTTTGTATCAGTATTTTGGCAGTGGCAAAACAAATCCTCTGTTTTTGACACTCCTTCTGAACGTGTTCATGCATTCATTGAAACTGTCCTCATTTGCCAGTGAAGTCTCAGACAGCCAAGTCCAATTGGCTATTTATCATCATAACACCATCATGTATACTCTGTAAGATTCCTGGTTAGTCACCTAACAGAGTGTCTAATTCGAGAAGGACAAAAATGTAACTAGGGGTGTATCTACATTGTAGAAATAAAGCAGTTTGACACCATTTTAACTGTCATGACTCTATTCTACAGAAAATGGGAAATATAGTTGGTAAGACATCAAAGTTCTCTGACACACCAGACTGAATACCTCACCAAACTACAAATCCCAGGGTTAAAGTACTGTCAAACTGCTTTATTTCTGAAGTGTGGCTTCTTATCCATGTAGCCAGAGTCAGCAAGAAAACTGCATTGTTGTCAACATTTCCTGAAATGGAAGAAACACATTTTTGGCCATTTTTTTAAAAAAAAATTATTGTTAAAAGAAAACAATATACAATATAAACAAAACACCATGCATTATATAACTACAGTATAAACATTGACAAATAATGTCTCCCCCATCCCCCACCCTAACATAAACAGCACAACAAGAAGAATTTTTTCAAATATTTTCAGATTTTTCAAACCTGCAGAGTTGATGTTGCTAAACAAAATGATATTAAATCCAGTCAAGATTAAGGTGCCATTAATTAGATAAACTACTACTTCCCTCCAGAGGTGGATGTTTTGCACTTGTTTAAAAGAGAAAAATTCATGGTGTGGGAAGACATTATTTCTAGCTGCTTGAGCATCAATAGAGGCCAACAATGCTTCAATTCAGCAATAAATAAACTGTGGAGATTTCTGATATCACCAAACATGGGCATGGTCTTTCATGTATTAGCTATGTCTCAGTTGAAATGTCCTGTACATGGTGCCTGGCTGCACCTGAATATTCCTTGGAAATATATTCCACAAGTATGTATTTTGCCTGTTGCCACACTGCAGAATGAATGCAATTTGACACTACTTTAACTGTCATGGCTCCAACCTGTGGAATCCTGGGATTTGTAGTTTCTTGTGGCACCAGTGCTCTATGACAGAGAAAGCTAAATAGCTCACAACACTACAAATCCCTGAATTCCATAGCCTTGAGATATGGCAGCTAAAGCAATGTCAAACTGAATTTATTCTGCAATGTAGATGCAGCTGTTACTTCCAAGTGTGAAGCAAGAGACTGTTTATCACCTTTAAAGCTCTAAATGGCTTGGCACCAAGATACTCAATGATCTTACTAGTTTGTATTAAACGTGTTTTAATGATGAATCACTGTGATAATGTTTTTTCATATTTTATAAGCCACTTTGAGCAATTGCTTTGGCTGGGAGACCAAAAAAAAAATGGGGGTATACATTTCTTGAACACATAAACTTCAGTTTAATCCCAGGACCGTATTCCTTATCATCTATTTAGTTAACTACATAATCTCTCCTGGCCTGCTCCACCACTTCAAAAAAACAACAACCCTTTAACAGAAACATCATTCACACATGCTCTGATTGCTGACACAATGGACTTCCTTCTTCCCATCCAACTGATGAAAGGTAAAGTAGGTTGTGGGGGAGTTACAGTTGCCAACAGAATGAATGCTGATACCTGGTAAAGTAGGGAGAGGAATGGGTATGTTCATGACAATAGTATCCCAGTTGTGACTAAGGTCCTGTCTACATTGGCCAGGATACTCCAGGTGCAACCCAGAACATCCTGGCCCCAGAACTGCCCTGATCTCCCCCCATTACCTCAGGCCCTCAATTCTGACACTGTGTGTCTATTTGCATGTGCATTCCACTCTATTGCCTGTTTCTGAGATCAGAACAAGGTACCCAATCTCACATGGCTGGGCACTCCATTCTTACCTCAGAGTGACTAACATATGGCAGTGGCGCCCACGCCAGGTGGCACCATGCGACATGGCACCATGTGACATGTTTCAAACAACAGCCCAGCATCAGAACAGAGGATCCAGATCTTCCAGGAGCAAATAGGAACTAATTTTAATGAATTATAAGAGGGGTATACCCCAGGTTTGACACTGAATGGGCCAGACATTGACCAATCTGCCCACACCAGGCTTGAGCTTTGGGCCATACATTGTCCAGACCCACACCAAGAGTGAGGCATGTTTGATTGGCCCATGCAGAAAGAGCCTAAGTAGCAATCATGCATACAGAACAGTTATGGATGGATAAATCTAGGTAACTGTTCCATATTTATAATCACTACTTAGTCACAATTTTAACACTATTGCCACCATCATAACTTTATCCCCAAACCACTTTATTGAGCATCAGCTACGTTGGGAGAAGGAAGCACATTCTGCCAGTAATCAGAGCATGGATGAATGATGTTTCTGTCAGATGGAGGGTCTTAGTATACTGAACCAAGTAGCTGATAGAAATACTGACCCAGTTTTCGGTTTTTGAACAGAACTCTTTGTCTTAACAATTCTGTGCTCCAGCATTCTGTTTCACCAGGAAGATATCAAAAGCATGTTGCCAAAAGTAGACATTACATTCAAAGCGATCCTGTGAACATTTCTGTAGGAACATTTCATAATTTTCTTGGTGTACTAATGAAATAGAGCCTTGATCTGCTACATTGATTATGTGACTCTTATAAAAATGAGATCAATTTACTCCTTCAGATAGATTACAAACAAAGGCTAATTGCTTTCTATGAAATGCAATGGCATATTCAATCAGGCATTTAGTGAAAAACAGATTTGGGTAATAGTCCAATTATATGGAGTGAGATTTTTAGCCAACTCCAGAAATTTCTGTTGTTGATAGTTTGAATGTGTAGCCCCTGAAGAAGGCCAAACAATAATATAAAGGCCAAAACGCATTGGGCTTTTTAACAAAACACAATATTTATAAAACCTTTTTGAAAGAATAAAATCCAACCACCAGTAAGCACATAAAGACTTATTTCTTCTTTTGCCTGTGGATATGAAACGCAGTGGCATTTTCAATGAGAAATTTAGTGAAGAATCGATTCCCTCCCCTTGTCCTTGGAGCAGAATATCTGTTGACATCCTACCTTCCCTATTTATTTCCAAATGTGTAACTCAGGCCCAAAACACATGGGGGAAAAAGAGTGGCTTCCGGCTGCTTTGGGGGTGTGGCATGCAGATGGCACATGCCACCATATTGGCTGGAAATTACTCCACAGCCATCTAAAGCAGTCTGAAGGCAGCCAGAAAAGGAGAGGCAAAAAGCTGCTACTTGCCAGCAGCCCATCCAGGGCTGCAGTAGCAGCCGGCTTTGGGACTGCAGCATCTGGTCACTGTGGTCTGCCGCTGATCGGGGGCCAACTGGGGTTGGAATGACCGGAGGCTGCTTCAAGCTACTGGTCTGCTTGAGCCCTAAGTCATGTATCCTGGCCTGACCCCCAACCCAGCCCCAAACTCAATTTATCAGGCAGCAGCTGCATCAACCAAATGTTTGTTCAACTGGTAACTGAGGTCCAAGGAGGATGCAAGTGGGTGAGGCTGTGACATTCATAAGCATAACATCTGTCTTAAGTCCTTGTTGCAGCCTCACCCACTGGGCAGAGGGGCAGAAAACACTGTCTTCCTTATGCCCAATTACCAGCTGAACAGCTCCACCCAGTGCAGCTACTGGCTATTAAACTGGGTTTGTGGCACATTTATTATCATGGTAACATGGCCACAATCATAACTACCTAGTGATACTAAATATGGAGGAGTTGCAAACCCATGATTCTAGATTATGAATCTGTAACTGTGGTATAGAATGCCAGTCATCTTTCTTTCTTTTAGTCATCCTTCCTTTCTTTCTTAGTGTTATGCTGGATTCCTTGTTTAACAATGATAGTCTCTGGTGAAAGGAAGTTGAGGAATTTGATGATATGCAGAAAACCAATTAAATAGCTTGCTATTCTGATTGCCATGTGAACAATAGAACAGAGTATGAAACTTCTGGTCATTCTAATCATTTTGACTAGAATGATGCATCACTGAGCAACAGAATTTTTCTTGTGGGATTTTCCCTGTCCCACATAATTTAAGAAAAGATGGAGCACATTTGTCTTAAAACAGTTCATATGAGCTAGTGTGTAAACTTGTTCTTGAGTCTCGCAACCATTTGTAAAAGCATTTGGGCAGGTTTCAAGGCCAAAGATTTATTAGAAGGCTTGAATAGGCTTTACAAGCTTCTGAGCAAAAATGTCTTCCATTATCTTGTACCAGACAGTTTCTATTGAGAAGATTTAAGCTGCAATTCACTGTACTCGTAATTTAGAATAGGCCTAGCCTTTTACAGGGATTGTCAATTGATTTTGTCAAGATGGGCTGCAAATAATCAGAAATGATCAGTTAATATCTTAGAAATGCATTCTAATGGTCAAACTACATGATGTTACTTCTACATATGCAGCTATATTCCTGCTAACCACCACCCCCTGAATTATGGGCCTCGGCAGATGACTAATAGAGTCGTATTGGAGGCCAGGAAGAGGAGGGGCAGCTGCACGAGCGGCGCCCCTTCCTCTTCCCGAGGTTGCCCTCAGAGCTGCCGGCCGTCCGCATGGCCGGCGCTCCCAGGGCAACCTCCCGCCGCAGCGTCCGGACACGCTGCGGCGGATAAGTCAGGGAAAGTGCACCCTACGCGTTTAGGGTGCACTTTCCCTGACTTATGAAAGGAGCTCTGATTTAGCGCTCCTTTCAGAGGCACTGACAGTGCGCCTCGGTGCGGCTGCCGCGGTCCTGCGGCGCACCGTCCCAGGGCGTCTCCGACACCCTGGTCTGCTTAGGCCCTATATTGCTACAATCCCCATGATCTCTGTAACCACTGCATCTATTGAAAGTGCACTTCCAAGAGGTCATTCACACATCAGTTTTTTTACTGGACTGATGTGAATATCCTCACTCACTTATTCTGGTTTTGTTATTCACACTTTGAAATGGCATCCATCTGCATCTCTTCAGGATTTTAGCGGGAGCTGATGGCTGAGGAAGGGGGGCTCCCCATTGCTGTTCCTGGGCTTGTCCTCTGGGGTCTGTGGGGGAGAACATGCCACTTTCCTCCTGGGAAGCCACCAGAAGCCACTCGTAGCAATCATTGGAAGTGTGCAGGGAAAGAGGAAGAGGAAGAGCATCTCCTCATGAAGCCAACCAGTCAGAGCCTTGCCCCACCAGCAAGTAAACAATGGGCCTAAGCAGACTGCCAGAAATAGTGCACATTAAATTGAGGCACTGCCTTGGCTCAGTGCTAGGGAATCATGGGAACTGTAATTTATTGTGGCACCAGAGATCTCTGACAGAGAAGGCTCAATGTCTCAGAAAAAAATGCAATTCCCATGATTCCCTAGCACTGAGCCAGGGCAGTGCCTCAATTTAATGTGCACTATTTCTGGCAGTCTGCTTAGGCCTAATGTGAATGTATTCTGGTATTTCACCCCCTTTAAATTATCTAAAATGAACAAGAACTCTAGTAGTAAATGTTGGAAATGTTGAAAATCAGTGGGTATATTTTATCACATGTGGTGGGGCTGAAAAAATGCACAAATGTATTGGCAAGCTATACATGTAAAAGTAAAAGAAATATTAAATATGGAAATACCGCTGGATCCTAAAACGTATTTAATAGGAATTATTACAGATGAAAAAAATAGAAAAGGAGTGTAGAAAACTCTTATTTCATATGACAACAGCAGCAAGGTTAGTTTATGCAGGCAAATAAAGCTTCCCCAAGGGTTAGAACCTGAAGAGTGAAATTATATGACCTCATGGAAATTGACAAATTAACTTATTTGATAAAGAAGATCTTAGACGACTTTAATAAGGAATGGAAACCATTGATAATATACTTTCAACAAGACTGTGGGACAAGTTTTGTAATATGACTGTAATAGTCTATTACTGGTGTACACATATATCTTCATAGAAGACTAAGAAAACATGGATATTAGGGTTTTAAACAAATAGTATTAATAAGGCATATTAAGTCAAGAAGTATAAGGACAATAGGGATATAAATACTTTTCTGAGGTAGAATGAGAAGCAATGGTGAAATGAATACTTGAAAGACATGGAACTATGTTACATTAGGGAATGTTAGTGGTAATGTTTGTCTAGTATGGGTTAGTTTTGTAACGTGTGTTATTTTTCCTTTGGTCTTTTTTATTTAATTTTTTGTCTCTTTTCCTTTGTATGGGATATAATTAGTTATTTATGTTTATTAATTTCAATGTTATATTGTATATTTGTTTTAATTAATAACATTTATTAAACTATAAAAAAAAGCCAGTGTGAATGTATACAAAACCTGTTCAAGGTATGCTTAGGGCTTGTTCCCACTATGAATTAAACCGATTTGATGATCGGTTTATATGTGCCTTGTTCACACTGGAAATGATTTCAGATGTGACTGCAAACAGTGGTGAATCGAGGTCAAGTAAGGCAAATGCAAAATAATTACTTTTTTAAAAATGGATCATTTGGTGTTTCTTTTGAAAAGAATTGCTTTGCAAGCATGTTCAACAAATGGGAATGATGTTTGTATCTCAGTCGCATTGTACTGGAGGGGAGGGACTATGGAAATGGATTGGCAGAGGGGTGTAACCCATCCCTCCCCTAGTTTTGGGGAAATCTACCCAGGTGCCAAAGTTAAGAGTTCAAATCCTGTGCAGGGAGAGGAGGAAGATGCCACTGCCACATTTGCTAAATTCCTCCTTCCTCCTCAAGTCCTCTCCCCACCACCCAAAATCATCAGGTACCTCTTACCTCACAGAAACAGCAGCGCAGCCCAAGAGGCAACCCAAAGCCCCCAGCTCCAAGAGCCCTTGCAAGTCATGCCAGCTAAAGGAGAGGAGCTGCACGAGAAGCAGCAATGGCTGCAACAGCCACCCAAGTCCAGCCAAAGTGTTGCTGCCTGGCTCTCTCTCCTATAGAGAAGCAAATGAATGCTTCTCTGCCACACTCAGAATTTTGGAATCTCTCCTGGTTTGAAATGGAGGACCTGTCCTAGAAAAGAAGGACACCTGGGGAGGGGAAGAAGGGCTCCTGAGGTCTAAGTCCCTGGGTTGCTCTGGTGGCTGTGCTTTGAGGGGTACTTTTGGGGGGAAGTGGGCTTAGTGGATACTCCCTTTTCATCCCCCTTTTGGGTCAAGGCAGGGTGACCATGCACACCCTCCTTTTCCAGGACCCACCCTTCATTTCAACCTTTTGCCTCACAGAAAGGATTCCATTTGGAGCCTGATGAAGAAGCATGATATTACATTTCTAAGGAGTGTTTTTTAGGCTTTTATTGGGTTCTGTCCTTCATTTTTTCCCCCGGAATGTCCTCCATTTTGCATTGCCTTGGTCCCCTTTTGCATTGCCTTGGCTGAGGATGGGACACCTGCTTTTTGCACCGCATGCTCCCTGGGAGGCTTGGGAGCTCCGGAGACCTGGGGATGCACCCCAGGTTGGCACTGGTGACACATAGATGCATGTCATATAATTGACTTTAAAAAAAAAAAAAAAAGACCAACTAGTGTGACTGACAATCATGTCAAAAAAGACACAAATGCATGAAATAATGAAATAATTCACTTCCATAGTGGCAATTACACATCGGCCTGAATCAATTCAGCAGCCCGGTGTCAATGCAACTCACAAAGCAGATTAAATGCAAGTGGGAATGAGCCCTTACTAATATGGGTCTGTTCACATCATTATTCCAATGATGCCAATTAAAAAAAAAAACTTCGGAAAAGACTTAGTGTCAAATACCCTGGGTTACATGGGTTTCTGGTAGCCCCTTCCAAAACAAAAACAAAAACAAAAACAAAAAAAAACCCTGAATCTTGTGCATTCAGAGTGCATGTGAACAACAGGGATTCGACCCAAATTCTACCTGAATTCATCATGTGAAAAGGGCCTTAGATGACTGAATTCAGACCACATTAGCTAAGAGAGATCCATTTTAAAACATTTTACCACTTGCAATAGCAGTGTTGCTATCTGTGCCATTCAGTGCAAGTGCCTAAAGATTTATGTGGGGAAAACAACTAGAACTCAAGAAGCACATAAGGGAACACAAGAGCTCTGTGATTCATATCTTGGAACAATGCCATCCTGTAACAGACATCAAATTTTGGGCTATAGAAAAGGTGAGTACTATAGGTAAAAACATTCTGTTTAAAAGGAGGTAGAGTGGATTTTAAAATTAAAATATTTTATTCCTGGAAGCCTGAATTGGAATCTTGATCTCCTCCCACCATTGAAAATTCATGCAGAGTGTTCTGATAGTCCCTTTTTTTTCAGTCCAGATATATCAATGTATCCTTGAATGTTATCTAAAAAGGGATTGTTGTTTTTAAACCATCTACTAACAAGTCATTTTTTAAAAGTTCAGTCTTTGTCACCTTGAGACATGTCTTCAGTTTTTCTGAAGTTTCTACTGAAATAGCAAAGCAGCATAAAACAGTTGGGGAAGGTAATAATTTTAGTTGGGGAATGCAATATTTTTAAGAGACCAATTCTAAGTTCTTAAACAGGGAAGTTTAGGTGAGCCATTTGTTTTTGGAGACCTTCTCACCCAGCATTGAAAGGTGGAGTGTCTAATGCTAGAGAAAGAAGTCCATGATGCAAGGACTTTTATAAAGAACCATTACTTCACTTCTGCTAGCACTGTTCCATTTTGTTAGAATCCTAGAGTTGGGAGAGACCTCAGGGGACATCCAGTCCAACCTCCTTCCATGCAGGAACATATAATCAAAGTACTCCTGACAGATGGCCATCCAGCCTGTTTAGAAACCTCCAGAGGAGACTCCACCACATGAATCTCAGGGCTTGAGCAGGACTGTTGAAAGAGTGGTTTGGGGATCACTTATTCATAGAGTCACCATAAGTCAAAGTCGATTTGACAGCAGTAAAACTGCTCTGGCAATTCTGGGAACTGTGTTCCAAAAAGTCTTCTTTCCCCAAGCTCTGGGAGGATCACATCCCAAATTATGAATACATTGAATGCTTATATTATAAGAGAGGTGGTTAAATAAAAGAACCTAAATGTTTGTGTGTGTGTTCAGTGAAAGGAAAACTATCTTCAAAGATATGGCTATGTGAGTGAAACAGAAAGCTCCAGGGATGTCTGATATTTTTGAGCAGGAGCAGTGATCCATGTAATTAATTACTCCTGAATCTTTATTGACATGGGGAGATTCATGTAAAGTTTTTCTTTGGATGATTATTTCCTCACTCTTTTTCTGCTGTCGCTTCTTCCTTGTTTTTTCTAACTGAACCTTGTCTGACATAGGAGTTCATTAATGCTAGGCAATGAAGTGGAGATTCCAACTTTTAAAGGAGAATTAAGAGAGTATTGCATGTGCATGATGATAGCAGTTCCATCCATTTTACTCCATTCCCAAATCTGTGCCTCCACACTTCAATTAAGTGTAGGGCAATTAGGCTTGCTGCAAGATCTTAGGATAAAAAGAGCATTCCCAGAATGTAATCATGCATACACCCAGCAGAGAATTATTGAGGTAGGAGTTCTTTTGTATACTAATGCATCTGATACTTCAGAGGAGGGTGAATGAAAAGACACCAGAACTTAGAAAAATTATTGTTTCAACAATAGTTTCCATGATCCCCTGGTCAGTAGCTATGCTGACTGGGTGGGGTCTTGGAACTGTAGTCCAAAAAGCACTTGTCCCAGGGACCATTCAGTCACAGAAGCAGAGTAGTGTACTTAAAAGTTCACTGTAGAGTATTCCAAATAGCACCAGGAATCATTATATTATATTTTCTCCAAATCACCCTCAGAGGACCTCTGCTTATTTGCCAGGACCCTTTGCCTTCCTTCCTTGTTGTCAATACTTGTTTACCTCTCTGAGCCTTCAAGCCATGATCAAACTGAAGATACACCACTCATTTTGCAAGTAGAAAATGGCATAGAGCCTACCACTGAAATGTGTTAATATCAAATATATATCCTCCATGCCTTCAGGGAACTATGGGTAACACTGTCCTATCCTCATGATTTAAGCACCTGAGTCTTTCCCTCTGATGTTCACATCTGATGTCTACATTTACAGTACAGAAGCCTCCAACTGAGGTCCCCTGTGTGTGTGTGTGTGTAGGCTTCTTTGTCACCTGAATCCCTCTGTGTTTGAAATCTGCATTCATGGATGTCACTATAATGAGCCACACAAATTAAATACATGACAGGGAGACTAAAAAACAGGGTGGATTTGATTGTGTATGTTCAGGGGGGAGACAAAATAAGCACTAAGTTTAGGCCCAAATTTAGCGTCTATGGAGATTACTACACACAGCTTTTAAACTGCAATTACCCCTGGAAAAAAAGCAGGTATTTACCATATCCCAACGCCTCCATCCTGTAGCTGCCACATCCCCCAACCACATTCAGGGCATCCTTTTTAACTGACAGAGAAAACCCATCAAAGAGCTGTCAATAGTGCAAGAGTCCGGTGCAAAACATCTGTTTTGGGGAAGTTGTGAGGTTTCCAGCTATGTGGTGTCAGTGTCTCCTCCTCTCTCACTGTCTCCCTCCCTCTTGCCATTCCCAAGCAGCCTAATTACCTTATTCCTCCACTATTTCTTTTCTTTCTTTTTTACTGACTATAACAAAGCAGAGATCTGGGATTGCAGGAGTTAAAAGAAAAATAAATAAAACTAAATATGCCAAAAGACATTAGGCAGGGAGGTGGGGGACTCAGGCAGCAGCAGACTCATTTGCAGAATTCCAAAGATGCAGGATATTGGGGCTCTGAAAACAGTTCATTTCCAGTTTTTCCCAACGTGATTGTTGTGAGAACAGGGCTCATGCAGTAAGGCCCTACCTTGCTAAAACAGGGTGCAGGACTGAATTGCCATAATTTTTCTACCATACTTGGCTCCCTGCCCAAACTTAACAGGTACATCAATAATTCTTCCATGATATCACAGGAAGATTATAGACCAGTCTGAAAGATGGCTTGCAGAAGTTAGCATGAGTTTCTATAGAAGTGGCATTGATCTTTTCAATCATAGTCTGTGTTGCCAGAACCACATGGTTATTTCATTGACACACACACAGCAACGTGGAATGACATCAAGAGAAAGAAACTCCCACCATTCTAGGTGTATGTATGGCCACATTGATGTATGTATATGTATATCTGTATTTGCTGAAATTTTGTGACTAAGTAGTAACATCAGACAGAGGCTGCCAAATTTCCCAGTACTTGCTAAAACATCTTCTAACTGGAACAAGGGTGCTATCAAACATGTTTCATTATGTGTCTGTCTTTTTCTAATATTGTCAGTCCTCAATTTTCAGGCTTGCCTAATCTCATACCCAATAGCTGAACCAGAATATTCATCATAAGGCCTAAGCAGACTGCCAGAAATAGTGCACATTAAATTGAGGCACTGCCCTGGCTCAGTGCTAGGGAATCATGGGAACTGTATTTTTTTCTGAGACATTGAGCCTTCTCTGTCAGAGAGCTCTGGTGCCACAATAAATTACAGTTCCCATGATTCCCTAGCACTGAGCCAGGGCAGTGCCTCAATTTAATGTGCACTATTTCTGCTTAGGCCCATAGTCTTTGTAGACAGACCATTCTCCTCAAAAGTGAAAATAAAGTATATGAAATGTACAGACAATCCATTTTAGTCTTTGTATATAGCTATTAGCTATATTTATTCTTTTCCTCTGACTTTTACAGACCAAAACACTTAAATTTTAGGCAGCTGTTATTAATTTGAATCAAATATCATTTCTTAATCTCTTATTTACAAGCCCCACAGGATCTGTGAATTATTAAATTACGTTCTTCAAAAAGGGTTTATTTCAATATCAAATGCAGTACAGGGAAAAGGTCCAATTGAAATAAGTGACAGCATGAGGTTGATGAAATCCCAATGTATTTATCTAGTTGCAACTTTAGTTTTTTCTCATATCTTGCAGCAATGATGGCAAATTAGATGTTAGTCTCATACCTTTCACAATGTATCAGTAAGATGATTAGCTAGTTCATAAATCCTGGATTCCAAATCTTAAATAATCTGGATGATTTTAGTTGACAGTCATTTCATGTTTGTGAAGTAGAATGTAAATTGTTACTCCTCAGGGTTATTACAAGGATAAAGTAAATACAGTTCCCAACACAAATAAAACAGCAATGCCCTGAGATGCCTTTATAAATATATGTAGGTAGGTAGGTAGGCAGATAGCTTTTCCTCTCACTCAAAACTTTCATATGACCAGGAAAGCAATTCCATGTTACAAGAAGAACTATCCCTGATACTGAGCAGAATTGGTGATCCCTTGATCAAACCTAGGAGGCTAGTTGGCCACTGTGCAAACTAGATTAGAGAGCATGGACTAGATAGGTCTCTGTTCTGACCTAACACCACCCTTCGCATATGCTTATATTCATATGAAGTGAATTAGGAATGTTGATTTGTCATCCATAATAGAATCTAATAGAATAGAAGCCTGTGCCCATTAAGCTGACTGACTCTGATTCTTCACACCAAAAAAGGTACAGTGGCCAACCAACCTCCATGGGAAGCCTACTAGCAGGGCATGGGTGAAACTGTATGGTAACTGAAATTCTGATATATATTGCCTCTGAGGTGGAAGGTGATATACAATATAACCATTCTGGTTGGGCCCACTGACATGTTTCATGTAAGAATTCAAATATCAAATATTTGAAAATTTAATTATTTCTTAGGAAAACATCTCATGACTGTTCAGCAAGATTCAACTGAAGTTATTGCTCTATAAGTATCTCCAGTAATCCAACCATTCTCTGCTTATGCTACTTAACTGACCGGGATAGGTTAATCTACCAAAGGGAAGCACACAGGCAAAGTTGCTTTTGGAGAGAATGGATGAAACAGAGAAAGGTGGGTGTCAGTGGCAGAAACCAGGCTTCTGCCCTCAACTTCCCCACAATGCAGTCTTGTGTCATGGCCCTGTGTGTTGACCAGATAAGAAAATATCATGGAACTCTGCAAGAGTTAATAACACAGCGTATAGCCAGTTGCCCATCATGACCCTGGAACCTTCCTGTCTCAAATGATAATGATCCTTTCAATACAATTCTACAGTTGCTCTTCTACTGATCACCTCAAAAACAATAGGAGTTTCTAACATAACAGCAAAGAACAGCAGTTGAGACAATAACTGCAGCTTCAGAGTCATACCCAGACTAAAATATAAATTGTTGGAACATGATAACTTATAGTTCTTTCTGAAAGACTAGATACTGCAGGGTTAATGTTTGTCCAACAACTTTTCCTAGAAAAGGAATGCTAATGATGGAGAAGTAATTGCTGGTGAGATGGAAAAAAATAATTGGACTCAACAATCTTGAAGAAAATGGTATTTTTGCACATCTGATAAGATAAGAGAATGTGTTCACAGTGCTCTGAGCATTCACACATTCACAAGGCTTACAGGGTGTTTCCATGAAATAATATGTATCCAAAACAAGCAGCATATCACTTAGTGATTGATTTCTTAAAATATATAGATGCAGAAACATGTTTTACTCAATGGTGAAAGTTCCATAAATTAGGCAAATTGTGCAAAGTAAAGTACAAATTGGGAGAAACCACATAAACAATTTGTGCAAATGTAAGTAAAGGATGAAATGATAAGTATCACAACCCAATATGAAACAACAACAGTAATAAAATACAGATGGCATTCAGTGAAATCATGACTGAAAGATTAGTATAATCCTAAGTGAATGTCTGTTCAAGGTTTTGTCTTGGTTTGTTTGTTTAGGAGTATTTACAACTCAACCTTAGACTTAAATCCTACTAATTTGAATACAGCTTCTCTCAAGTAAGGTTGTATAGGATTGCACCCAAAAACCTATATGACTCCTAAATCGTATTTTTCTGCTTATTTCCTTAAACTAATTCATTATTTTTTGAATAAATGGCAAGCCATATAGAATCATTATTTTATCCCAGTAAATCTGTTTTTTCCTATTGTCTCAGCATTAAAAATCATATTTAGTGAAATGTATAGTGGTATCACTGTTTCCTGATTTCCTCCTTCTGTGCCAAGTAAGAAGCAGAAGATCTATATGGAAATATCAGCAGGAATCCTCTATCATGGTGTATGTTATGTAACTTTGCTTATACTTCGCAATATAGCAGAGGCACCAAGAAACCATGTTAGTGAATTGTGAAGATGTATAATGGGACACTGGCATAAACATCCTGATGCATATTAATATCCCTGCTTCTTGCCCCGATGCACAACAAGACTAAAGCAAATCAGCCCAATGAGCATCATGTATTGTGCATTAGTCCCATTGGGCATTAATCCCAATGCACATTGGTCACTTTGTTGATTCTCTAGTAACATAACAGAATCCCTTTACTGGAGGCAGACATTATGAAACGTCCCAGTTCTAATTCCCACAGATATAAGTTAACTTACAAAGAAGTAGGTTCTCAACAGAATTCTGGCCAGTACCTCTAAAACTGGATAATGACTGACTTTGTGTGGCTAGTATCAGCAATGCAAGCTTACCAACAAAGTGGTGTCTCCCTTCTGCCCAAAAGTTCATTTAGAATACAAATAAATACAGTTTCTTTCACTTTGCTTTGAAAACTTTTACAGCCATCTTGGGAGAAAAACAGGGCACATTGCCAAACATTTCTTGGCAGTCAGCACAAAGAATCCAGTCCATCAGTAACAATTGAAAAATGGCCACTTTCAGCAAAATGAAAACTATTCCCCTAAAAGGAGGGGAGGGACAAGGGTGAGAGAATGAGAAAGAGAATATGATTTTTAAATAGGACATGTAATCATCCAATTCTGTTGCAAGAGGGAGAGAGAGAGAGAACTAAGTAGCTGGATTGGAAGGAGAGTTTTCATTGCCAATGATAACTGATAATAATCACATAGGAGAAATCCTCTCCTTTATCAGCAACATTTTCCCAAGAAGGCATTATTTAGTGTGTATTTGGCTGAGGGTTGGGGGCCTCTAAGGCTGAAAACTGCTGCATCTTTGAGAAAGTCAATTACTACCTTGCAGACAAGAAAAATGCCTAGGCTACTGTGTTTGGAAGGGGTACTCAGTTCATAAGATGCATGAGAAATACAGGAGGTGGCCTTCCATAGTGGCATTGCCTAAGTGTTTGTGTTACTGCTTATTAAAGTTGACGGTAGTTCATGTAAGAACTGGCTGTTAACTAGGGGAGAAATGCTGACCTGCAGAAACTCATCTCAGCATAGCCAATTCATCAGATTCTTTTCAAATGGGGTTATCACAAGATATTTTTCTTCAACAACAACAACAAAAAACACCCTCTATTGACAATCATGCCTTTGGCAAAGGTACAAACACCAGGACTTCAAGGATCACATATTAGTCTGACAATTGTCACATCAAGGAAAGAGCCCGTTCAACGTGTTTTGTTTTCCCTGGTTAAACTGTCATTCTTTTCCATTCATCAGATTGTTCTTCATGTCAGCAATACCATGTAAAATGCCATCTGATGAAACAATGGGGAAAATTTGATTGTAGCAGTGTATTTTCCTGAGCCAGCTGTATGGAATCCATGCATTCTGAAAAGCTTTGTTTGGTTTGTTTCTTAACTTTTTTTTTCTAATGGTGCAAAGCAGTATAGTCAAGATAGTGCATGCCTCATGTGGGGTTATGTTTTTGATTTTGCAACTTCTATAGTTAAAAAAAATGAACAGAAAATGTCTCATACTTCATGCTATGAATTTCTTTCAGTTTGGAACAGAATTGTTCCCTTCCAGACTTTCCCAGATACTTTGAGAAAACTCACATTTTTCTAGAAATAAGCCAGAACATTAGTCCTACTTTCCCAGCCTTTTCTGTAAGATTTAAAATAAAACCTTTGCGTGTGTATGTGTGTGCATTCAAGTTGTCTGTTGACTTATGCTGACCTATGAATTTCATAGGGTTTTCATAGGCAAAGAATACTCAGAGGTGGCTTTGCCAGTTTCTTCCTCTGAAATATAGCCTATAGCATCTGATATCTGTTGGAGGTCTCCTATATAAGTACTAACCAGGGCTGACCCTGGCTAG
>CM034701.1:276406643-276424561 GCA_020142125.1 Phrynosoma platyrhinos | reverse complement strand
ATCAGTCTGGACTGTGAAGGGACAATCCACAGTCCTGGTGCAAACTGTCCAGGCAATATACAATCATGAACCCATTAAAACTTCCATTAAAACAGTTTTTTTTAAAAAAAAAAGTCACATTTTGCTCTGGATCTTCCCAGAAGTTCTGGAGTCCTGTTGAGCAATGCCACATGGCTGTTTAAAATGTGTCCTGCTGTGCTGCCCACCACCACTACCAGCATGAGTCACTCACTCTGAGGTCAGTACCAGGTCCAGCCATGTGATTGATGCTGGATGCCTTGTTCGGACCTCTAATGAGAAGACTCACAGTGGTAGCGGTGGTGGGTGGCACAGAAGGATGTGCATGCAAACAGCCTGCCAGTGTCACTCCAGAGTGCCCCAGCTAATGGAGGAATGATGAGACTAGAATACTTCAGGCTTCTCCTGGCGTATTCTGGCCCATGGAGACACCATCTCAGTGTTCTTTCCTCCTTCTTTTGCATTTATTAATACATTCTGGAAGCTGATAATCACCTTGCTTTTTAAAGAAGGCATTTGGTGTTTAATTTTACTGTGCTGTTTGAACTGGAATCTATTTGTTACTTGTTTATATTGCTGTTGCATTGGGGTTTCCTACTGCTGGATATTTTAAATGGAAATAATTTTAACAGCCAAGGTGTTGACATCTTACAAGTCATCTAAAACTTTGGAGGTAAGTTGGAATAGAACCCTCTTAAAATAAATATTTTGTTGATTTTGTTGTTGTGTGACTTCAAGTCATTTCTGACTTATGGCAACCCTAAAGTGAACCTATCATGTGGTTTTCTTAGCAAAATGTCTTCTGAAGAGGGTTGCCATTCCCTTCCCCTGAGGCTGAGAGGGTGTGACTTGCCCAAGGTCATTACCTGGTATGTTTCATTCACACTGCAATATAACTCTACTTGCTGTGGTAGGCTTTGCAATTTTCTTGACAAATGTGTATTATATTTGTCATATCAGAAATTATAGCCCTATTCATGAGCTCACTTAATTGCTAGAAAGGCTGAAACTGAGAACAGGGATGTGAGTGTACACGTGTCCCACCTCCAAGCATAGATCTGGTCCCAGATGTTAGACTTTCTATGTTGGGTATGAAGATCTGATGAGGGCTCTGCAACCATATTTGACTGAATGCAGGTCCAGGCCCTCTTCAGATCTTTGCACTGATTGTATGAAGGTCTAAGGACCAGTACAGACCGGCATAAAGGGCTAGTCTGGGAGCAGAGTCAGAGAGTGGCAACAGCACACTGGCCACTCCAACTCCACCCCCAGGCCAGCTTCACATCGCCCAAGCAACCACATGATGGGCAGCAAAAGGGCATGTCTTCGGTGTAGCATTTAAACGCACTGCACTGAAGGATTGGCAAAAAGCCACTGCCACTGTATGTAAACCACCCTTTCTGCAGTGCAAAAAGGAGCTGTATTTTGTGGCATCTTTTTGTACCATGGAAAGCCCAGATCGGGGCACGGTGTGTGGTTGCCATGGCCCCAATCCAGCAAGGAAAGGAGCAGCATCCTGCTGCCCCTTAGGGGCCATCTATACAGCCCTTAATTTACATCTAGGCATGTGGCAATATTTGGCTTATGTTCAACCTTCATCTTCATTCCCAGTTTGAGCACTATGCACAAACTCCTGAAGAAGGTTACGATCTTCTTGACACTGAATATATCACATGAATTAACATGGGTGTGTGTGCAGATTTTCTACAAATGAAGCTGAAAGACCATATAAAAACTATAACTATCTATGTACATAACAACTGAAAATTTAGGGAATAATAATCCCACCCCCCAAAAAAAGCTGTTAAAAAAGAACACAAACTTTGTTTTGGATCATCCCTGTTTAAAATGCATAACTTTGGCTTGATTGTCCCCTGTGAAGGTAATGAGAGTGGGTGGTTTTTTTTATTGCTCAGACTGTTACTTCTGTGACAGTTGTAAGGAAGTTTATCAAATTCATTTAGAGGTAATTGGAATACCATGGAAGGAAAGGTGAATTTTGCATTACTAGTGGAGATTTAAAAAAAAAATCTCAAGATAATTTTCATATTTTCTGGGAAACAAGTTTATGGTGTTAGAAAGCTAATTCAGCATTTTGAAATTCCAGGGCAATGGAAAGTTAGGCTTATAGGAAAATATTTGACTTATTGACAAGAACAAAGAATGATGAAGGGTATTCATGGGCTGCAAATTAACCCAAATTTAGCTCACATCATCCTTTGGTTTAATTGAAAAGGGAAGACAAGTCCTTATTATAACAACTCTGTGTATGCTACACAAACATTTCATGATTTGCCAGTTACATGATGTCTTATTTTCCAATCTAATATAGACATCTGACATGCTGAGGAGAATATCTTTATGTGCTTCATGCTTGCACAGAGGCATATCTCTGAAATATTTAATGGAAAATTGACTGCAGGCCTAAAGGAAAGCAATATGGATCCTTCATCTAGGTCAAAAGGGCATGACAAGCTCCTTGCCATTTTTAAAGGTTCTTTTTCTTCTCTCAACCATATTAAACTGTCACAGAAGCTGGTGGATAATGCTGACTAAACATCAAATAGCTTGGCTAACACTGATTTAAGCATTTGTTTATGTGAACACTAACATCCTATTTTAAAGCTGTAATCTCCTGGCAACTTGCAAAATTACCTTTTGCTTTTTTAATAATCTTCTTTGGGGGTTTCCCCCCCATCAGAATATTTATTTATTTATTTATGGCTAATTCAGTCCACAAATCAGATAAGCATTTATGGTCTCCAACTCTCATAAAGCTGTAGATATACCAGTCAAATATCAATTACAAAGAAATATGGTTGGGATCCCAGGTTCATTGAATTACACAAATGTAAGTCAATGATGCAACTTCATCCATTGGAGATTGAGAGTGTAATCCAAACTGGCCAAGATGGCCAATGGCCAACTGAGCCAACATGAATCCAGCTGAAGCTGTGATGAATCCATACCCCTCCAGCCTAAGGATGCTGGAAAATTATTTCAGTTGGCCCTGCCTAAGTTTGTCTTGGTATATTGGCTTTTACGGGATATTCTCAGTTTTTAAATCCTGTTTCTGCATGGGATTTTTGCAGTTTGCCCCATGTAATAAACTCCTATGTCTTTGAGCTGGGAAATTTTGGCTCTGACATAACTCCTCCCTCACTGGACACTTTCTGTACTGGTTTTTAACTCCAGAGAGCTAGACTCTCCAAAATCAGCTGCTGTGTGGGCAGAAGGGCAGTTCAGCTAGCACAAGAGGCTTCTAGTTATCTCTAACCTCCTACAGCCAGTGCTTTGTCAATTGGAATTGTACAGCATAAAATTGTACTACATATCCTTCCATTTCTGCCCTCAAATGTGATGGGATTTAGTGGACCCACAAGAAACTATTGAGATGTAGTTCACGGCCTCCCATCTCTGCTCCTAAAACTAATGGGATTTAGTGGACTCACAAGAAACATTTGAGATGTAATTCATAGGCTGCAGTGGAAAAATGAAAATGAAGTATAGGAAGCTTGCAGAAAGAAACAGTCCTGTGAGATAAGGGAGGTTGAGACATTTGGGGCCAGGTATTCAAACCTGCTTCTGCACTAAGGGTATGATGGAATCACAAGAGAGTCATCAGAAAACTACATCACAACATTTGGAGGGGTGCAAGAATTGAAGATTAAGTACATTCCAGTTAATGTATTAGTTTGGAAAGTGATAATTAGTTTGTTTTGTATAACATGTAAACCAAATGAACTCTTCCCTTTCCCTGCTCCTAAGCAGACATATCTTGGATTGCACCATAACTTACCCACCATTTCCACTTTGGTTCATCCACACAATGGTTAGTTCTTTCACAGACTAGCTGTAATTTAAAGCCAATTCAATTAAGGAAAATTATACTGATCCCAGATGCACCCTGATAGATGAAACGGTTTTTGTGGTCTGGTTTTTATGCACACCAAACATGACTTGCCATAAACCCAAATAAACATCTTGTAAGATCCTTGTAAATCTATAACAGTGTATAAAACAAGCTATTCCAACTATTTCGTGTTTTCTGACTAGCTGACATTGCCTATCTCCCTACAGCCAAAAAAAGAGGCTGATGTTCAAATAGAAGACAATGTTCAACTTCATTAAATGAAGAATTCAGGCTCCACCTAGTGGATAAATCTGACCACTTCTCTCTTTTTTTTAAAAAAAATGTCCAGTACAACTATAAGTACAGTAAAAAGTCATTTTCTTCCTTTCTAAACCCCATCAAAATTCTGAGTTGACCTTTTTGTGTCCTAAAATGGAGCTGGATTTTTGTAAGAAATGATGCTCCCCCACACAGAAAATCTATTTTTGATAGCTTCTTTTTTTAAAATAATAATAATAATAATAATCTCATTGTGAAAAGGTATGGACTGTTTATTTCGCATTGTGAAAAGATGTAAGGGACCAAGAAAGAATACATCTCTGTTGCTAAGGCAACAGATCTAATGATGCTCCCCCAGTCCAGTCCAGTTGCACACAGTTAACTATGGATGCAGAATATGGGTGGCAACATACATTCAGATTTACACAAGGCTGTAGATCCACATCCACTGTTTTTAGCCTGTGTGCCTGTGAGCAAATATACGCAGCTTTGAACAATTTTAGGGACAACAATAGTAATGTCTGAATGAATCACCCATAAGTATGTACAAATAGAGCTGGATCCATCTTGTCACCTAGCAGAAGCAGACAATGAAACAGCTCAAGAAGGGAGGTTCAGTTGCCCAGCAATTGAGATGTTGTTTTCCCACCCAGAATATGGCAATGGGGAAGTTTGGGTTTTTTCCTGAATAATGCCATCACACATAAACAGGACATTAATCAGCTGCAGTACATAGTGGCATGATCCCTAACTGGTTGGAATTACACAGGGCAGAAGCTTTTTTTCAAAGCAGTAAAAAAGAAAAAGAAGAAGAGAGGGGAAACTGTTCACTTCCAGACGTAAACAGGCTCAAGAAGAAAACATTTCATTTTGTTCAGATTCTTCCTGTGCTGGCAAATTTTACATGATAATCAAATCTCTACACAACACTCATTTCCTGTATTATATCTATTCCTCTGCAGCCATGGCTGCCTATCCTGTTGCATATTCTGCTTCATAATTTGCAGCTGTAATACAAAATATCACAGAGTTACATTTTTTAAAAAAGTCTTGATTTTTACCATATTATTTGTCACATGGATTCTGTGGTCACTCTCCAGGCCTGTGGTCACTCTTCCTGTGCCCACCACCCAAACCTCTTTGAAGGCCCTGGAGTTTCTGCTTGAAACATGCATCTGAGAAAGTAGGTTCAAGTCTACAAAAACTCATGCTCCCACCTTCTTTCTTTCAGCTAGTCTCAAAGGTGCTACAAGATCCCTTTTGCATACTGAGTTTCCAGATTAACATGACTATTGTCTTTGAATTCTATTTGGCTTTGTTACTAATATGTTCTAAATCTGAGAACAGTACCCAACTCACCTTTCTTTATTTGGTTTGGCAAAATGTATATTTGGACTATCTAGATGCCAGTCATTCTCTTATCCTGAAACAGCTTTGACTTTCTTGGGAGATCTCCTTTCTCCTCTGAACCAAATTGCTTGCTCTCAAGAGCATTCTGTGCTTCCCATGTTCTACACTCAATGTACTTCTGGCTGCATAAAGTGAAGGTGATCAAGTAACTGTCATCAGAGAAGATGAGCTAAGAGCTCTCTCTGTGTGTGCTTTCAGGGTTCTTAGTGTTTCCTGCACAAAATAATTAGTCAGCTTTGGCAACTCTTGTTTCCCTATGGACAAAAACAAAAGACTATATTTCTTGGATAACTGGAACTTAATTCCATTAAGATTCAGAAAACCGTATGGTCATTTCTTACAATATGGAGTGGTTATTTTAATTGAAATCACTTATAGTACATTTTAAGGAATGAGCCAACGTAGTATAGCTATCTGAATAGTGGTCAAAGACCTCAGTAGACAGGTTCAAAGGTTCAAACTCTCAGCCATGGAAACTCACTAGGCAAACCTGGGTGAGTCTTAGGGGCTGTGCAGACAGCGCAAACAAGTGCTCCAGTGATGTCCTTCCGGCACAGCCTCCACACGGGCTGAGCTGGAAGGAGCGCAGAAGAGGCACGCGGTGCCTCTTCCGGTGCCCTTTCTGCCTGCTCTGGAAGGAGTGACATTTTAGCAATCCTTCTAGGGCTGGCAGAAGGGTATATTGGGGTCACTGCATGTGTTAGCAGCGATCTCAATACTCCACTTCTCGGGGTGGCCCATGGCCGCCCGTCTGCTCTCCTCCTTAGTCTATCAGACTCAGTGAAGGACCATAGGCTATCCCCTCTGAACAAATCTTGCCAAGAAAGCCCCATGATAGGCTTACCTTAGGGTTGCTATATGTCAGAAATGAAGGCACATACCGACAACAACAACAACATTTTAAAGATAGGAAAGCTGAAGCAGTCAGCCTCTGTGATTTATTTGTCTAGCACAGGGGTAGGCAACCTAAGGCCCGGGGGCTGGATGCGCCCCCCCCCAAGGCCTTTGGACCAGCCCCAGGCCGGTCCTGCTGCCACCCCCCGCTTCCCCCCACTGCCGCCCCCTGCCATGGTGATATTGATTATTGTTGTTATTACTTGTTCTTGGCGTTTTCTTGGCAAAATCTCCACAGGGGTTTTGCCATGGCTTTTCTGGGGCTGAGAGAGTGTGCATGCATATTTTTTTTTAAATTATTTTTTTAATTTTTAATTTTATTTATGTATTTATTTTTGGTGCTTCAGCCCCCCAATTGTCTGAGGGGCAGCAACCCAGCCCCCAGCTCAAAAAGGTTGCCTACCCCTGGTCTAGCATGTTTGTTTTTAAAATTATGCTTCATCTTTTACCCCCTCTACAAAATAGGGGGATTTTTGTCTGTGTGTAATAATAATAATAATAATAATAATAATAATAATAATAATAATAATAATAATAAATTTTATTTATAGCCCGCCCCTCTCTATTTGTTTTTACTACCTTATAAAGCACCCAATAAGACACTGGCAGACAGTGGAAGGGGAGAGGAGAATTCAGAGAGAATCATAATTTTGATTTGGTGCCATTTTGACCAACCATGGCAGATTTATAAATTTTCAGGAACACAGCTCTTCCTTTACTTCTTTGATTAGGACATCAATATTTTTCTTCATTGATTGTTTCAGAGTATTTGTAATAACTGTTCCCAGATATTGGGAATGATGATTTTACAGCTAACTTAAACACTTCTTTTGTCACTGGTGCTGTTCTCATTTTAGCTAGGGGGATAGTGAGGTTGATTTCAAAGCCAACTGTTTCTCAGAAGACATTCAGGGACTTTGTCATTTTAGGCATGCCTTCCAAGGAATTGAAAACCTCACCACCATTAATAGCAATAATACTTAAATTTCTTAAATGCTCTTTTTCATCTAAAGGTGTCCCATCAATAAGTAATTCCAATTTTACTGAATTGTTTTGTAAATGGATTCAGGCTTTCCTTTCTGCATAGAATCTCTGGACTGTAGGGATTTTATCGCACTCACTTTTGTTAACAATCTGGGCACAGGCTGGGGACATGTGTGACCTGAGGAAAATTGATTTTATCACACTCAAAATAGTCAGCAAGCCATCCCCATGCTGTTGCTCAAACACAACCCATCCCCAAGCCGCACTGAGCTGGACAATTTTGCTTAGCCAGAAAGCTTCCCTCCTTGCAAAATCGGCTCAGCGCAGCTTGGGGATGGGTTGTGGTCAAGAAACATCACGGGGACCGCTTGCCAACTGTTTTGAGTGTGATAAAATCTGTTTTCCCTTGGTCGCATGCATCCCCAAACCATTCCTGGATCATTAACAAAATACCCCAAATAGGCGAGATATAAATATTATTATTATTATTATTATTATTATTATTATTATTATTATTATTATTATTAGTGAGTGCAGTAAACTCCTAGGTCTTGGAAGATGTGAAACATTTTTCCTTTGTTTTCTCACAAAAATAATGCAGTTTGACACTGCTTTAACTGTCATGGCTCAGTGCTATGGAATTCCAGGAATTGTAGTTTGTTATGGCGCAAGAGCTCTCTGACAGATAGGGCTAAATATCTCACAAAACTACAGACTCAGAATTCCACAGAATTGAGCATGGCAGTTAAAGCTGTGTCAAACAGCATTATTTCTGCAGTGCAGATGAGACCACAGTCATACTACTGATGGGCTTTCAAGTATCTTTCCAAAGTATAATATCACAGTATTAAAATACTTTTAAACAAATTATCATGTTAAAACAACAACTAAATTAAAAGCAATTTTAAAACAGATAAAGAAAAGAAAAAGGGAATTCAACATCCCCTGTTAAACATACTTTCCTTGTCACCCAGTTAGTTGTCTGAAGCCTGCTTGAATAGCAAGATTTTTATCTTTTCACACTGGTTTCTATCTCAGTGCATAAACGCCTTCCCTGGAGATTTCAGAAGCTGACTAGGTGTACATAGGGAAGTTAGTCTGCTTGCTATTGTGTTTTTGAGTTATTTAAGGTTTTATATATCAACAGTCTTCAAACAGCCAAAGAGGGAACCGAATACATGGATATCACCTGATGGCCAATATAAAAATCAAATAGACTATATAATTGGAAGCAGAAGGCAGAGAAGCTCCATCCTCTCTGTAAAAATAAGACCAGGAATGGATTGTGGCACAGATCATGAACCAAAGCTAAAGAATGAACCCTAACCAGACCATCATACCAAAGCACTACCTGAAAAACATTCTTGATGAATCTAAAGAGAATGTAAAGGATATATTTGTACTATTAAGCCTGATTGACTGGGAATGACTAGGAATTGACTAGAACTTTGGACTGAAGCCAGAGACATGGTCAGAGAAAAAGCCAAGATAACTAAAATGGGCCTGCAGTAATTTGGTCATATTATGAGAAGACTCACTAGAATATCCTTGGAAAGGTGGAGAGCAGTAGAAAGAGAGGAAGGCCACATTCCAGATGGATAGACTTCACCAAGCATGGACCTGAGCCTGCAAGACCTGAGCTTGTGGAGACAGGCTAAATTGGAGGTATCTCATTTTATAGGGTCACCATGGGTCTACATTGACCTGAAGGCAGCTAACAACACAAAAATATTGGTGAGAAAACTATGAAACATGATATGGTAACTAATAGGCAACCAGGACAGTTCCTTTATTATAAGTGAAATATATCTGTAGCTTGGTGATCATCTTAGCTGTTGCATTATTCATCAGCTCTAGTTTCCAATCCAGGTATAAGGTGATATTAATAGAATCCCTTGTAGTGGTCTATAATGGGCATACCTCTGCATGAACCTCTGTGGGTAGGCTATTTCAATCCAGGAATGAATGAAAATTTGCAATTGGACACTTGGTCCTCTAGTAATAATTATACATCTAGGAGCACCCTTCAATCATCCCTTCAGAGGGTGTGCAACTCCATCCAAGACACATAAACAACTCAACTATCCACATGTAGTCCCTTAGGAGTTTACCACACAAGGCTAAAAAGGAGAAATTTTAACAGGGTAAAAGCATTTTTGGCTGGTACTTATCCCATGTCATTTTGTCCATCTAGCTGCTGCCCTGCATTCCACTCATTACTGTTGTGTACCTTTTCACTGATGGGCAAAATCCATCAATAGGCTGTCAATCTCACTGCTATTCCACTAGTGCCTTCATGAGATAGGCCCCTTCTGCTGTAGTTTCACTGCTGAGGCAGTCATGTGGTGTAAGTGGTCATGATTACCCACCTGACCTTCCTAATTTGTAAAAAAAAAAAAAAAATTGCCTTAGCAATATGACCTCCGGGTGTGTGAAGATGAAGACAACCGGCTCTCTGGATAGGGTATTGGTTTTAATTTAGAGGGATTATGGGGTTTTATTGTGGGGGGGATATTGTTGTGGTGGTTTTTAAATATTTTATGCTTTGTGTTTTTATATTACTTGTTATCCCACTTCGATCCGTAGGGAGAGGCGGGAAATATAAATAAAAATTATTATTATTATTATTATTATTATTATTATTATTATTATTATTATGCTCTTCTCCCCACTCCTTGTTCCCAATCACATTGTCAAGTTTCCCAAAGCCAGCTGCTCTGTGCACATTCACATAGCAGCCAATCTTGAGATGGCTGGCAGCCAGGATGGTTTGTTCCCTGCTCCCCCTTAATGTGCAGGACTGATGTATGAATGTACAGACAGCAGCCCCATGCTTTAGGAGAGAACAGTAACAGTATATTTACACAAACAACATTTGACAGTAAGGAAAACAAGTTGTGTGACCATAGATCACCAAAACACTGTTATTGGGAGAAATGTGATAAGAAATGATGCCAAATTGGCATGATTCTATTCTTAAACTAACGTGCTTGTGGTGGGACAGCAGGCTGATGTAATAAAATCCTTAGCTTACTAGGATTTAGTTTCAGTTTATTAGCTCTTATGAAACCCATAACATCATCTAGGCATTAACTCAGAATGAACACAGCCTCTCCTAGATATGATGATAAAGAGAAATAGGAGTGTCAACAGCATACTGGTGACACCTCAAATTTAATAATCTAGAAGGTGATTTTGACTTAAGAGCATGTCATTGACATGCAGAGGACACTGCTTTCTTTCAGAATGCATCTCTCTTCCTAACAAAATAGTTTTACTAGCACACAGATCAGAAGTTGAGCATCCTTGGCATCACAGCTACTAGCCAACACAAACACACATTTCAGTAATGCTGAATCAGGGTTCCCATTCCCACCTCTCATTTGGGGGGGGCATATATATATATATATATATATATATATATATATATATATATATATATATATATATAGTTATTTATCCTTTCTAAGATCCGTTAAAGTAGAGCTGTGCATGAACCCGAAAGAACCAAAAATGTAATGAGCTGAACTCTTGGCTTAATGACCCTGTTGGTCAAGTGTGTTTTCCAAGAAGTGCTTCTACAATGACAGAGCTGTCTTTCCCTGAAAGGATCACCAGGGTTAAGCATCACCTGGAAATAGCATCTGGCTTTGTATTTAGCAGCTAAGGGAAAAACATGTCAATGATGCCTTGCAAAATTGTCTGTTTTGGGAATTGGTATATTAAAATAAAATAAAATTGCAGTATTTTTTATCAATAACAAATGGGGAAATCTGAAAAGAGATAAAAAGACTCAACATTTCAAAAATCAAATGACCTCTGCCAACATCGATCACAGTATCACAGAGAAGGCACAAAAGGCTTAGGAAGGAATTTTCATCCTTTGTTAGCAAGAGCGCTGCAAGCAAGTAAACTGCTAGATTGTTGTTTAAGTGAAGTAAAGGTTCAATCTAACTGCTTTCTTATTGCTGCTGGAGAGCTCCATAGCTTATGAGCTTTCATGTTCTGTAGGAAATGAAAAAGAATAGAACTGGATTACATTCCTTGTGCAGGTCTGAGGTCAACTAAAAACAGCTTTCAGGTCAATTTCACTCCTTCCCATTTCAGAGTAGCTAGCACATCCCAGTTAGCAATGTTAGCAATGCTTTTCAGAGATAGAGAGAGAGCTCTGTCATGTGCTGCTTGCTAAAAAGGGGACCAGACATGACTTGCAGCCTATGTAGCCTGAGGAAAGGAAATTCATCAGTTCTGTAGCAATGCCCACCAGTTAGTAATTTATGGGTCTCATCAGGATTTTACTCTCTTAAATGGGAGTGGGTGAAAATTACTACAGCTCCCAGAATCCCCCAGACAGGTTATTTTATTCATCTAAATCCTGCCTTTTCTGCATCACTAGGACTCATCTAATTTGTCAGAATACTGCAGGATGCCCCCAGAGTTTTCCTGCCCTGAATTTCTGCTGAATCCCCACTTATCTCTCGAAAACCCAAAGCAAAAGGTAAGGTGTTTTAATCCAGGACAAGAGGTGGAAACCCTGAATTGAGTCTAGGCATTGTGTTAACGGCCTGGACCCAATTTGGGGTTTGGGCCTGCATAATGTAAACAGCATGTAGTAAGCCTGCAGGGAATTCAAGGTTTATAAGTAACATAGACATGACCTAAGACTTAAGGTGGTCTCATCTTACTCATCTTACTACTAATACAAATCACACACACACACTTAAACAATTTATGGAGTTGAAAATGTTTTAAATTCAATTAAAAGACAGAATATGAAAAAATCAACAAAACAGCACACCATAAAAAGCCTAAAACTCCTAAAAGCCTGATGGAATAGGAAAGTTTTCACTTGCTGAAAGATAGAAAGCAAGGAGGAAGTCATCCTAGCCTTCCAAGGTAGCAAGTTTCAGAGTCCTGGAGAAGATCCTCTTCTGTATTCCTACCAAGCATTACCTGGTAAGGTAGTGAAACAGAGAGAAGGACCTCTCCTGGATATTTTAGATTGGAACAACTTATATAGTGAGATAAGGTCCTTCAAATTGCCTGGATCCAAGCTGTAGAGGTCATCACCAGCACTTTGAATTGTGCCCTGAATAGACTGGCAGAAAGTGGAGTTGTTGCAACAGAGGAGTTGTATGCATCTCTTAGCAATCTGGCTACATCTGTTTGGATCAGTGGAACTTTTGAGGAGTTTTCAAAGGCAGCTTTATGTAGAGCACATGACAGTAATTCAAACTGTATGTAATCAAGGCATGAGTCACTAGATCAGGCATCTCCAGGAATGGCCACAGATGGCACACTAGCTTTAACTGGCCATCACAGAAACTTGGGCCTTCAAGCTATGGGCTGAATCCAGGAGTACACCCAAAATGTAAACCTGCTTTTTCAGGTGTGTACAGGGGAGGATGGGTGCTAGTCCCATTCTACACAGCTGAATCCCTGTTCCCAGATGTGCCTTAATAATAATAATAATAATAATAATAATAATAATAATAATAATAAAATTTATTTGTACCCCACCCCTCTGCCTAGCAATTGGGGGGGCTTCCAACATAAAAATACAATACAATAAAATCAACCCCAAGCCCCAACTCTCCCATCCCTTAAAAAATTATTAAACAGTATCAAAGTTAAACAGTATAAAACAAATTACAAAAATTTACCAATTACAAAATTAGAGCAGCAGAGGGTATCATAGCAGCTGGGATGGGGGGGGGGGGGGGGGGGGGGGGGGGGAAGAGGGACAGGTTCTATGACTGGGAGGACTAATCAGGAAAGACCTGCCAGGAGCATCTCTGTCTCAGCTGGATTATGCCTAAATTTGTTTACTCTTATCCAATCCATTACAAATGCCAAGCACTGGAAACAGTTTCCTTGGAATTAGGTGAAATGGAGTAATAGAGCTGGGTCATAAACACACATTTGGCACCTGACCCCAAAACTCCAGACAACCTCTCCCAGTAGTTTCTTGTATCTGATAAACAATAGATGGGGGATAAAACAGGATCCTGAGTAATTCCACAGGCCAATGGCCAAGGAGTCAAACAGACATCTGAGATCAATCCTACAGGAAGTACCAGAACTATTGCTTCCAAGCCCCACTCCAGCAAGTTGACCCAGGTGGATACCATGCTCTGTGGTATCAATATCTACTAAAAATCCTACAGAACCAACATAAACACTCTCCCTGATTTGGGGGGGGGGATGCAGACGGGTGGCCATGGGCCGCCCTAGGAAGGGGAGGATTGGGGCTGAGGCTGCCCCACACCTGGGCCCCAATCCTCCCTTCTGCCAGCCCTGGAAGGAGCGCTAAAATGCCAGTCCTTCCAGTGCTGGAAGAAGGGGTGCATCAAGAGCTACCATGCAGCTTTTCTGCACCTCTTCCAGAGCAGTGCATGATGATGCTGTGCCAGGAAGACGTATTCAGGGCATGCACCATGCATAATGGCACACACCCTGATGATGTCCTTGGGGAGGAGTTGAGGCGGCTGCCGTGCAGCTGCCCCTCCCCTTCTGTGCCTTCAAAATGGCGCTTTGCGCCATCTGCAGAGGCCCTTAGTTCACAGTGTACATCATCCACCAAGGTAACCAAACTACTCCATAACCCAGCGGTTCTCAACCTGTGGGTCGCGACCCCGGTGGGGGTCGAATGACCAAAACACAGGGATCGCCTAAAGGCCTTTTAACTGACCTGCGGCCCGCCTGCCATTTTGTTTTGTTCTTTGCCGCTGCAGTCCACCTGTTTTGCTTCCCACTGTTGGGCCCTTGCAGTCTGCCTGTTTTTGTTAAAGTGGTGTCAAACCGGATTATTTCCGCTGTGCAGATGCAGTTTGAGTGTGGCATTGGTTGATCGTTCACTTTCTACCAAAGTGGCTTGAGAAGGGAGGAAAGTAAAACTCAACAGCCCTCTTGTGGGGACAGGATCCTTCCTTTTTTTGCGCCTTTTTCAAATATTTTTGAATTAGAAATCCTGCTTTTCTTTTCGTTTTCTCTTTCAGCCTCCCTCTCTCTTTGGGGGGGGGAAGAGGAGGAGGGGCGCCTTCCCATTGCTCCCTTGCCCTCCATCTCTCTCTGCTGGGCCAACGGGGCCAGTGCTCTCCGAAGCCTCCTGGGCCCCGATTGGTGGATTCAAAGGTGGCCACCCTCCCAACCTCTGCTGTGAAAAAGAAAGGTTGCCGAGACACCGCCGCCACTGCTGCTGGTGCTGCTGGGCTTTGCGTGAGCCTTTGCGGCGCATATGGTGCCTTCCTTTGGTGTTTTGCCTCAGGATACTGCCTCCTTCAGTGGTTTCTGTGCTCCGTTGCTGTTTTACCGCTTGTTTGTTTGATTTAACATTATTATTATTATTATTATTATTATTATTTGTTGTTGTTGTAAAGTTCAAGTCCTCCTGGTGTTGTTCTTGCTGCTGCTCCTGTTGTGGTTGTGGTGGTGGGGTTTTCTTGGCAAAAAATTTTCAGAGAGGGTTTGCCATTGCCTTCTTCTGAGGCTGAGACAGTGTGACTTGTCCAACTTCACCCAGTGGTTTTCATGGCAGAGTGGGGAATCAAACCCAGGTCTCCAGAGTGGTAATCCAACACTCATACCACTTGGCAAATTTCTCCAGAGGAGGGTTTCCATTACCATCTGGGGCTCAGAGATTGTGACCTGCCCAGGATAATCCAGTGCCTTGGAGTCATTTCTAACTTATAGAGACCCCTATCATGGGGGTTTTCTTGGCAAGTTTCTTCAGAGGAGAGTTGCCATGGTTATCCTTTGAGGCTGAGAGAGTGTGACCTGCCCAGGGTAATCCAGTGCCTTGAAGTCATTTCTAACTTATGGCGACCCCTATCATGTTTTCTTGGCAAGTTTCTTCAGAGGAGAGTTGCCATGGTTATCCTCTGAGGCTGAGAGGGTGTGACTTGCTCAAGGTCATGGTGGGGTTTGTTTTGGTTTGTTTTGTTTGTTTGTTTTACTCTGGCCCTCCAATGATCTGAGGGACGGCGAACTGGCCCCCGGCTCAAAAAGTTTGAGGACCCCTGGTTTAGAAAGTGCTGAGTTCACTATTAAACGGTATAGAAATGTAAATACCTGTTTATGTGGACTGGCACCCAGAGCCCACGCTTTACTTGAAAATAAAGGCTCCTTTGAAGTAGCCACCAAAAAATTTTTTTGGTTTGGGGTCACCACAACATGAGGAACTGTATTGCGGGGTCACGGCATTAGAAAGGTTGAGAACCACTGCCATAACCAGACATGAAGCCAGACTGAAATGGATCTAGATAACACATTATATCCAAGAGTTCCAGGAATCCACCAGTACCTTGCCCCCAAAATGGAATATTAGAGGATAGGCTAGCCAATTATTTTCCACCATAGTAGGACCCAAGGTTTTTTTTATTTCCAATAGTGATTTTACAACAGCCTTTTTCAGGCATGTTATGACTTTGCTTTGAAATACCCTGTCCACAACCTAAGGCCACACAAATTGAAAGACATCCATTATCAGAGAAGTGTCTATTTCCTGAATTAAGCTCGAAAGCTCCAATATTTGATACATAATCACCATATTATGTCTTCCTGTGGCCTTCTGAAAATGACAAAAGTGCCTTCAGAAAAAGTAAGGGACCTTTTCCTACCCTGAACATTGTGATTTCATGTGCCAAAGCATTTAGTCCTGGGCAGAAACTCTATGAAAATGTCAATCTCATGTGAGCAATCCACACAGAGAGTAATATGTTTTGAGGATTGCTTGCTCCCTTTCTCTGCATGGATAGACTTGAAGAGAAAAGAATATTTAGTTAAGAAAGAGATAGCACAGTGCGAAGTGCCACCTGCTCTGTGTATTGCTACACTATGTGTGTGCGTGTGTGAGTGTGCATGTGTGTGTATCAGCCCAACAAGCAACATCTTGTATTGTACAGTGAAAGATAACCAGAGAGTAAAAGATAGCAGGCTATGTGGTTGTGTAGATTAAACAGGACAGCAGGGTAATCAGACAAGGAATGTTGAAAGAGTGAGTGCTGAACTGCTCTTGAGTCTTGAGACTCAATGGCAACAATTTTATGTGCTGGTTGTGAATAAGAGTGCATGTCTGCATTTGTGAGCCTTCTTTGCTTAATTGCTTTTCGAGTATTGCTTAGACATAGTGCAGTTGGGCTTTTCAAGGGCCTGTCAGTATGACAGGTTGTATTTATGTTCTCCCATAAAAGTGGCGGGCTCCACTGTCTGCTTTCCCCGACCACCTCACCCCATGTATTCCAACACACATTTTCTCCATCCATACTCTACCTTTACAGACAGGGGAAGGGGTGAGATGTGTGCAGGATGAAGGCTTTTTTCACTTGCCATATGCCATGGGGTAGAACAGACTTGGAATTAAAACCAAAGGCAAAAAAGTCTTCTCCAATTAGATAGACCTAAGTACATGAGAAAGAAAACAATGAAGAATGAGTACTGGGAATATATAAAGAAAATTGATGGTTGGCAGATGGAGGAATAGAGGAATCACAGGCTAGCATATAAACTGGTGACTATTACTCCACAATTATTCTGTTTCTGATTATTCTAGTAGCAGGATAATATTACACCTTAATAAATTTGCCCCACACTTGATTCTCTGCATTTGAATTGACACAGGATTGCACTGATATCTGTGGTGGCTGCTGATGCTATTTTTCATTGGGAGGATGAATCTGCTCTGGGTTTTTGTCTGAAGTATAAAAGAGTAATCCAAGGTTAAAGACCATCTTCTCTCAGCTGCCAGTGTTTGGAGCCAGCCCTCTTGAATGCTTTACCTGCATATAATAGGCAAGACCTAAGCTGGATAAAATCCTAAGTATGAGATCCAGCATAGTGTAATGGTTTGAGTGTTGGACTACAGCTCTGAAGAACAGAATTCAAATCCCCACTTGAGTATGGAAACCCACTGGGTGACCTTGGATGAGTAACACTCCCCCAGCCTCAGAGGAAGGCATAGGCAAAGCCTCCTCTAAACAAATAATGCCAAGAAAACCCCATTAGGGTTGCCATACATCGGAAATGATTTAAAGGCACACAACAACAACAACAACAACAACAACAACAGATTCTAAATAATAATAATAATAATAATAATAATAATAATAATAATAATAATTTATTTATAACCCACCCCTCTGCTCGGCAATCGGGGTGGCGTACAACAAATTAAAAGACAACAGTTTAAAACACTCCATCACCCCACCCCTAACCCTCCCACCCCTTAAAACAGGATTAAATTAAGATAGAGTTAAAATCAAATTCACAATAGAATACAAAGAGCTTAGAATCAATTATGTTAAATGGCACAAAGTGTAAGGACAATGATCAGAATCCTGTGGGAGCATTGTCTATTCGTAAGTGGACTTATATCTTTGGTAATTAGAATTGCACAGTTCAGTAATGTTCATATCCAGTAGAGGGCTGCTTTTACATTACTATGGACGTTATCACACGGGGGCAAATCTGCTGGTTAATCCAC